>NSJW01000169.1:169881-580594 GCA_019955255.1 Castanospermum australe
ATTCACTGTTATAAACAAAATATTGATATATAATTCAGATGCAAAACCTGAAAATTAAAAAAATGTCAAAAAGTAAATTATACATATTTTAAAATGGAGAAAAAACATTCTTATTAAAAACAAATTTTTAATCTGTTTTGATAAAATATTTTATTTCTTTATATAAAAAATAGTATAAATTATGTAAAATTAAACAAATATATAAAGAGATAATTAAAATTATTAATAGAATACCGAATCAATTAAGAACTTGTAATGATGTAGTGTAGTAATAATTAAATTGAAGTTTAATAAAATCAGTTTTTTTTATCATATTAAAAATTCAAATGATGTTATAAAATATTTTATAAAAAAGAATAATTTTAATATTTGAATTACATCTGGAAAAAATATAATCAAGTTCTTGAGCAGCAACAGTACAAGATGCGGTGGCTTCTTTACTTATTTTGGAAGGTGAGAAGTCCTATCGACCTCCAGATTGATATACAGGGAGAGATAGAGCATTTGTTTGTGAGTGGTTATATTTTTTTTTTGGTGAAAGTAGCTCTTTTTTTATGATAAAAGATATTTTTTAATTTATGTTTGATAATAAATATATGAAATAGATTATAATTTTTAATAATTTAAAATATATTAAAAATAACTTATTTTTTTAAGTTCATTTTCAAGTATTTTAAATTATAATTTATTTAATTATTTTGATAATTGACTTAAATTTATTATATTCACTCATTTGTTAAATATTATATTAATTTGAACAAATAATTTCATGCTTTTTTAGTAATTTGTTACATAAAAATGATTTTTTATATAATTTGAACAAAATATATTATCTTAAATTTATTTTTAATTGACATATTTAAATATAAATTTAATTTTATCATAATTATACGTATAATCGATTAATAAAATAATCTTTAATATTAAGACACAGAGGGCAGGAAGTATTATACAGTGACATTGAACGTGCTGAGGGAAAAAAGTAATAATGAATTGAAATAAGAAACTCTTAATAATCCAATTGGTAAAATATAATATATGTGTATATATATATATATATAATATTTTTAAAAAAAATTCATTGCACCACACACAATTAAAAATATATATAATAAAGTTTTTGGACAGGTAATGTATATAATTAAATATTTTTCTAAAAATCATTACTACAATTTTAGTGTCTTCCTTTCTAAAAAATTGTAAAAACTATGAGTACAATTATAATGATTTTTTTTGTTTTTTTGGTACAATTTAGTTACATCATTATTAACTTGTACCAAAAAAAAATAAAAAATCAATCACTAACTGGCCAACGGTATTTTTGCATATAAAATCGGATACAACATTTATCCATTGATTGGAAGAGTGAAAAGAAAATGAGAGAGGAAAAAAAGTTTTAAAATCTGAATTGAAGAAAAAATTTAGAGAAAAAAATTTGAATATTTTTATTTTTTAAGTTTTCTTTCTTTCTTACTTTTTTTTATTTTCTCTTTAATTAAACAAGAGAAAATTTCAAATTTTTAAAATTTTCTTTTTTTTATTCCAAATAATGGGTTAATATTTTACAAAGCAATTTTCTTTGAATAACTCAATTTTACAAAAAAAATTATATATTCGTATTATACAAATTATTTGACGGATAAATGGGTTTTCAAGAAGGAGCGCTGGCTCCTTCAAGAAGATATAGTTATGAGCTGGCAGAAACAACGGTTGTCATTGATTTAACACTGAAAAAATAAAGTCTTTTTTAAACATTTTTCTGAAAAGGATTCTTAAAAAGGATAAGGATAAAGGAGGGGGTTAGGGGGTGGCAAAGAGGCCGAAGGCGCGCAATATAGTCTCTCTGACTCTCTCTGCTGTCCAGAATCCCAGCGGGTCTCTTCCACATCAAAGCAGCACTACTGAGTTTCAGGCATGGTACGTGTACAACTGCTCTCGTACTCTTTTATTTTCATTAAATTTTTTTTCTTTACTTCCATGATATCTCATTTCTTCATCTGTGAAGGCCAAAACAATGAACAGAAACAGTATATTCCTGCATATATATATATATGATATATATATATAGATATATATATATAGATATATATATATATATATATCAAACGGAAGTTGATTGATTCCCTTATTCCTTTTCTCTTTTCTTTTTGTGAGCAAAGAGTACCGTACGTATATGCCAACTACCTCTCGTCTCTCAATGCCAAAATTATTAAAAAAGATGCTGCTGAAATTTCCAGAAACACTTAGGCTTCAGTTGAGTTTTTGCTTTTTGATTCAAAGTTACTGTTAGCATCGCCCATTTGTGGAGGAGCTGCAGCGTGTTAACAGTACACTTGTTCGTAACACGTTTAAAGCTTGAAAAGTCCGTTCAAACGTATCAAAATTAAGTTTGAAGATATTTCTTTAATGTTTGACAAAAGTTAATTTTTTTTTCAGCCTCACCGTAATTTCTTTCTTAAATCGAAGGTGTAAAATAAAAGTAATATTTTATTATTTTTACTTTATAGTAAGAGTTAGTTTATAAAATTTTGATTTTTTTAATTTTAATATTTTTTCTTACAATTTTTATTTTTTTTTTGTCACTATTAACTTATATTTTTTTTTAATAATTATATATTTATAAATAATTTTAATAAATATTATCTGAATTAATATTTATTTTATAAAAATTAATTTTTGAAATAAATTTTTTTAAAATATATATCATTTTACTTTAAATTTATTTTTATTTAAATTTAAGTTTATAAAATTAAATTTATTTAAAATTAAATTTATAAAAATTAATTTAAAAATATACTTCAGAGTGTGTTTAGAGTTTAGGAACCTCACCTAAATTAACTTTTAAAAGTTTAAATAATTTTTTATTTATTTTTTATTTGTGTTATTTTTGATATTATATTATTTTTTAAATATAATTTTAATTTTAAAAATTTATTTTAATTTAAAATAATTATTTTTTTATTTTTAAATTTTAAACATAATTTTTTATTAAAAATAAATTATTTTACTTTAAATTTATTTTAATTAATTAAAATTAAAATTAAATTTATTTAAAATTAAATTTTATAAATTTTAATTCAAACATATATTTAATCTATTTTTAAATTTCAGAAAAGGATTTATTTTATAAAAAAAAGTTATAAATGTTAATAAAAAATTAATAAAATAAATATTAATAATTTAATATATATATATATATATATATTTTTTTTTTTCGTCAATTGTAAATATTAATTTTTTAAAAAAGAACTATAATTTTTCACTTTTGTCTCTCAAACGAACCCTTGACTTTTTCAACACAAAAAAATCTCTGCCACATGATTCGTACTCTCGATTGTCTTTTTACTGACGGATACCTATCTTGTCGGCATTAAGGTTGGTGGGACATGAAAATGCAGGAAGTTAATTGTCCTTGTTCGAATTTAATTTTCTTTTCTGTAGCTGAATATGGGTAGACACTAAGGTAGGTTGAAACTTGAAAAGCAATCAATATTTGAAGTGAAATAGTTTAAAACGTTGTACGAATAATATTAATCGTTCTTTCTTAATTACAAAAAAGTTTAAAAATGCATTGTTTGAAGTTAATAAAATAAAAATATTAATTAATAAATATTTGATAAATTAATCAAAATGTCCATCGTTATTCCTAAAAATAAATATAGGGAATAATCCTTTTGATCTGAAATTAAGTTCCAGTGGAAATCGTTTGTTTTATGATGTGTACTTACCTTTTCTTTTCTTGCGTTAATTGAACTGAGATAGGGATCATAGATAATATTGGGTGTATGAATAAGATTTATTTAATATTTTTTTTTAGTACATTTAAAGTATCCTTTCACTTAAAATAAAGTAAAAAGACTAATCTCTTAACTTTTAGTCGTATTTTTTATAAAAAGAAGGCTTACTTTAATATAAAGTTTGATAATATAAATTCATAATATATGATTATTTTTATTATATATTTGATTTGATATTTAATAAAATAAAATGTTATTTAATTTATTTATTTTTATGTAATAATTATATAATAAACTAATCAAATTTTTAAGTAATTTGATAAGATTTGATAAGATTATTTTGTAACAGATTGAAACAAAAATATAATATTCTAATTAAAATTAATCCTTAATTTTCATTCTCGTATTTTCCTTGCATAATTAGGCTTTATACTTTCAGATCTTATACTAGGCCTTGTTTGGTACGTCGTATAAGATAAAGTCAGATAGTATAAGGCTTAATAATATAAGACTTGATAGTATAGTATTAGATAGTATAATATTTGATAGTATAAGGCTTGACTACAGGATAAGAACATGAGAATGATGACTAGAGTTGATTTGATATTAGAATATTATTTTTTTATCCAACCTGATATAAAATAATCTTATCAGGATTTTATCAGACCACACTTGAGGCTTGATTAGTTTATTCTTATAATCATTGGATAAAAATGAATAAATTGAATAACTTTATCTTATCAAATGTCATATCAAAAATATAATAAAAATAGCTATATTTTATAAGCTTTATACTATCAGGTCTTATTTATATATTAAACAAAGCCTTAAGCTCATACTTATCAAATATTATAATATCAGACCTTATCTTATATAATATACCAAACCAGGCCTTAGAAATACCAAATCTCTTATCACATTGTCATTCAAATTTAACTTACTTAATCAATCTTTTGCTCATAATAATTACATAATTTGAGGTTAAATCCAAATGATGTTGTTTGCCTTAACTCCCTTTACCCTTTGCTTGGAACAATAGAATAGAAGAGAGAAAGAAATATGGAGAAGAGAAAATAAAGAAATAGAGAATTTTTTCTTGCTTATTTGAATGAAAAAGTACAAAATGAGAGAAAAAAAAACACGTGGTTGCCTTTTAAAAAATTCTCTCCTCGAAATGACAGAGAAAACTAAATTAAACCAAAAAAAATACTAAATAGTAGAAGGTTTAATTTTTTATATATTTTAAAAAATTTCTTTTTTTTTTTCTCTTAGTCCAAGAAAAAAAGAAAAGAACATTTTTTACATATTTTCTTATCTTCTTTATTGTTTTTTTATCTTATTTTCTCTCACCCAAAACTTTTTACACTCATCAAACTCAGAATTTCCTATTCAAACCTGTGAAGTCCAAATTAATAGTAACACTGTTTTGGGTGTTGCGGTGCAGGAGACCAAAATTGTTCTCACAAAGCCAATATCATTGGAAAGTGAATCGGATTCCAATGCAGGATGTAATTATAGAGCTCCAAATGTTTTGCAGCGCATAATAAGTCTATTTAAGAATCTGCGGCCAGGATCAGATCTCACTCGCTTCCAGGCAAGTTCCTTTTCACAGGCAAAAATCTAAAACAGAGTCAGGTTCAGGTTCAATCGGTTTTTTTTTTTAATATTATATTATTATACTACTAAATTTATACATATTTTGAAAAAAAAATTATGTTTCTTTTAAAAAAAAAATCAAATAACAAGGAATGAATCTAAAGGAGAATCAGTACCATACGAGTGAGATCAGAGATGAGACTAATTAATGAGAAAACATACTGAACATTTTAATTTTTATAACTTTGGTGTAATAAGAGATTGCACAATTTAGCTTATATCGTGCATTTATAACTATTAGCAAGTATTTTTGTAGGTTTGGCACATGTATTAAATCGAGAATTTTCCCAAACTTTTCAGACCATACTCACAACAAAAATAAAAAAAATTAAATCAATATATCAATTTGATTTGTATGTGCATAACTAGTACATTGTATGTAGATGAATGTAAAAGAATTTAATGTGACACTATACAAATTCAAATATAATAATATAAAAAATTAATATGAATCTTTAAATAAAGTATGAGTAGAAAAAGTTATTTCAAAATGTCATTTTTCTTAATAAATTTCCTTTTGTTTCAGTCTTTTTAACATTGATTCAAGTGAAAACATTAAATTATATAATTTTTTAAAAAATTATTGACAAGTGTTATTTCATAAATTATTTTAATTTAGTGTTTTATTTTTTATTTATTTATTCTAATTAATTATTTTACGTAATACAATATTCTCTTTTTAGCATATAAGGTGCTTGTTCAATTTACAATTTTTTTTTTATGTAACTCCCTAATGTGAGGTGCAAAATATAAGAAGAAAATAAGTGAGGAAGCTGTTGTAACTGCAAGATAAATTTATAGGAGTGAGGGACAATCAATAAAGTAATTTATATTTATATTTTTTTTTTCTATTTATGTTTAGATGAGTTGCAATGGCATTTTGAGAAAAAGAAATAGAATACTAAATACGGAACCTTTATAGGTAGTATAGAATATATAATAAATTGTTTTATTATAACTAATAGTTATTCAAAATCAAAATAATAATTTCAAACGAAAAAAAATGACAGGTATTAAATTAGATACAGTATAATATTTTTTTCATTTTTTAATATATAATGTCAATGAAAGTTTCTCCACATGCATGAACGCAGGAAACATGTGGTTTTGTTTATTTTTATTTTTCGATCTTGTTTATGGCACATGTTACACTTGGGCTTGCTAGGTTCCTTCACTGTCAAGATGGGCTGTCTCGGTTTGTCGGAGAGATTATTGCGTCGTGTCTGAGTAGTACACTGATTCATTTGCTCTATGTTTAGATTGAGAAAAAATTAAAAAAATTAATTTTAAATATTTTAAATTTTAAATTTTAAAATAAAATTTTTTTTTTTTTTTATTTCATTCTCCTCTATTATAAACATTTCCTAAATGTACTACCCATGATTACTGTATAATCATATAATTGTTGAATAATATTTTATAATTTTAAATAATAAAATTAAAATTACAACTTACTATGATATAATATATAAGTAATGGATAATATTTGAACAAGACAATATATAACATAATATTTAGTTAAAATAATTTTTTTTAATTTTGATCTTATAATAGATTAATATTAAATTATTTTATCTTATATAATTTTATATAATTAAAGTTAAATAAAATTATTTTATTAAATAAATTATTATTTAATATCTTATTTAAATGTAATGTGAATAATATTAATTTATATTATATTATACATTTTTATACAGTATTTGAAAAGAGACTTTAGATTCTTATATTAAATAAGAATTTCTTTGGGCACATTTTTGACATTGTAAACTATCGAGTAAAACATTCTCATGTTCGTTCCTACATGCAGCTGCCACCTCTGTTCAACTTTCCAAAGTCACAACTTCAGTGCTATGGTGAGTCTGTATATTCCACAGCTTCAGACTTGCTAAGCAGGTGCAACGCTGGGCAGAGCCCACTGGACAGATTCATATCAGTTGTAGCATGGAGCTTTAGCATCCCACGCCAAATAATTTTTGGAGTTGCTCCCTATAACCCCATTCTTGGAGAGATCCACCATGTTTCCAGAGGAAATCTTAACGTCTTTGTGGAGCAGGCACATGCTTTTCCTTTCTGTTTTTGCCTTCTTTCTGCTCACCTAGATCTTCATTTTGGTCACAAATTGCTATATTTGATTATATCATGTGCATAATGATAGAGATATTACTTTCACCTAATAGCTTTAGCCTATGTTTGGGAGATTTAAACGGACTGGAAAAGGAGTAGCTAATAATGAAATGGAGTGGAAAGGTAAGGAGTGGAACGAAAAGATGCATACCACTCTATTGTTTGGTTATTTAATGAAGGAAGATTGGAAAGTCCTCTCACTCTTGTTTGAAAGTTATAATATGTGAGGGGTGAAATAAAAAGACTTTATGAATTTTATTTTTCAATGAATCAAACTACTATTTTGGCTTCCAAAGATTCATTTAACATTAATTTGATCTTTTAAAGATATTTGACATAAATTTGATTCTTTAAAGATATGTGATATCAAATTAGTCCATTAAAAATTTAAAGTGAACATCAAAATGGTCTTCCAAAATGGTCGTAAAGATAATTTTGATGTCACTTTAAATCTTATGGAGAACTAATTTAATGTCACATATCTTTGAAGGACTATTTTGATGTCATTTTAAATTTTTAAATAACTAATTTGATATCACATATTTTTAAAAGACTAAATTGATGTCAAAGTGAATATTTGGAGGATCAAAATAGTAGTTTAATCATTTTTAATTTTAATCTCATATAAAATGAAGTAATCATTTGAAAAAGGAATAAAATAATAATTTAACTAAATTTTAATGATGATTTCTCCGGCAATGCCATGCCATTCCCTCCTTGATCTCCCAATTTAGAGGGACAATAAATTTGAAAGTTTTGAATAGGAAGGAGGGATCTTGAGTCCCTCCATTATTATCATTCCACTTATTTCTTTTAAATAACTCATAAACACACATTTTGTTATATTTGCCATGCCATTTCCTTCCACTCTCTTGCTTACCATCTACTCAAACATTACCTCAAGCTTTTTAGAAAGTTAGTTCATGACATGGTATTTAAACTTTTATGATCCAAGTGGTCAAAAGTTTAATCCTTGCAACTGCTATTCTTGATAATTAAGTTGAATTTTAATATAAGGAAAGGTAGACATGTACATTGTCCATACTTTCAAGCCTAAAAAGTTCTTACGTGAGAGGCTTGTGGCTTGTTAAAATATAAAATTATTTATGTGTCATCTAATAACTTAGTAGAGTTAGTTCATGACACATAATCTGCATACCCGTTTTTCAAAGATAACTGGATTCTTATATTTACATGTTAGCAGGTTTCACACCACCCTCCGGTATCTGCCCTCCATGCAACAGATGAGAAGGAAAACATTGAAATAATATGGTGCCAGTATCCTGTCCCTAAGTTCAACGGTAAAATTCTTTAGTATGGCATATATATGTTATGTGATAAAATAAATTTCATCATCATTGCATCAATTGCTACTTCTGATAAATTTATATTCAAATATCTGAGTATTATCTGCTCTTAAATCTTTTTCCATTCTCATTCTAGTCCCAACTGAGTTGGAACATTATGTTCTAATAATCTGTTACTTAAAATTTGAATTTGAATTTAATTTACGCATGCATGACAAGAACCAAATATGCAGGTACTTCAGTGGAAGCTAAGGTGCATGGCAAACGGCAGCTGAAGCTCCTCAATCACGGGGAGACATATGAAATGAATTCTCCTGACATGCTTATCAGAATTCTCCCAGTTCCCGGGATGGCTTGGGTTGGCAATGTCAATATCCGGTGCCCAACAACAGGCCTTGTAGCAGAGTTATGCTACAAAACTCCATCTTTCCTTGGATTTGGGGGAAATCGAAGATTGATAAAGGGGAAGATCATTGACTCATCGTCATTGAAGATTCTGTATGAAGTTAATGGTCATTGGGATAGGTATCTCACTTTGAAGTTTTAACGAACTATATGAAAGCGTGCCTTTTGCTTGTTTATATTAAACAGCAGTGGCCATCAATTGTTCATTTTGTAATCTTTTGATGATGCTATGTTCCTAACCCCATGAACATGCTGCAGTACTGTAACACTGAAGGATACAAATACTGCAGAAGTAAGAGTGATATATGATGCAAAAGAAGTCCTCTCAGGGCTCCAAACTCCTATTGTCAAGGATGCAGAGGTAATAAATATCTATTCCACTTTGCTTGTGTCACTTCAAATCTCTCCCTTTTTTTCCCCATGAAGCAAGATCTCTCCGCTAGAGCCTGCAAAAGCTCTTATCTTCCTTCATGGAGTACAAAGATGCAGTATCTTGAGTAATGCACCAATCTTGTCTTAATTTGTGTGTGCTTGGTAAGAAAATAAGAATGAAATTTGGTAGGTAGAAAAAAGGAGAGATGGAAAATAGCAGTAGCAATGTATCTAGAGTTCTAGATTTTTATTATGTCTTGTCTTCTAAAATGAGGAATGCATCAGAGAGGGTAAATTCCAGTGTTTATAACCATTAATTAAAAAATCAATGGTTTCATATTTGATAAAATACAAATATATGAATAACAAACTATGAATTCATCAAAATCCTCTCTCATGATTACCAAACGCATTATAAAACAAGAAGAAATTAATCTGTCTCTCGTTCTTTTTTTTTTTTAACTCAATCAACTTTAGTTTGTGGCTTTCTGCACACAGATTTTCATGAGTCTCGTTCCAATCGAAGTATCAATAGTTGAAAATGAAAAACAGCTAGGGCTATTATATGGTTCATTCATATGTAAGCTGAATAAGAAAGCATACTTTTAGGTAAGATATGAATGTGAGTGTGCATGCCTTCCTTAGTTTGATCCGAGATTTCTCTTGTACTTTATCAGAGTGTGTGGTCAACTGAATCAGCTCTTGTTTGGAGTGAGGTGAGTCAAGCCATCCTGAGCCAAGACTGGGAGAAAGCAAGAGAAGCCAAGAAAGCTGTGGAGGAAAGACAGAGGGAGATCTTGAGGGACAGAGAGTCAAAAGGCGAAACTTGGGTTCCTAAACATTTTGTGGTTTCTCATAGCAAAGAAGGGGGCTGGGACTGTTCACCCACTCAAATGTGGGTTCCAAACGCCCCCATCGTCACCTTGTAATTTGGTATATTGTTTATTATCATTTCTACTGCACTATTTGTTAGGACTATTTTACAAACTACATTGTGAATCTGAAATTGTCAAACTCGTCGGTAGCTAGACCAACCAGCCTGTGAGGTCATGAGGCTGTGCCTGTGACCAAGAGCAATTAAAGTGTGTCTGCTATTGGATACACCACTGCCTCTTGTTGGGTTGGTGCTCATGGGGAAGCACTTATGTCTACAATACGACTTTGGCTACCAAACTCCAATAAAATATTGAGTTTAATCCTTTCTTATGATCTGTCTGCTCTGCTCCATTAATTTTAATTACAAGGCACACACACACACTTCCAGTAACTAGAACATTGCATGGCCCAAAAGAAATTAAAAAACGATTTACTAAAGATTGTGAGGTAATCTATGTCTCCTAAATCTCACCTCACTTAATTCTAACTTCTAACAAGATTTGATCATGAAATCTGCAAACTGAAATATACATTGCTTAATCATTTGGATCTTGTCTTTAGGAACATTCCTAAGTACAGCACAGCAGAATCAGACACAGAAATTTTCAAGTATATGATGGCTGTCCAATTCCCCTGATACGATGAAAAGATCAGAAAACTAAAACAATTGTCTCAAATTTCCCTCTTTTTTTAAAAATCAATACACCACCTAACATGTCTTCTTCTTCTTCCTTTCTGGTTATCTCTATCCAAGATCTTGCAGACATCAATTATTTTCTTGCAAATCTGATTCACTTCTCCGATTGAATGACTTCTCTCTGATTGCGTCCAAGATAGGTTTCCATGGCTGCACTCTACACGGGCTTCGTCCACCATATGCCATACCAATTGGCCCTTCCACCCCAACTCTGCCGGGACTACTCGAAGGTGAACTCCAAACAGTGCTCAACCCATGTTGGCTTGACAAAGGACTAGCTTTGTAGGAATTTTTGTCCTCACACCGGGTGGTTTTGGCTATTGCAGTGAGCCTCTTTGCAAGGGAGGCCAATTCCAAAGGAGAAACATCAGCTTGCAGTATTGAGTAATGGTAGCATGAAGTACACATGCCCAGGTTGGAGTTGGGTGTCTCCCTTCAATGGTTTTGTGGGAGAGGAGAGAAGCTGAATGGAGGTGCAAACAAAGTGCTTTGAGGGATTGCCAGTGACTTGGCTCACTGAAACGGGTTGCCCAAAATCCTCTACATAGCCACTGAGATGAACCAAACGGACAGTGTTGAAAGTGGAGGATGATCTACAAGAGAAGCAGCCTCCCATCTCTGCTTCTCTCTAGGAAAATGATGCAGAATGAAAGGGTACTAGTTATGCACTTATGCCTATAGTTAAGTCATTAACCATATAGAACTGGGGTTTAACTATTGATGGATAACTGGATAAGTATCTGGTTTTTTAAGCCTTAGCAGCCTTTTGGAAACTGATGGTTACCTAAGCCGGGTGTTTTTCTGACCAACCCCTTGTGTATATTTCCTTGCAGCATCAGTGACACGAGAGGCTCGCTTTTGTGAAGTGCTTCTATTTGCAAAATGGAAACACGATCTGCAACAAGCTAAAGCCTCAACTGACCAGCAGAGATATTCATATGGCTGTTTGAGGTGAGAAATTCTGCAGTAGTGGAGTTTCGACTAGAATCAGATAGCATCCTTCCAATCTTTTTCAAACCCCAAAATTTCTAACCCAGCCGTAAGGAATGGGTCACTGACCAGGTGGTCATGGCCCGTATGTTCCTGCCAATTACTTTTCAAAGCGCCCCTTTTATTTTGCTAAGCTGATGCAAGCTTGCAACCGTTGGAAGCAGTCAAACTAATAACTAATTGTGCTTGAAGAAGCTAATTCAATGATTACATACTCTACCACACTTGGATTTGAATTATTTTATTATTATTTTTTGGACAAGTTGCAACTCTGAATTCACTCAGCACCATGTAAGATTGTGTTTCATTTATGTATATTTTGATGTTTTAGCATTTAATAATTAGAATTTAAAAAATATATTTTTTAAGGTAGAATTAAAAAATAATTATACTTATTTTTGCTTACTTTTATCTATCATTTAGATAATTATACAATGATTAAAAAAGTTATTAAACAATATTAATTTTAAAAAAATATAGTTTAATATGATTAAATTATCATTTCTCCCATTTCATTAATATTTTTTTTTTTTTAATTTCACTTACTCTACTAATTTTTTTTTCATTAAAGGATAAGAGCAAAGTTAAAAAAAAAATTAATTAATACTTTCTTAATATTTTGAAATGATGGAATATTTTAAGACAAAAAAATGCTTTAAAATGACAAATTAGAGTCGGACGGAGTGAGTATATCCTCCTAACTCATCATCTTAATAATTCTCTTAATTATTAAATAAAGTAAGTATTGAATACTTTTTATGTTTTTAAGATATTAAAAAATAATTTTATATCTTTCTAACCTTATCTTTTTAATAATCTTCTTAATTGTTAAATAAAGTAAATATTTGAATGCTTTTTATATTTCTAAGGGAATTAAATACTTTATTTTTTTATTTAATATTTATTTTATTAAGTATTAGAAAGATTATTAGAATGATATTTAATAAGGAATATAGCATTATTTGATATTGAATGATTTACTTTTTTATTTATAATACTTATTTTATTAAGAATTAGGAGGATTATCATAATGAAATTTTAGAAAGATATAATATTATTCCAAAATTAATTATTTTAGTAAGTTTTTTTTCTTGATGAGTATGCCTTTTAATTATTAAATATCAAAATATCAAAATATAAATGGATAGAGAACAATTATATGTGACACTCTAAAAGCAAATAATAATTTCTCTTTAGATAGATATGTGCTTACCTAAATATTTTATTTAACAATTAATATGTGTAAAATTTTTTGAATTCTGATATAAATGCATAATACTGTATCGTTCTTTTAAAAAATTAACTAGTAAAATTATTCGTGTGATACATGAAAAAAATTACAAGAATAATAAGTATAAAAAATTAAAAAAAATATTTTTAAATATAAAGAAAAAATAATAGTGAAAAAGAAGAAAAAACTTTAAAAAATAAATTAAAATATTTAATATGAACTTTTTTTAAGAATTTAAAATTATGATTTATAAATTATTTGAAACAATAAGTATATTAAAACGTTCAAGATTTATATAATTATTATTTATTACATAAATATTATTTATTAAATTTAAATGTTAAAAATAAATTTTTAAACAGTATAATCAAATTTAATGTGACAAAATCGAGTCACTCTTTTATATATAATATATATAATATATATATATATATATATATATATTATTATAATAGACAGAAGACACTTGTTGACTTGACTGTTAAATAAAATGAAAAGTCATGCCTATGGAAGAAATTCACAAGACTCTTGTGACTTGTTTCTTTTCAGTACTGTGCCTTGGCCGTGAGGCTGGGGTCGGCAGCATTGCGTATTGCGTATTGCGTATTGCGTATTGCGTATCAGCTTGGAATCAGAATATTAATTATATGTCTGGTTAGGCCCCCATGACCGAGAAGACGTGGACTTGATTGAAGTACAGAAAACGCAAGCTTGCTACTTTCTCTTGATAGTTGGCGCCTCTTGCCTTTCGTTTTCATGCTCGAGCCTTTTGTTTTGTGCTGAGCTCACAGTGTGGCAGTAGGTAATCTCATTTTCAATGCATTAATCTGAGAGTAAGACGTACGTTTCCATTGTTCTATACTACTGGTACTGTCACTAGTAAACGCACAAATCTCTCTAAAATAATGCATCATATTTGCCAGCCATTGGATAACTTACATATGCTAACCTTTTTCCCTCACATATTGTCACAAATCCAACATCCTACAGATTACAGAGATGGAATGTACTATGTTAAAAAAAAAAAAAATCTGTTGTGTGGCAGTGCTAAATATCTTGGATTATCTCTTGTATTGGGACATAATGGGTGGTTTAAAAATTTATTACACTTAGTGTGTGAGTGGTATGAGAATAAAAATGTAAAGTAAATGTGAAATGTGAGGTAAATTTTTTCAAATGAAAATTTACGTTATATTTTTACTCTTATACTAAATATATCCTTGAGTAGTTTCTTTTTCTCGTATCACAAGATTTCCTTTTTGTTTTTGATATTCAATTTATGCATATCAATTTTTAATTATATTAATAATTTAATTAGATAAATATTTAAGATATATAAAAGTGTCAATATATAATTTTAAAACAAGTATAATGTAATTTTTACAATTAAATTTGGACAGTTAAATGGTGTATTGTAATATAATAATAACTTAATTTGTTTTTTAAGTTTATTAAAAAAAGATTTTATTTTTAAAAATCTATCATTTTTAAAACTTGCGACTCTTTTAAATTCACAAGTCAACAATAATAAATGCATTAGACTAATAATTTATTAATATATTTAATAGTAATTAATTTTAATTTGATTTAATTCGTGACAAATTGAATTTAAATACATTGTGTTAGCGCGTTGAATAGCTTTTAGTGATATTATTTTTTTTATTGATAGTATTATTAATTTTTATATCTTCATTATATTTTTTAATATTTAAATATTATATATTTTTTCTGAGGTATCAACATTTTATTTAAAAACAAGAGTGGAATAGGAAAAGGGAACATAGCATTCCATCCACGACGTGTCATGCAACGGGAGGTCTCAAATTTTGGAAGGGCATGGAAGAATAAAGATGTGACCGTGAAGGAAGGGGTCTAGGGATGTAATGTTCCAAGTGGTTACTATTGGGGGAGAATATTTATGAAAGACAATCTAATAATTGCATCTTATGCGGCCTCTTAGTTTGGGGGTTCTCTTGTGTTTCTACTTCAATGCGCTTTAATAATTATTCTTTTGTTATACTAATCTTGGTTAATCTCGTTCATTCACACTTCTCTCAATTCTCCCACTCCCACACAAGAGCAAAATAAGTGAGTTTTTTTTTTTTTCAAGTGATCGTTTAGATTAGAGGGGCTTATGTCTGCACAAGACTTCATACAAATAGAAGCAAAGTAATCTTAACGAGACTTAAATTCTCGATCAAATACTCTCTAAAAAAATTTGATGTCACTTGAGTTAAAGCTCTTAAGCTTTAAGTTTGTCTTTTTAGTTGAAAGGCTTTGAGCACTAAATCATAATTTCTTACATTTGTTATGAAAAAGGGAAAATATTGATGATGAAAATTCCAAAATCTCATCTTTATCTTTAACATTTTTTGATGTGTATGATATTAAATATCTAAGAAAATAATTTATGTGTAATTATTTAAATAAGATGTCTGACCTGCCAACCTATGACCATTTGAATTTGGACATGTTTTAATTGGAGTGAAGTACTAAACTTAAATTCAATTTAGTTCATAACAGTTAAAATTTTACAATTTAAAACACAACACAATGTTATTTTTATTTTTTTATATGTTTTATTCTTTTTATGTACCCAGAGTATCTCTTTACCTAAAAAGTGAAAGACTAATATTCATTGATTTTCGGTTGTGTCTTTTACGGGAGGGAGGCTTATTAACAGTATATGCTCTATTCACATTTATCAGGGATCGAATTCCTAACATAATATTTGAAGGGACTCAAACTATTTCTATTTAGACTAACGTATACTGGTTGTTTGATTCATTTAAAATAATGTTGTTTGAGTCACAAACCTAAAAAATTTGCACAATTTTTGTCTTTTAGAAAAAGACATTGTCTCACACACACTTCACATTATCAATTAATTGTGTCAAGTGAACGTGAATAAGTCTGTCTAGTTGTTAAATCATGTATTCATCGATGGATAAATATGATATGAGTTTTTTTTTAACAAAAACTAAATTAAAAATATTTAATTATCATAAACTAAATTTATAACCCGCTCATTAACTAGTAATCAAAGTATAATTTAATTTTTTAATCAAATTATCAATCAATAAAATTTTTTTATCCTCTCATTGGAAAAAACTAATTATGGGTGCAGTTAATCAAGTATTATTCTGATGTTCCAAAAAAAAATAAAAAATTATATTAATTGTTCACTAGGCAAATTAAATTAGAATTAAGAACAGTATTACAAAAACAAATGATAGAGGTTGGATTGGACAGAAAGTAGAGGATTGGACCCAGTGCTGGAATTGGGCTAGGCTGCGCGTGTGGAAGGGTATGGTCCAGTTCGACCCAATTCTTGAGAGAGAGAGAGAGAGAGAGAGAGAGAGAGAGAGAGAGAGAGTGTGTGCGTCCTCATTTCTCAAAGCGAAGAAAATTGCGAAGACCCCCCCCCCCCCAAAAAAAAACAAAAAGCGAAGAAAATTGCAGGGTGTAACACAAGCAAGAGGTAGTATCACTAGCAGCTGATTTATGAACAACGTTGTTTCCCAAACCAAGCTGTTTTCTTTTCTATGTTGTTCCACAGAAGACGCTTCGCTGTTTTCTCCTCCTCTTCTTCATCGTCATCATCTTCTAACAGCTTTTCAGAAAAATTTTCGCTCCAAAGATCACTCAAACTTGGCTTCACTCCCGCCCTCAAATCCATTAATCGGTTCATTGTCTTCCTCTTCCGCCTTCAGAAGTTCGATTCAATCATCCATTTCTTCTCCCAGTTGAACTCCAACAAAATTGCTGGCAACCATCGAACTCACTCAATCTTCACATGGGCTCTCCTCAAATCTCACAGATTCGAAGAAGCAGAAAGGTTCATGAAGACCTACATCACCAAGTCCCCCCATTTCCCCATAACTCGCATGTGGGACACTCTGATTCGGGGCCTCTGCATCCCACGAGAAGACCCCGAGAGGGCACTCTCCGTGTTGCGAGACTGTTTGAGGGATTGCGACGTTTTGCCGTCTTCTTTCACTTTCTGTTCAATCATTCACAAATTGTGCTCTCAGGGTAACATGGGTAAGGCTATTGAGGTGCTGGAGTTGATGACCGACGAGAAAGTCAGGTACCCCTTTGATGACTTTGTTTGCAGTTTGGTGATTTCTGGGTTTTGCAAGATTGGAAAACCGGAACTTGCATTGGGGTTTTTCGAGAATGCTACAGGTTCTGGATCCTTGCAGCCCAATGTCGTGACTTATACAGCCCTTGTAGGTGCTCTTTGTAAATTGGGAAGGGTCAATGAAGTGTGCGATTTGGTTGCTGGGATGGAGAAGGAAGGCCTGGCTTTGGATGTTGTTTTCTATAGCACCTGGGTTTGTGGATATATTGAAGAGAAGCTTTTGGTGGAGGTGTTAAGGAAGATGAGAGAAATGGTGGAGAAGGGTATAATTCATGACACCATTAGCTTTATACCATACTCATAGACGGCTTTTCCAAGTTAGGAGATGTGGAAAAGTCACTCAGTTTCCTGGCCAAGATGTTCAAAGATGGACAGAAACCCAATAAGGTCACATATACTGCAATAATGTCTGCATATTGCAAGAAGGGGAAATTAGAGGAAGCATTTGCTGTTTTTAAGAGCATTAAAGATTTGGGAATTGAAATGGATGAATTTATGTTTGCAACTTTAATTGATGGGTTCGGCCGGATAGGAGATTTCGATAGTGTGTTTCATCTGTTTGATGAAATGGAGAAGAGAGGGATTAGTCCTAGTATTGTCACGTACAATAGTATAATAAATGGTTTGTCCAAGTTTGGGAGGACATCTGAAGCAGATGAGTTGTCGAAAGATGTGGCTGCAGATATGATTACATACACTACGTTGTTGCATGGGTATGCTGAAGAAGAGAACATTCCGGGGATTTTGCAAACAAAGAGGCCAGACTAGAAGAAGCTGGAATCTCTATGGATGTTGTAATGTGTAATGTGCTGATGAAAGCACTGTTTATGATGGGGGCATTCGAAGACGTTCTTGCACTTTACAAAGGAATGCCAGAAATGGATCTGGTTGCAAATTCTGTTACTTACTGTACAATGATTGATGGGTATTGCAAGGTAGGTAGAATTGACGAGGCACTTGAGGTATTTGATGATTTTAGAAAGACATCAATCTCTTCACATGCATGCTACAATAGTATTATTAGTGGCCTATGCAAGAAGGGTATGGTAGAAACGGCCACCGAGGCATTTCTTGAACTCAATCATAAAGGTCTGGTGTTGGATATAGGTACATATAGGATGTTAATGAAGAGCATTTTCAAGGAAAAAAGTGCAAAAGCGGTTTTAGATTTAGTTTACAGAATGGAAGCTTTGGGGCCAGACAAGTATACTGCGGTATGTAATGATTCTATCTTTTTATTATGTAAAAGAGGATTAGTTGAGGATGCGAATCAATTGTGCATGATGATGAGAAGTAAAGGCTCATCTGTCACAAGCAAGTCATATTATTCAATTTTGAGAAGGCATCTTAGTAATGGTAAAAGGGAGCAAAGTCTGCCCCTCTTGAATAGTTTCCTAAAAGAATATGGCCTAGTTGAACCAAGAGTGCAAAAGATACTTGCACGCTATCTCTGCCTGAGGGATGTCAATAGTGCCCTTCGGTTTCTTGGAAAAACAATGGAGAACTCTTCGGCATTCACTTTTCCTCTCTCTATTTCTAAGCTTCTCATAAAGGAGGGTAGAGCTTTAGATGCATATAAGCTTGTCATGGAGGCTCAAGATATTTTACCAGTCACGTATGTTGATTATTCCATTGTGATTGATGGTTTATGCAAGGGAGGATATCTCAATAAAGCACTGGATCTTTGTGCCTTTGTTGAAAAGAAGGGGATCTCTTTGAACATAGTGACATATAATTCATTACTAAATGGACTTGTGCCATGAGGGATTTCTTATTGAAGCATTTCGCCTATTTGATTCATTAGAGAAACTTGATATGATGCCTTCTGAAATAACTTATGCTACATTAATTTATGCTCTATGTAGGGAGGGTTTTTTGCTAGATGCAGAGCATGTTTTCAGGAAAATGGTCCTCAAGGGCTTTCAACCAAAGATAAAAGTTTACAATTCATTACTCGATGGTATTTCTAAGTTTGGTCAATTAGAGGAGGCATTCAAGCTTCTAAATGACATGGAGACAAAATATATCGAACCTGACAGTTTTACTGTTAGTGCTGTAATAAATTGCTATTGCCAGAAGGGTGACATGGAAGGGGCCCTTGCATTCTATTTTGAGTTGAAGAGGAAGGATATATCACCTGATTTTTTGGGGTTCTTATATTTGATAAGAGGTCTATGTACCAAGGGAAGGATGGAAGAAGCCAGAAGTGTCTTGAGAGAAATGCTCCAGTCCAAAACTGTTGCAGAGATTATTAACGTTGTCAACAGTGAGGTTGATACCGAGTCAATAGGTGATTTTCTTGCCATTATGTGTGAGCAAGGAAGCATTCAAGAAGCTGTTACAGTTCTGAATGAAATTGCATGTATGCTTGTTCCTGTTCGCAGGTTGTCTACATATAATCAACAGTCCCATAATCAGCAGAAGAGTTATGAACGGAAGGATTTTGGTTCAGAATCTGCAAGGTCTCTACCTTCCTCTTGCAAAAGTGGTTTGGATTTTGGATCTTGTGATGCCAGGGATGTAAGAAATGTTTCGACAAATAATGGTAGATATGTGACAAGATCTCAGTTGCACAGCTTTGACTTCTTTTATTCTAGAATTACTGCACTTTGTTCCAAAGGGGAGCTGCAGAAAGCTAGTCAATTAGCAAAAGAAATGGTTTCTGACCTGACAGAGTCTATGAACTGAACATAAGAGAGAAAAAAAGGAAAAGGAATTCTTTTTATGTGGGAACTCCTCTCCCTGTAGTGCCAGCAAAGAGATCATGCAGTTGACACCCGCAGGTATATATTCTTCCATAGAATAAAGTTTCTAAAGTATACAATTATAATCATTTACCATCCTTTTTGTACTTATACTTTGTGTGCTGAAACTGATCAAATTAGTATGAGCTTTAAAATATTATCTGATATATTAATGTCACCTTTTATTTATTATATAAATTCATAACTTCTTAGATAGACGATTTTGGCATGCCTTACATAACTATGTTCTTTACAATTTCCGTTTTCTATAAGAGCTATTGCCGCATTACTAAAATTATTGTGTGTAGTTACAAGTGTCTGTAGGTTTGAGTGCTTTTCCTATTTGCCTTTCAATTTGAGTTGGTTTTCTGGGAGTGGCTGTGCGTTCCCCACTATGATATAGATCAGTTTTCAGATTTTCATTACAATATCAACCAGACAAACAGGAATGATTTCCTAATCCTCTGTCTGCCTTGTTGCTTTGAACACCCATCTGAAAAGGACAAAAATCTAAGATGACAAAGAAAACCAGCCTAAAACATTACCATATTGTAGATTAAATGATGATTTGTGGTTTTTAACTATTGATCAAGAAATGTTATTTCAGGCATGAGACACTGAAAGCTCATTCTGGGTATTGTAAAAGATATCGAGATTTTTAGGTCTATAGTCTGTCTTGACATTTGATGTTTCCGTTTAATTTCTGATAACTTTTTTCCATGGTTTTGAGTCACAGATGCAAGGCATCTCTTAGAAGTAGAATGCTATATCTGAAGACTAATTAAAACTATGACTTCCATGGTGGAGAATTCAAGTTATTGATAAAATGATACAGCAGCAACAGCAAGAACAGAATTATCCCAAACGCTGGATCCTGTATGAAAAGGCAACATATAATCTGTTTGACAAGCAGCTAGTTTGCATTTTGGTTCCTATATGTGACTACTGACTATCATTGCTAAACTATGCTCTATCTTTTCTGCAGTTTCACCAACAAAGTGACTGTCAAAGTACCAGTTGGACTCAGTTATGTGATAGAATGGATCCATTATATCATCTGTTAAATATAGAAATGGTAAATATGCATGCAGCTTTCTCTCATTTAATTTGAATTTGTTGCTTCAACCTTCAATTATGAGTTTTTGCACATAACCAAGGGCTTCAGCTACATCAGTGATTCTGGTGAAGCACATCTTGAAGATATAATTGAACCTTTATTTTTTTAAAAATTTTTTTTACCTAATATTGTTGTAGTTTCCCTAGCTACAAACTATACAAAGAATTTAATTACGGTGGCTAGATGATGAAATTAATGTCATACTCAATTGGTTTTCTATTGTAAATTATGCATGGTTCTTACCGGGTTCTTATAAGGCCACATAGATGCAGATATGTTTAGGCTAAGGTGGTACTAATACAAAAACCAAAGAAGAGGAAAATTTTTTCTTAGGCTCTAAATGAACAGACCAAAAATACCATCCTTAGAAGCTATTCTGTGAACTAGTTCTTTAAGTAGAACACAACTCCCTCTTTTGTGGCAAATTTCATCATCATAGCTGTGTCTTGGGTGTATTTCTGTCCTACTGTAACTTGTTTCTCAGGCACCATATGTTCATACAATAATTGATATGGACTCAAGAATGCTACTGAATCATCTATTTTATAGAAAACATGGTTTTTGCATGTTTTATAACATTTTGGTTCCTGTGTTGTTGGTATTGGTACTTCTGTTGTTATGATTTACTGTCCATGGTATTGGATGGCTGCACTCACAATACTCAGAATACAAGGAGCCGTCATAATGTCATCTTTCTACGAAGGATGACTGGAGAAAGCAACGGACTGCATGCTAATTGCTGCTTTAGGCTTGAATTGACAAAAGTTTCACTCCCTTTTTTATGGAGATTAAATGTAAGTATTTCTTTCCAGACATTGTTCATGGTATTTTAAGTTGGTTGAGTTGTGTTTTCTGTTCCTTCTTCCATTTCCTTCTTTCTTTCCCCCTTTTAAGCTGGAGGATGGTTGGTTTCTAACCGGGAAGTTTACCTTAATCTCTCATGTGCCCTTTGGCCTTCGTAGAGCTGTTAAGGTTTTTTTTTGTAATCTCAGGAGACCACCAGAGTACGCTAGCTTGTTGCATGCAAGAGAAAACTGGCTGTGTCTAGAATGATTTGGATAAAGCTGGAGTTCGGCATTGAAAAATCTTATCTGGAAAAATGATTTGCTCTGAAGTCACCAAAAAGTAAGAGTGGAAGCATTGAAGGAGTGGAAGGAGTGGAAATGAACTTTGTATGAGAATTATGATGATGTCTTTGATAAATTGTTCGATTTTTTCTTCTTTCAATCCAGTCATCTATTTTCACTTCTATGTAAAACATTAATTTCATTTTCTTCTTTGTTGCAAGTATTCAGAACACAATCGGAAACTGGATATCATATTCACTTTCTAATTTGACTTTATTATTTGGAATGAGAATGTACTGAGAATAAGATCTAGTGGATTAATTCAGGAACCAAATACTAAGGTTTCACAAATGTAAGTTGGCAAAGATGGTGATGCTGGTGGTAATAATGTTAACGCGATTGAGAGAAGCTTGGGATATTGAGAAAATGAACCAACGCAGATGTAATTGATATGATGCTCAAGCTACAGCAGTAAGTTCTCAACGTAGATTGTTTCTTCTGTAATCTTGTGATTGAATGTTAAATTTAGCAAATAGGACAGAATATTCATTGAGTTTAACACCCTTTCACTAAAGAAGCATGTCCTGATAAAGAGTAGGAAGTGGAGGGAAAACAAAACAGAAAATGACAGGATGGTCTAGAAGTTCAAGAATTAGCCATGGGATTAAAAAGCAAAAAGCAGAGTATGAATAGGGGAAAAGTCATTAGATTTGAAATTTTTTTGTAGCAGTTGTAGTCATTCATGAATCATGAATTATCTTCTTCACCCAAGATAGAGTAAAATGAATTAGAAATTGAGTACATATGCATGTAAATTATTTAGAACACGAGAAAAGTTGCATTTGTATTTTCGCTAACAGTCCCCATATCTTGTTGGTCATTCTGTCTCTGTTGCGATTATGTGGTCGAAATTTTCCTACTTCCCAATCAGCTATCCCTCCATGTTGTTTATGTAGCTTTCAGCAGCTGTATTATTTCCTTTCGACTTGTAATGTCAGGTTTTATCCCTCGGTCTTAGAGAGCAACCTAAACATCCTTATCCTTTCTCGGAGAACTAACAAATACTGTTGAAGATGTTAAATGCAAAATTATCACTCATGAGAAATAGCAAAGCCTTGCTGTTTAACACTAGTGTAGAAATTTTGCTCGTTGGCTTTCTCCAAGTTTAATGCTCAAAAAGGAAATTTGATAGAAGAGCGTTCAAATGCATCCATCACCCACTAAGAAGTTCACAATCAATTCTTTGGAAGGAAATAAACTGATTAACGAGGTCATAACCCACATTGTAACTCTGCTGAGCTAATAACCCAATAACAGAAGGTTGAGTTCTGATGTTAGTCACACTGATTGGACCCACAGCCATGCAAAATACATTATCCATCGTCTGTTCAAAAAGGCTTCCCGTGTCCAGAGCCAAATCTGCGTCTTCAGCAAAGTGGAATGTGACCACTGGAAACCCAACCAGATCTCTACTCACAGTCCCGGCATAGCACAGTAGCCATGGCACATAATCAAGTACAACTTCCCTAAACGACCCATCAAGGAGATTTCTAACTTCTTTGTATAGTACTTTGTACCCATCATCAACTAGGTAGGTGAATGTAGACCCAGTGTCAATGAGGACTCCACCCGTGCCATTCTCTTTCCTCTCAAAAGTTCCTGGAGCTATGTCAAGCCTCTTTTCTCCTATACTTATGCCTTCCATGGTGATAAAATACATGCCATCAAACACTTGAAAAGTTGTAAAATAGCCTTCAAAATCTGCTCCCTCTCCTAATATCAATTGGTTGTAGTTGTAATCTTTGTCAGTTAGGCTGCCTATGCAGTAAGAGAATCTTAGGCCAATTTGTGAAGCCAGAGACAAAGGTGCATTGTTTAGTCCTAGTATTCCACTGTACCCCGGCTCGCTGTTGAACCCATTCTTGTGGCCACACCCAAATTGTACATCGAATAACTCATTGGTGCCTTCATCAGATGTCTCAAAGGCTAGCATATCACGGCCAAGGGTCCCTGATGTGAAGGTTCCGTCTGCATAAGTGATGTTGAATGGAAGCTGATCCGAGAGGCTGCATCTGCAGCCATTGAAGCCACAAGGTGGTCTGCATAATGGGAAATAGGTGGAAGACTTTGAAGGGTCATAAACTGCACCTGAACGTAGGAGACAGTTTGTGCAAGGGATGCACATGATCCAGAAGAGGTCACTGGCAGTGTCCACAACAACTAGTTGTGGGGTGGGGGGGTTGCCTATTGAGAGATTGGCCACTATAGAATGACGGGATATGGAGGGAGAAAGGCCAACCCGGTAGTCATCATCGGGGAGCAAAGAACCTTCAATCCTTCCTTGCAAGTAGGCTAAACGTGCAACTGAGTGTTGGATGTCACGTTCCATTCTGTCTCTGGCTGTTTCATTTGGGTTGTAGCATGGATGGTGAACAGAGCGATGGTGAATGAGTTTGGAAACCAATCTCTGAGGTCTAGCAGATGAAGCACTTGGTGAGCTAGCAGGGGAAGTGGTTCTTGTAGAGCTGGTACTAATGGATGAGAAACAGCAGGTTGAGAAGGCCAATAACAGAAGAAGATGCAAGGGTTCATATGCAATTGCCATTGACCCTTGTGTGTTGTTTTTGTTGAATTTGCTATTTTAGGTAGGTTGTAGATATATATAGTAAGAAAGAAGCCCTTTTGCTCATATCAGTTGTCCCGGTTGCAGGGTATGCTTTGAACAAAGAAAATTGATGACAGGGAATGTGCACACGACGGGCTTTCAAAAGGCAGCAAGCACATGAACATTGTAAGATCTTGTTGACTACAAGCATCTTTACATTCTCTTGCCAAGAAATCAATCTAGAGAACGAGGAACAATTGGTGTTATGGTTTGATGATCTTTATTATATGCAAATCAACTTTTGAAAATTTTCCTTTCTTTTATTTTCCCTTTTTTTTTTCTCCACACACAAAGAAAGCAACTGAATCCACAAAGTAAAACAAGAGCATGAGAGCTGCTAGATGATTTAGAATCCAGTTCAAACTATAAAATAAATTTCATAAATTTTAAAATATCATATGCGCAGTGGAATCTATTAAGTAAAATACACATACATACATATATATATATATATATATATATATATGTACAAGTTGAAAGAATTAAAAAATAAAGTACCCGAGATAATAATCCTTTTAGTTCTAAAATTTCTCCACCTTTATGATTCAATCTCAGCTTTGTACTCTTGACACTTTTGGACTAATCTTTTTTTTTTTTTTACAATAACGGCACAAAAGTTTAAATCTATAACCTTATGCAAATTATTCAAACCCCTCACCACTACTCCTAATTAATTAACCTTGTTCTAAGATAGTAAGATTTGAAGTTTGAACCCTCCTTCTCCTTGACTTGTATTCTCTTTTTATGTGTCTATTTCCAAAACTTTTGGTTCTCATTTTCGGCAATCCTCATATGCAGATGCAGTTCAGAAGCTGACAGTTTATGATCCTTTGGAAGAAAATATTCTTCCCGGGAATGTCAACGCCCACATTGTAACTCCCGAGCCAACACCCTAATGATATTATATGCGAGGCAAGGCAAAACTCCTCCTGACCATGCTATTGGGAAAAGCTAATTCAGCCCCTGTTGCAAAGCGAAATTATGTAACCACAGGAAACCCTAATTAATTATAAGGATCATGTCATCTCTCACACTTATACTGTTGGGTGGAGACTGTCTTCCAATGAACTTTGTAAAAAATCACACGGAATCACGCCAATAAGCTAGACACCACGTGTCGACAAAAAATCTTAAGATATTAGATTTATAAGTCCTTCCATTATATATAGTCTTCACTTTATTCATTATTTTCTAATATGAGACTTTTTCCTTGACACTTTACATTTCATTCACTAGAATTCTTAACATATACCACTAGCACATTATTATGTATATACTTTGATGTACTCATGGGAGAACATGCAATTGCCAAAGGCATCACATTCACTCAGTTATTGGCATTCTTGTAGTTACTCTTCTTAGTATAGATGTGATGATGCACGCTGAGTTATTTGAGTTTTCTTCCTTATTTTCCCTTTACTATATATATGTTCAAAGTACAACTAAGTATAATCAGTAATTAATTAGACACATAGATTCATTTTGTTAAACAAATGGGGATTGAAGAATAATATTCACTCGGATTAGCTTTGATATCATCAACTTTTGAACTAAAATTGGTAAATCTAATATGCGAATAATAATTTATTATATATTTGATATGATAAAAAAAATAAATAAAATAAAATAAAACATATAAAATCTTACAAATTAAAGCATAAAAAATCTTTCTTTCTCATTCTATTTCTTTATTTTTTCTTTATCAAAGATACATTTAGAGTCTTGATTTTATACGTAAGGCCATAAAATCAAAAATAAATATCCAACTTCAACAATTTAAGTTTAATTTAATCATATAAACAAACAAAGACAATGATGACGAATAACTATGACAATTGGCACATGGCTAAGCATGGGAGCTTGAGAGCTTGAGACCAAGTCTCCAGCGGAGAGCAGCTAGCGAACCACTTTCATTGACAATAACAGCTTCGCTTCGTAATTCTTCTTTCATTAATTTTTCAACCCTGACTCATTTTAAATTAACAAGTTGACGAGAGACGAGTCGTCTTCATAACCCGCAAAAGAAAGTCATCGTCAAAATTCAAAAAAGAAGAAAAAGAAAAAGGAAAGGCCTAGTCAATAAAAGAATTTCAAAATTATTTTATGATAAAAATCTTTATTTTTTTTGAATGAACTATTTTTTATAAAATTATTTTTATTTTATTTATTATTTTAGAAAATTAAAGAAGTGTTAATTATTATTTTTTAGTTTTATTTTTTATGTCAATGAAGTAAATAAGGATTTGTTTCGTTTGAAAAAACATTTTTTATTTTCTTTTTTTGAAAATGTTTCAAAAACAATGAAAATAATTATTTGTTATTTTTAAACTTGGTCTTTTTTAGGATACATTTTTAGTAAAGCACAACCAAACTTGTTTTCAAATTTTTTTTCTATTTTTAGTGAAAATAAAATAAGAAACAGTAAAATTAAAAGCATTCTAATATTTTGAGTATTTTAATAAAAAGACAAGTTAGCCAAATACAATTTTTTTTAATGAAACTATTTAGTAGCTTCTTTAATCTTTATATATGTATTTTAAACGGTAGATAAAAAATACAGGGAGTCTTCAATATTAAATAAAAATATAATAAATATAATGATACTAAATAATAATTTAAAAAATATTAAAACAAAGATAATAGAAAAAAGTTTTATTCTTATAATAAATCAAAATTAAATTCATTGCAATATTCAAAATTGTTCTTTGAGAGTTCATTTAAAAATCAGCACACAAAAATCAGAAACCGCAGACACCGTGACTATTAGGAGAAATGAAAGTGGTAGCATTCTCGTCTTTTCTCTTCTATTGTAATTAGTTATTTTTGTTATTGTAGAGAAACATGGACGGAGAAGAGAAAAATGCAGATAAATTACTGAGAGAAATCTTAGTTGGATAGTGAAAAATAATTACACAATAGTCACAATATAACTAATTAATTAATCATCGAGTAACTACAATATGCCGTAATTGTCTCTCGCAAGCTAGAAAATGCATATTTAACATTCTTAACTTAGAATGAATAATACAATCTCATCTCAATCAACAACAAAATACAACCAAACACGTTGAAATCACATTGGCTACAAGAAAGAAAATATGAGAGTAAATGAGAATTATGATAACAGCCGAGGTGCATAGCTCCTAAACGTCTTCGACCGTTTTCTAGGTCCCATTGATTTTCTTCCGGTGTTTTCACGCTACATGTGCCAGATAAATAGGGCTCTTCAAGCCACCAAACAGCATCACAACGTATATGATGCCAAAGAAACTACCTCAGAAGTCACGCCAATCAATGATCGTGACATCCAACAATCTAAAATGCAAGAACCATAATCACCCATTGAATCAAGAAGTTGAGCAAGACATAACTCGAATCGGAATTCAACGTGACGAAAAAAAAAAGAAGAGATTCTTCGGTGTTAAAAAAATAAGATATTTCTTTTATTTTATGTCATTTAATGATATTATCTTTTAAAAAATTTAATTTAAGTTGACAACAATAATATATAAAATTAGTATGACTACTACTAAATGACACAAATAAAAAAAATACCTTACTCTAAACATATAAGAATTTTTCAAGGAAAAAAAAAATGAGAAAACCCACTGGAAGAGTAAAACCTACGTTATGTTTTCAAATGGGAAAGTAAAGCAATACGCAGCAACCCAAGAAGAATGAAGATGGCTACTGGACAAATTGTCACCACACCCGAATGCATCCACGCTCACCGCACCATCAAGAATTCCACACTCCAAACGTTCAATGCAGCACCAAAACTCCACACTCCAGCTACCACGAAAAATTCGCCATCAACATAAACTCGTTGCCAAGAACAGAATTGACAGAGAAACATGGTCAGAGGAGAGAAAAATGAAGAGAAATTAATAAGGAAGAAAATCTCAAAATTAGATTGGATAGTAAAAAATGATTACACAATAATCACAAAGTTTTTGTGACTTTTATATTAATAGAGGAATAATTAATCCTATAGCCTACTAACTAGTCATCAACTAGCCACTATATATATAATAATAGTCATTGTTATATCGGTCTTCATTGTTTCTTTTTGTTTTTCTTTTTTGGTTAATTGTTTATAAGTTTGATTAATTGCGTGATTGACAAAGCTTATTTTTATATGTTAATTATTATTATTATAAAAAAAGTAAACATTAAATCCTTGTTTAATAAACAAATAAACTCCACAACTAAGACATAAGCGCAAATAACACAATATAAAAGTAATCACCAATAAGAACCATTTTCTTTGTAAGAGATTCTCTTGTGTGGGATTATGCATATGGTATTCACAAAGTGATGATATGTGAAATGGATTTTTAATTTGGGTGTTGTTCATCTTATCTTATCCTTGTGGCAGACATCATGTTGATGTTTCCACCACCATAGAGCTTCCATTATGAGCATTTGCCACCTCATCGTTGGCCATAATTAATTTGGAAGAGAACTTAAAGGATCAACTATATCAAAATTTTAAACTACTCAGAAATAATTTTATATATATTCAACAGTTACAATCAGAGTTGCTATGCGGGAGAATAATTTTTTGTGTTGATTCTCTGAAGAAATGTAATACTGCCTTAAATATTCCTTAATCCTTATTGCTCGCTTACCCACATACCTTCTGATTTAGGTACTTCATTTATTGCTTGTTGATAATTCTTACGTTTTTCTTTTATGAAAATTTTCAAAATTCACCAAATTTATCCTAATCACTAACTTCATTTTAAATTCAAGAAAATTTGCTTATGTAGCATGTTATGTGAGCACAAATGAATAATTGATGTGTTCATATTTAAAATTTTTTTGGAATTAATACTTAGGACTAATTTGTTGAGTCTTAAAAAAATCTCAAATGAAAAATAAAACCAAATATACTTGGTGTGTAAGCTCCACCAATTTATAAATCAATACAATGCAATATTAATTGTGCACTTATACTTATATTAGATGCCATGTCATGAATAATTTTATTTTATTTTTTGTTACAATGTCATGAATAAGTTTTGATAGCTTTTTAAATAGAATTAGTGGTTAGGACAAATTTAAAGGGTTTTGAAAAGACTTGAAATTAAAATGAAATAAATATAATTGTGAGATAAAAATGAAACTTAAAGTATAATTAAGGAACGAAAATAATTTTTGCAAAAAAAGTATATTTAAATTCATTTAACAATGAACCAATAATTATTAGAGTAAATGATTTTCTTATATTTTATTCTAATTATATAAACTTTTCATCTATATTAAAAATTTACACAAACCTAAAACTGTACCTTGAAAAACTTAAACATCTTTTCTTGATTTTTTTTTTACGAAATTATTTATGTAAGTTTTTAAAATAGAGGAGAAAATTGTGTAATAAAAATTAAAAAATGAAAATAATTTACTTTAATTAGTAATAGTGTCAACTAAGCAAATATATACAACAAAAAAGTACTATAAAATTCTCACTCCTTATATTTGGTTGACGTTGGAACCATAAATGACCCCTTTAAATGCCTTTTGTTTAAGTTGAAATCAAGACCTTGTAGATAAGAACAAGGGATTATCTTATCAGTCTAAAATTTGAAACCTTGCTATTGACTTCGTCAATTCACCTGCCAATGTGTATTCTTGTTGTCCTTAAGTGATGTAAATTGGTGATTTTATACAAAAGTTGAAATCAAGACCTTCTAGATAAGAACAAGGGATTATCTTGCCAGTCTAAAATTTGAAACCTTGCTATTGACTTCGTCAATTCACCTCCCAATGTATATTCTTGTTGTCCTTAAGTGATGTTTTGTACGTGAAATTGGTGATTTTATTTTATGTTTATTTTATCTAATGAGATATTCTTATGTCTCATAGTAAAAATTAGCATAGAATGAAATTTTTATAAAATTAAGAATGAAATATGGAATTTATTACTTCCAAGAGACATAGAATTAGAATTTCAAGCTCTGTAGATCACCAAAAAAAAAAAAGAATTTCAAGCTCTATGGAGAATGCGATTTAATTATTTTTTTAATATATCCTTATTAATTTTATAAATAACAATTATTATATTTATTAAATTTAATCTACTTAAATTTTATGGACAATACAGGGTGATACCATTAAACAAAATTTAAATAAGAGACAACATTAGAGGTGTTTGCAGTTTAGTTTGATTCAATTTTAAAGAAAAAAAATCATCCGAACTAAATCAATAAGTTTTATTCAGTTTTCTTATATTTAGTTTTCTTTTAAATGGAGAATCGAATTGAATCAAATTGTTCCAATTGGTTTGGTTTGATTTGGACCAATCTTTTTTTGTCAAGTATTTTTGTTAAAAAAAAAATCATACCCAAGTACTTTTGTTTAAAAAACTTACTTTTTTTTTCATACTCAATTAATAACAAATTAGGTTTAAAATATTAATAAAAGCATAATCCAATATATATATCTAAACATTTCTATAGAAACAATAATAAATTAAAACCTAATCATGTATAAGTATGTAATCATAAAAATATATACGTATAATTACATGACTTTGGTTTGATTTAATTTAATTCAGTTTTGTAAATAAAAACTGAAAACCAAACTAAACCAATCGGTTTGCATAAAAAGAGAATCAAATAAAACTGATTAATTTCAGTTTTATTTGGTTTTTGATTTTTCCATTTCAGTTTTTTAGTTTAGATTGATTTGATTTGGTTATGAACATTCCTAGACAAGATAGTTAAAAGTTTAATGATTATATTATATATTTATTTTAATATGACAATATACACACTTTAACTTTTTTTCACAAGTAAAAATTGTTCTTTTACTTTGAATAACAACATTTATTATTATTAAATTATTAAAAAAAACTTAAATTTTAACTATGCTCTAAAAAATATACATTTATATTACAATATACATGAAAAATTTTAAAACTTTTTTTAGTTTCTCTTATAAGGGACGTCCACGAAATTTAGATCATTTTTAATTCTATTCTATATTGATTTCATGTAATGATTTAAAAGTTACTAATTATGGATTGAGAATGAGCATTCTGTTCTATTCTCATTCCATAAAATCTTGAGCCAATGTATCAAATGTTACGTATAAATATCAACATTTGGATGCACTCATAGCTGAATTTTAAATTTATTTTAATTACACGAGTTTATATTTGATCTATTATTTATAAAATATATTTTATATTATCAATACATAGAAGAATGTCTAATTATTAAGGTACTAAAATTTTTTATTTTAAGTAAAAATTGTTAGCATTTTTAAATAAATGACATGTCAATCATAATTTTTTTTTTTGGTAAAAAAAATTAAATCCTAATTAAAATACTTTTTCTTAACTTTTCTTTTTGTCATTCGATGTAGGCAAAGCATAAAGTTCACAAGAACTCAGCTACAATATGTAATCAGCTCAAATGTTAGTTAAGATCCTATCTAGTGGATCTTATCTTTTAAGCCTTTGATTTCTAAATGTTTATATAGGGAGGGGAGGATATTTTATTCTAAGTTTAGGACATGTCATAAATTTTAGTAAGGGTTTAAGTGATACTTATTACTTATAAATTCCTTACAAATGAGAGATCCCATCAAGAATCAAACTAAAGATCTTTGAGAATATACAACTCGATCTTACAAGTTGAGTCAATTTCATTGTCATCTTAACTTTAACGACTGAGTCGTAATAATTAGTAATATTGTAACATAGTGAATTAATTTATTATTAATATTATTATTACTAGCATATTAAGAGGTAGTATTGTGTTTCTCAATTCATATTTTTTATTTTTATTTTAGTTCATATAATTATTTTATATTATTATTGATTAATTATTTAAATAAAATAAATTTTTTGAGGAAGTGATATGTATTTGAATTTTGAATTATTTGTTTTAATTGGAGAATTCTCTTTAAATGAAGAAGTTAATGTAGGTTTTGTTAATTACTAGGAGTTAAACCAATTGTAACTGTTAGGTGTTAAAAAATTAGAATGTGGGTGATGCAAAAGTTCATATTTTTATCCTTTGTATTTACTGAAGAAGTTAAAAAATTAGTTTCCATTTAATCAGAATGTGGATATTTGCTTAATTAGAGAATTGTCTTGAAATGAAGAAGTTATTAAGTTAATGTAGGTTTTGTTGATTATTAGGGGAGTTAAATATGTTGTAACTGCTAGGTGTTAAAAAATTAGAATGTGGGTGATGTGTAAGTTTACATTTAATTGGATAATTCTTTTTAAATGAAGAAGTTAATATAGGTTTTGTTGGTTATTAGGAGAGTAAACTAATTGTAACGGTTAGGTGTTAAAAAATTAGAATGTGGGTGATGTGCAATTTTACACTTTTAATTTTTTTAATTGGAGAATAAATAAGTTATAATGGTATTTTTGGAAAGTTAAAATTTGAGTCTAAAGAGAAGGAATCTCTTTTATACTAGTATAGATTATTGGTAATTCACAACATTTTTTAAGAAAAATGATATTAACCACATAAACAATATAAAGTTAGTGCTATGACTCAAACTCATGAGAAGAGTTCATTAAAAAAATACTAACTTACTAAGAGAGAGTTTGACTTATTAAAAGGGAGAATTTTGAGGTTTAAATACCACATTGGACTTCTTCTATCTTTACCCAATCGGGGTTTGGGTTAATATATGATAACTATTTTTCTAAAATTATTCACAATATTTTTTAAGAAAAGGATATTAACCACAAAAACAATGTACAATTTGAGTTATGATTCAAACTGATAAGAAAAATTCATTAAAGAAGACTAACTTATTAAAAGATGATTAACTTATTAAAAAAGAGAGTCTTATGTATCTTTACCCAATGGGGGGGGGGGTTTGGATTAATATATACTGGCTATTTTTCTAAAATTATTAGACTAATTGGTTGCTTGTAGCTATTATTTGAAATTTGAATGAAGATTGTTATACTTCAATAAAATGATAATGGTAAATTTGAAATTAAACACTTTTTTTTTATGCTGTCTTTGAATGAAACATTTCAAAATTTCAAGGAATTTGAAATGTTAGAGAATTGAATTGCAATTCTCTTCGCTTGTAAAATTTGTGTGCAAAAATGAGATTTCATTATAAAATTTTACAAAACATAATAAATATTATATGAATTACAATTATATGTATAATACAATGAAAGAGATAATATGAATTAAAAAATTAATAAAATCGACGTTAATGCTTGCAAGAAGTAACTTGAAAGAACAGAATAACATTTGAAAATATATACAAAGTAGTAAATATATAGGCTTTTATCAAAGTATAGTAATGTGAACTAACATTTGTCATACATTAAGGGCATTACATGTCATCATAGAGTGAGTCTTGGCTTTTATATACCTAATACAAAATATAATAAAAAAATTAATCGAAAGTCATCAAAACTCATCGAAAACCAATCTACTGTAATTATTAAGTAATAGGTCTAAATACATCAGGGAAAAAGTCTATCACAACAAGATAGTCAATTAAAATCACTAATATCAAGACATGAAGGCAAAAATCTTTGATCCCTAAGCACATTAGCCAAAACTTGCTCCATTTTTAAGTTTCATGTAATGTGTCATCGTCCTTGTCCTTATCATTGTTTGCTATCATCTTTTTTTTTTTTTTTCCCTTTGTCTTGTTCTTTCCTTGAATTTGTATTGACCTTCCTTTAGATGCTTCCATTTGTTTTTGTCAAAGTCTATACAAAAAAATAGGTTTTGGTAAAACAACAAATTTCAATTATGACACCACAATAATATATTATAAAATTCCAATAAAGAACTTAAATTGCATGTATGCGTGACCACCGAAGATTTAAATTAATTGAAGCACCAATGCACTATGTTCGGTACCAAACAATTCGGTTTCCTTTTTAATTATAATAAAGAGTGGCCAAAAAATATGATCTTATTCGTAAAGAAAGTTTGTATTTTATGCTACGAATTATATTTAATATTAGCTTAATTCCTTAAACATTATATTAAGATTGTGAATCAAAACCTCAACTTCTATTTGTAGTTTCTTTTTAAAATTTTGCTTTTTGCTGAGATTCCATTTTGAGTTCAAGGCCACACCTTTCTGTTTTTCAGTTAACGCATAAAGCAGTAAAACACCAGTGGCTCCCCAAAAGGCCCGTATATGACAACAGTTCCATGAAATTGACAAAAATGCTGAATTTCCTTAATTGCCAATTACTTAAAAAATAAAATAATAAGAGAAGAACTCGTTGATAAACCAATCTTCTTGGGTCAACCCGTATCACTGGGCGATGGCCACCATTTGAACAAAGAAGCAAGTAAACAACACGCGCTATTACTGCGCTTGGTCTAATTATTAAATTTTTTTTAAAAATTATTTTTAAAAATTTAATTTTAATATATTAAAAAAATAAAAAATTTTAAAATATTATTTAATTATATATTATTAAATTATTTAATAAAATTAATTATAATAATAATTATTTATAAAATTAAATATTTTTAATGATAAATAATATGTTATTAAATAATAGTATAAAAAATATTATATTAATAATAAATTTAAAATAAAATTTATTTTTAAATTTAAAAATATGTTTGATTACTATAATTTCTATCATAATTATAAAAAATATAAATAATTAAAATAAATATCTATTTTAATATCAAAAGATATATATGTTATTAATTTAATTATTTAAAAAATATAAATATTAATTTAATTTTTTAATAATAAAAAATAATATTAAAATAATATTTATTTTATAAATAAAATATTATTAATGAAGTCTATAAATAAAAAATTAAATTATTATTTTTTATTAAAATAATATTTAATTTTTTTATAAATAAATTAATATAATTTTTTATATTTAAAAATTAAATTTATATTTATTTTTTTAAAAAAATTAAATTTATATTACTTATATTTAGAGACGACTAAAATAAATATTTTTTTCAATGACAATTTATCACTTTCATATTTGACTTCACTTTAAAAATGATATATTAAGAAATATTTTCAATTTATATATATTTACTTATATTTATTAATGAATTTTATTCATATAATTAATAATTAATTAATATTATTTTTTTTATAATTAATTAATATTATTGAATTAGAAAAAGAATGAAATTGACCAATCGCCGGCTGTGATGTATTTTGGCTGGCACTGAGCCAGAGCCGAAGCTGAAGCCAAAAACGACTGTTTCTTGGTCTGCGACTTCTTTTTAGAGAGAGAAACTTAGGAGAGAGAAAGCGCGACGCTGCACAGAAACGAAAACCATTCGTCTTTTAAGGATTCACAATTCTTAACTCACAATTCACAACTCACAAACGAAACACACACACTTTCTCTCTCTCTTCTCTCTCTTCTCTCTCTTCTCTCTCTTCTCTCTCTTCTCTCTCTCATCCTTCCTGGTGTTTTTGTTCGTGATCGTGCATGCTTTCCTCTGATTCTTGCCTTTGCCCTAGATCTTTCAAAATCCATTCCATTCCATTCTCTGAGATCTTTCAATTCGAGTTTAAGATTTAACTTAATCTTTGATCATTTTCAGCTGAGCTGAAAGCTCAACCGTACAGGTACCACCACTCGTTTCTCATTGCTTGCAGTGGTTTTACAGGGAGTGAGAGAGAGAGAGAGAGAGAGAGAGGGAGGGAACTTGTGATTTGAGTTTATTCTCGTTTACTTGTTTTGGGTTGGCGATGGGGTCCTAGGAAAGATAAAGAAAGCAGAGAAAGGATTGATTTTTTTTATAAAACTTTTGTGTTTTGTTTTTTTGGTATAAATTAGGTGAGATTGTTTAGTGTTTTGCAAGTTGTTTCAATCTCTATTTTAGTACTTTCTCGGTAACCAAACAGGGCTTGTTGTTGCTTGGCTTGGATATTTATGGGAGTTTGACCGGTACGTGCGACGCATTTTTGGATTTGAATTTAAACGGTTCTTTAGTCTTCAAATCATGGGGCGCTGGATGCGTGTGATTTTGTAGAACTTTTTTTTTTTTTTTTGGGTCATCGATTTTGTTTTACTGAAGTTTCGGATTTTTTTTGCTATCTGTCGTTGGGGGAAAAAAAAAAATCTTGAGGTTGTTTTAGCTGTTGGGCCACTCCAAAACGTCGAATTGATTAGTCGTATTGATAAAGATGAAATATCATTCAATGCTTAATTGTTGCATGTTTCGTGTATTTTATGTTTTTTTCTCCGGAACATTCCCTTCTAATTCCTGAATGTTGTTGTATTTCGTTAAACTATAAACTAGAAAGGTTAGGTGGATATGGGGGTCGTTATTTGATGTCTTAGTCTACCGTGATATTGTTTTTAGCAGTGAATGGGCATCCCTTTCTCTCTCAGTCTGTCTAGCTCTCTCCTTCTGCTGACATAATTAACTTGAGGTTGGTTATTCATTCTGGTTTATCTTATTTTACCCACGCTTCTGATCTATGAACTGGGACTTCAGGGGCTCATATTGGAGTTTGTGGGTTATATTTTTTTTCCTTCTTTTTTAAATGTTAATAAAGTATCTTTCCATATTATAGGTTTTGGACTATTTCATCTGATTTTATATTTATCCTTGCAGCAACTCTGTGCCTCCTCCTCACTCCTTGACCTTGAGTGGCTAGTTCAGTTAGGATTGACTAATGGATATGAGATATTTTGATTTTTGCATCTATTACTTGAAGTCTGTAATTTGCAACCGAATTATATTCTCTTTACTATAAATTATGTGGGGTTGAACGTGTGAAAAGTTTGTTTCTGATGGCATCCAGAGTTCTTATTGTCTACTAAACTGAGTGGATTCAAATGGCTGAGTTGTTTGCTAATGCGTTTACTCTATGTGTTTTGATTTCAGATTTTTCTGCATCAATCCATTGAAGGTTTGTTGTGGGCTATTTATCTTGATTTCTTGTGTGTTCGAGGCGTGGTGAATGTGGATGAATAGGAGATTTGTTGGACGTGAAAACTGTGATGTAATTGCTTAGATGAAGGCAGCAAACGTTTGGCGTCTAGGCATGGGTGATATGCAGATCTTGCCTGGGTCTCGCCACCGCCCTCCCATGAAGAAGCCAATGTGGATTATTGTCTTGGTTTTATTTGTATGCGTGTTTCTAATCTGTGCTTATATGTACCCGCCAAAAAGCAGTTCAGCCTGTTATATCTTTTCTTCTAGAGGGTGCAAGGCTATTGCTGATTGGCTTCCCCCTATTCCTGCGAGGGAATACACAGATGAAGAGATTGCAGCACGTGTTGTGATTAAGGATATTTTGAACACACCACCAATTCATTCAAAAAATTCAAAAGTTGCCTTCATGTTTTTGACCCCTGGTTCTCTACCATTTGAAAAATTGTGGGATAAGTTTTTCCAAGTAAGGATTTGTCTATTTTATTTGTTATTATTATTATTATTATTATTATCTATTTGATGCACTGTACAGTTTGTGCATGCTTCCACATATCTTATTTTTGTCAACAATCTCTTATATAAACAAATAATTTGTGAATAAGTTGAGCACAGTGATCCTCTGAGTCCGAGCTCAGACAAGGATTGATGGCTAACTTCTGTAAGTGTTAGGATTTGCAAGCTCGTTTCCTAGTTTCATAACCAATTAATGCTTTATCCTTTTTAAAATATACATGTGATACTTCTAAAACATATAATTCTGGAGAAGATAGCCAGTTTTATAGTGTATTTGATATTTTTGCATAATTTTGACTTTTGATCTGTAAGAAAAATGGTTCGTTCAAATGACACTAGGAATTACTTGATGATTCTTGTATTATAAGTGCTAGGTAAAGAAGCATAAAGTTGTTGGGACTTGAGAGACATTGGAAATTTCATTCCTTCTGTCAGGACTGTGAAAACTGAATTTGAGTGATAAACACAGGGAGAGGTTTATTGCACCCTTGGCTGGTATGAACAAGTGCTTTGCATGGAATTTGTTAGTGGTCTTTCTTTCTCTTGAGAATGAGGGGCAAAGTAAATTATTACATGATTAAGCTTAATAGGAGGTCCATTTTTAATTTTATTAGTCTACAACATTGCATTTGAAAGCAATGGATAATGCGGTAGATATTGCAACTTCTTCCAAAATTACTCACATTCCGTTTTCCACTGTTAAAATAAGAAGTATTATTGAAAACAGTTGTGACAATCATGTCACAGCCTTGAGCGCTTACTTGAAAGTTGAAAGTGCTATTTAGGTATATTATTTCAGCCTTAAAATTTCTGTTTGCATGGATATACAACACAAGATGTGAAATACATTTTACTCACAAACTCTTGATAAATGTATGGTACTGAATGAACAGCCTTAGTTTGTATTTGTAATTTCATTGGTTGGTTGTATTTGCTTCTGAATCCTGTTCATCTTATAGTGTGTATTTACCTAGAAGAATGCTCTTCTCCTTTTTGGCAGGGTCATGAAGGGAAGTTCTCTGTTTATGTGCATGCATCTAAGACTAAACCAGTTCATGTGAGCCGTTATTTTGTTAATCGGGATATACGCAGCGAACAGGTGCATAACCTGTCTTGTAATTATTCAGTTTACTATCATATGTGAATTTACTATCAATATGTTTAAGTATATGTTATTTAATGCAAATTGTAGTTTAAATGTGTGACTTTATGTTTTTCCTCTTTAATTATATCCTCTTTAAATGTATGTGACTTTTCGTTGCTTTTCACTAAGTAATCATCAAAGTGAACCTCCCACTTTATAGGAGCCAAATATATATTAAACCAAAACATCCTTTATACTCCTGATTTTCTGATTCAGGAAAATAGAATATTATTATTGACTTGAGATGTAGCCTATAACTATTTAATACATGTGTCTGGAAATATAACGCTACAGTAGGCTCTACATCATAGTCTCTAAATATAATGCTTCCCTAGAAAGGGATTGAGAACTAGTAGCCACATAACCAGGCCATCTGAGATGCCAATATTTTGCATTGGTAACTCAAATGCAATTGCACACTTTCCTTCTTGTTAACTGAAAATGATATATGGGATTATAGTGTATTTCTTTACTTCACTCAATCACTCCCATAACCTTAGAAGTCAGCAAGTCCAGTCTGGGTTTGACCTGTGTGAATTTACTTTATTTAACAATGCTTGAGCAATGTATCCTGTTGTTCATTAGTTTTCTTCTTTCTAATAATTTCTGAATGACTGAATGTACTTTAAAGTTCAACTATTTTTGTTCTAATAGTAGCAATAGTGGTAGCAACTAGCAAGTGTAATTATCAGTTGTTTTCCAATAACCTGTGGTTCTCTAGTGAGCAGCTCTAGTAATCAGAAGTTGTCTTGTTGCAGGTGGTATGGGGGAAAATTTCTATGGTTGATGCAGAGAGACGGTTATTGGCAAATGCCCTCCAAGATCCGGACAACCAGCAATTTGTTTTACTTTCTGATAGGTAAATGGGTTATGAGATTACTCTTAATTCTGTTCTTATTGCTGAGTAATTAGCATTACTGAATTTTCTAGTTTCTGATTTGTTTGTATTGGTTTTGCAGCTGTGTACCACTGTATAGTTTTGACTATATTTACAACTATCTGATGTATACAAATATCAGCTTTGTGGACTGGTATGTCAAGCATTATTAAATGGTTTATACCTGTGCGTTTTTGTGGAGTTGGTTGTTCTTCTGGTCTCTGCTTTCTGTTATCAATTTGCTGTCATTGACTAATGTGCCCTTTCCCTTTTCTTATTAGCTTTAAGGATCCTGGTCCTCATGGCAATGGCAGGTATTCAGAACACATGTTACCTGAAGTTGAGATGAAGGACTTTAGAAAGGGTGCGCAGGTATATGTTTGCTAATATCATGTTGGAGCTGGGAATTCGATATTTTAATTAGAAACTTTAGTTGCTTATTATTATACTAGAAATGTGAAATTTGAACATGGTATTTAGGCTACTTTATTTTGCAATTTCCCTTTTCACAGGATACCAATTTGATAAATGGAGGTGGCCATGATTTATGTCAATAGGCTTTACTAGCGCATCAATTGCAACACATGGCAGTAGTTGAGTCCTTTATCATAAAAAATATAGTGGTGAATAAATTCTCAATAACAAAAGTAATTCTTTACTCTTGCCAGAAATCCCCCACTTTTTACTTTTCTTTGGTCCAATCAGCATCCTACTGTAGTTGAGGATCACCACACACCCATTCCTTGTAGTGTTTTTCCTCTCATAGTCTAAGGTTTGGAAGGCACAGAAAGGTGTTATATGTATGTATGTCTGTGTGTGTGTGTGTGTGTGTAGCTCATTTAAATGTCACCCATTTAGATGCCTTTGCCTCATTGTTTAGCTTCTTATGCAGTGGTTTTCTATGAAGCGGCAGCATGCTGTTATAGTTATGGCTGACAACCTGTATTACTCAAAATTTCGGGCTCACTGTCAGGTGAAATTGTTTCTAAATATTTTTACCATTAAATTTTTTTTTCCATTATTTAACATTTTTTATTATGTTGTTAATTTTCTCGAGTGTTTATTGCATTTAAACATTAAATTTGATTTAAATTGGCCTAGTCATCAAGCCAAGCAATTGTAGTATTTCAGTTTGAGGTTCAAGATTCTGGACTTCTGATTATGTACTTCTTGCAGATGATTACTCAGATAATTTCATATGCAATATATGCATGCTGCATTCAGTTACTTCTCCTCATAAAGATGTCTTTAATAATTTTTCTCCAAAAATGTATGCAGTGAAAACTTCATGCTAGGTGCAATTGGAATGTTTGCTTTATTCCTTTTTTTGCCATAAAAAAAGAAAAGCATCAGTGGTACCACCCTCTCACAGAGATGGGCACAGGGGGATTTTTTTTTTTTTTTCCTTTTTGGGTGCAGATGGGGGTAATTATGTGTGCAAGCCAGATACAACATATTTGACACCATTTCTACTTATAAAGATGCTTTGCATTCTGTGTTTTAGCTGAAGTCTTGTATCATCACATATATTTGCTTGAAAACGTTAAAGCCTCAGAACTACTGTGATATTCCTTTCCTTGAAAGAGGAAGTGTGTATTCCGTCTTCTTTTTCTTAAAGACTACATGGATTCATTGGAAAAAGAAACAGACCTCTTTTATCCAGTAATGCTCTATCTAAGCTTTCCCCTTGCTTGAATCAATGGCTTTGAAGATATAGATTTAATTCTTACCTTAAAATCTGTCTGTGCCATCCCTGTTTATTTGTTTTGTTCGATCATCCTGTCCTCTTCCCTAAATTGCAACTGGGGAAGATAAGTTAATGTTCTAATTTAACTTATTGATTTCTATATTTTGTAAATTTTGACCAATTTAGCCCGTTTATGTGCTAATATTTTTTCTTTTGACACAAGTCTTCTCTTTCCAATTCATTATACGATGATCTTAAGGCCTCAGGTTGTCAACTTTTATTCTTATTTCTTACTGTTTGATTTTTGAACTCAGCGGTTAGATGTCTTTCTTGATTAATGATATCTGGTTTCGGGACTCATTTGCTGACTGTCTTCCTTAATTTGGTTTGTTACTTTGAAATGAGCCTCATTTAGTAATACTAGGAGAATGGGTAAATTGAAATGGCAATAATGTGATACTGACCTTCAATTTATTGGTCGCCTTATGTGCCAGTGTTGTTACTTACATAGATAAAGTGATTGGACCATCTAGTTCCTTATCTATAATACTATAGAAAGTGAATTCCCACAGTGTCCACTTCTTATTTTCAAAATACTGAATGTTTGGTTTTTTATACTGTAATTAAAATTAGAGGAAAAACTTTATATTAAAAAACTACAAATCCCACCTTTCACATCCACTTCCTACTTTTAAGAAATTTACTTTTATTATATAAAAGTTTTTATGTCAGTTTTTATGCCGTTTTCAATTTTTTTAAGAAAAAACTTTCATATCATCATATACTTGAATAAAATTGGATTTTTTTTTAAAACTTGCATTGTAGGTACCTCTTCTAGTGATAATTCAGAACGTTAAATCCCAGATATGAACTGCTGTCCAAACTAGAAAAGAAACAACTAATTGTCCTGGGCAACAGAGCTGCTGTGCAAATTATCTATATCTAGTCATGTGTTTGTGGAAGTATGAATATAATAATTTTTTAAACTTGGTTAAACTGTTTAATTATTAATATGAAATTTCTTGATATTACAGCCTGGTGTGGAAGGGCGGAATTGCATTGCTGATGAGCATTACTTGCCAACCTTCTTCCAGGTGAGAATTTCAATTGTAATACAGTTCTGTTTTAAAAGTTGTCAACTGTCAGCTAATTGGCTTACGTCTCTGTTTTAGATTGTTGATCCTGGTGGAATTGCAAACTGGTCAGTAACTCATGTTGATTGGTCTGAAAGAAAATGGCATCCAAAATCATATAGGGCTCAGGATGTTACGATCGACCTTTTGCAGAATATTACGGTATAGTTCTACCATGACTTTTAACTTTACAACAAATCAATATGTATTCTTAAATACTAAAAGAGACATCCGAGCTGTGGGTGTGAAGAGAAAATCTAATCTTATTTTAGGCATGACAGTAGTTTTGTCTTTTTTAAAAATCTAAAAATTGAATGTAAACTGACTTTAAACAGAAACATTTTTAAAAAATTTCCAGACAATTTCCTAAAATTAGTAGGGAGTGTAAGTAGTGGGCCTTTGTGGTTAATTTGTAATGACAGTTTTCTCTTCTTTTTATTCATAGTAAAAATGATATAGTGGACCTTTGGGAAAAGGAAGAAAGACACTAAATGGCAGAATCCTGTTTCTATAATAGTATAGTCTATAGATGTTGTGCAACTTTGTATATATTATTATCTTTAATTATTGATGTAGTTTGGGTAAGTGTATTGCAAATCTCTGTCAACTTGGCATATTTTGATTCTATATATCCTATATCAGTGTCAATGTTATAGTTCTTCCTGTCACCAATTGTGTTAAGTAGTACTGTCGTGTGAGCAACTTCTTGAAGCTTCCCTTTCTGCATTGTGGCAGTAAAATGGATGAATATCTTCCTTACTTGTAGCATCGCCTTTTTAATTTGTTTTCAAGTTTGAGTTACATGGATATTTACAATCACCCTGCCATATTTGCAGTCCGTTGATGTTAGTGTGCACGTCACCAGTGATGGGAAGGTATGCTATCTGGCAGCTCTCCTGATCCTGATTTATTGAGAATGCATTAAGCAACTTGACAAAATTGTCTTGTGTTACTACAGAGAGAAGTGCAAAGATGGCCTTGCTTATGGAATGGGATTCAGAAGCCATGTTACCTATTTGCTAGGAAATTCACTCCTGGAACACTGGATAATTTGTTGCATCTTTTTTCAAATTATTCAACGCCTTGAGGCAGCAATTTTTGATCAATTCTTTGGTCGGATCAGTTGCTTTCGGCCGCCCATCTTGGTTTCTCATAGTCACAAGGCGTTAGAGTTGTAAATTTCAGCATTATTGAGGCTTGATCGCCTGCCAGCTGCAGATATTGAGTGGAAGGTAAACTACTGTCTACTGGCATTGCATATAGGTTGGCCTAATATGGACAGGGAGGCTAACGATTTAGTGTTGCTTCCTTGGGGATGGATGACTTGACTTATTTTTTTTCCTTCCATTTTGGGTTATCTAAGTTTTCTAGTTGCATGACAAATTTTGGGGAATCATATCAGCTCATTCTGTGGTTGTTGATCTTTGTAAAACTTGCAAATTGTTAAGCTGAAAATACAACACTCTGCTGTCTTTCAGAAATGCATGGGTCAAATCTTGTGCGTTAACTTGCTGATGCTATGTTGCTGGCCTCTTTTCAGGTCTGGTTCATTTTAAATCAGGGATTTGAAATTTACCATAAGGATCTGTAATTTTAATTTTGAACTAGTTTAATCGATATTTAACTTGAGTCTTTTTAACTTTTTAATTTACTCTTGATTCAGTGGATCAATAAGATAATGAATTGTGTTAGGATTAGATTTTATAAACTTGATTTTTGATTAATTTGATTTTGTAAATTTAATTTTGGTCATAAATGAGTTTGAGTGAAGTGGTTTATGCATAAAAAAAAAATTACATTAAGTGCAAAAGTACAAAATAATTACTTCAGACGAAATATGTTTTTAAAGTTAGAATTATGTTTGAAAAATTGTGTAAATTTTAAAATAAATAAGATAAAAAAAAAAGTTTGTTTGGGTAAGCAACACCTGATAATTTCTTCTGGTCAGATTAACTGAAGCATTAATCTTTAATAATAATTTATAATGGAATAATTTATAGTTTTCTAGGATATGAGAAGGTATAATTTGAAATCTAGTCTCATAGGGAGATTTAATCTCACTTTGGATGCTTTACTTTCGATTCACATCATTAAGTCTTAGAACTTTGTAATAAAAAATAGAGTAAATTTTTAATTTGATATTTTAAAGATTGAATTGACATTATTTTGATTCATCAATGAATGTAAAAATATTGATATTAATTTAATTTTTAAATTATTAAAAATAATATTAAAATTATTTTTTGTTACACAGATATAAATTAAATTGATATTATTTTTATAATTGATGAATTAAATTGATATTAATTTTGTATAATTAAGAGATTAAATTAATGAATTTTTTAATAATTAAAAAATTAAATTAATATTAATTTTTTTAAAGTACTAAAATGATGTTATTTTTTATGATTCAATAACTAAATTAATGTTGATATTTTTTAAATAATTAAAATGATGTTGACTTAATTTTCATATAATCAAATTAAGGATTTATTTTAAAAAATATGTAATTTAAAATGCAATATCTTAGTAGACTAAATTGTCCAATCCAGGAGCGGCTCCACTTGGAAGCAAAGGAGGGCCTTGGCCCCCCTAATTTTTTTTTTTAAACATGATATTCTATACGTAAAAGTTTTTGTAAATTTTTTTTTTTTGAAAATTTGTTTAAGCATGACGTTCCAAGTAATGAAATTTTTTCGCATCTAGTTCCCTTCGTGGTTCAATATGTTGCTAATAAGGTTGTCAAACTGAGAAATTGGGTAAACTCGTGGAGCAACAATAATCTTCACGTGTAAAAGTTTACTTTGAAAATAATATTTATAAAACACATATTTCATATCCGAACATAATTAATAGCATATTCATAAATCATAATTAATATCAAATATTTTAATATTTTATAAATCAAATATATAATCTATATCAAAGAAGCTTCGAGCTTCGAAGAAGAGAAAAGTTTCGCATGCAGAAGGACATATGGGCATTCATTCAAATAATTTACGGCTTCTTTGCCTTCGATTGCTGTCTCCCAGGCTCTTGCTGCTCCCCTTCATTTTTACTTTTGCTGGACAAGAACATGGGAATCGCAATGGCCTTCAATGATGAAAACCAACATAAATCTCTTCGCAATTGTAGGTCAAAGCTAACACAAACCATTCTTAATTTCTTCATTTTCTTTAACAACACAGAATCAACAAAACATATGCAAATGATCAACTTTGCCTGCCTCAGAGAAAACCAACATAAGCTTAGCTAATTTACCCAATGAATGTCATACTCGAATACTTGGCTTTAAACTCGAGAGTTCTGTTTACACAAGTTTCCAGCTCAAGTTTATCAAGTTATGAATGAGTTTTGAAAGATTATAAAAAATTGAAATCTAACCTAACTCAACTCAACTTAATCATAGAATTAAATTTCGAACTACATCACTTGATATGACTGTAATATTGTGATTAGTTTCTATAATTACATCACTAGGCAATTGTAGGTAATCTCTATTCACACAGCAACTACTGCAAGGCACTCGTATTACCACATTATCACATTGCAGCCGCAATGTTGCGATTTTTGTATAAAATAATTTTTTCAAAATATATTTAATATATTATTTTTAAAAAATCATAGTAATCGTAATACTTGTAATTATAATAGCCACAACACAATTATAGCTGCGTCTTAAAACCCAGAACTCAACTAACAAACCCAATGTTGCTTAACCCAAACCATCAACACCCTTAATAAGATTAGACAGGTACTAACTTAACAGCTTTTGCAATTGTCGATGGCTGGCGGCTTCTTAAGCAAGCTAATTAATAAAAAAATAAAGAGAAAGGGAAAGGAGAATTGCATTTATAATAAAAGAAAATTAAGAAAATTGTAAACTGGTAAATTAAGCTTTTTCTTTAAAGGGAAAAATAAATAAATTAGAAATAATAAGTGCAAATTTTAAAATTTTCTTTTTTTTCCTTTATTTTAAATTTTAAAAATTCATCAATTAGGATTTATTAAACACCACAAAACTAGCCTCTAAGGCTCTAATCAGTCCACAAAACTTTTGATATAACTAAACATAGCACATCAGCAACACACATGAGAATGCAAGACGAAAAGAAATTTGGCAAAATATTTCTGTCTAAATGGCCAACCATGTATCTGACTTTCCCCATCTCTTTGTGATCCTAGTTCTAGTTGCAGCAGGTAATAAGTCTCTTCTTGTTTAACTTTTTCTTTTCAGCTGCTCTTGTTTAACTACTTTTAAAAAAAATAAAATAAATTTGAACCTATGATTTTTTGTAAATTACTCAAATCCAATATCACTACTAATCCATTCCGAGTGACTTTCTTCTTGTTTAATTTAAACTGTAAATAATTAAATAATATAATAAAAAAATAAAAGAAAATGGGGGAATGATATCCTATGACACTATGGACTAAATATATACGAATCAGTAAAGTAAAATCTATCCAAAATGAAAGAATAAAAACAAACTAGAAATAGCTAAACAAATTAAAATAAAGATATAACAGAAAATAGGACAATGATGTTATGAGATTCCTAAATATGAACCAAGAGGCAATTGCAGCACAATCAAGATTCAAGGAATCCCTTAATCCTCTCTCTTAATCCTCATGAATCAGGCTAATTAAAATAAATCAATTAATGATGAAGGAATCGTGGAATCTGATATGATATGAAGTTAAGTGTTAGAGAGGGAAATATGAATTTTTAATTTGTATATAGTTACATTTCTTTTTATAATTGGGCCAAGGAGAAAATTGGGAATTGAGCATGAAATTATTTTTTTTACTTTTATTTTTTATAAAAAAAAATATTTTTATTTTTCTTTTAAAATAGAAAAAGATAAAATTTTTATTTTTAATTTTTTTATTTTCATTGGGTACTGACACATATGAAATCAACAATTACAACTCCTAATTTTTTCATTAAAGTGAATCCCTTATTTTATAAAAGCCAAATCCATACCAAATAAATCACAGAGACAAAAAAGGAAACAGTTTAAAGAGAAATTAATAATTTTAAAGAACAAAATCCAGTGATGATCAATTATCTTCATAAATTAAGGAGAATCCCTAGTCTTAACTTGACTACTAATAACCTACTATCCTCTAATGGGATTTCAAAACTTTTGATAGAACTATAAATAGCACAACAACACGTTGAGAATCCAAGTCAAAAGAAGTTTTGCAAAGTATTTCTGCCAAAATGGCCAGCCACGACTCTAACTTTTCCCATCTCTTTGTCATCACATTTCTAGTTACAGCAGGTAACAAGTCTCTTCTTGTTCAACGTCGCGATGAAATATAATTTGACTTAAACTACAAATAATATGAAACCTCAATAATCTTTTCCTTTTTTTGTTTATATTTTTACAGTTGGGAGCACAATAATGGAAAAAGTAGTAGTGGAAGGAGATACATGTTCACAATCTTTGGGTGATTGTGGTGGCGACTGTGACCAGAGGTGCAAAGCGGTGCACGGTGGTGGCCAAGGGTCGTGCGACTCCAACATCTGCACCTGCAATTACTACTGTCCTCCCCCAACCCCAACCCCACCCGAAAGGAAATGCGATGGTGGTTTTGGATTCTGCACTTCTTCGTGCATGGATGACTGCTGCAATTCAAAGTGTGCTGTCAAATACAGTCAGGGTATTGGGTGGTGCAACAACGTTGATGGTTACAACTTTTGCTACTGTGAATATGTCTGCTCCTAAATAACCTGTGGAGTGGGTCATTTTTTTTTAAAAAAACAAGTTATAATGTATGCACAATGACTGCTGAGTTTTATGGGCATTGTAGCTGGTGTAGCTAATTTCTCTCTCACAGGTTGTGGATTGATCTACCTGTGGGATAATGATTTCATGAAATGATATTGATACAAGCAATATATATTTATATTTCAAGAGTGTTTTTGATTGTATTTACTTTTGGTGACATAATTATTTGGGTAAAATGCAAAAAACTCTTTCAATTTTGGGTCATATAAGATTTACTCCGCAAGTTTAAAAAATAGTCAAAAAGATCCATTCATTCTTTCCTGCATTTGCAAAATACTCTTCTATCTAACATACATTCACATAAAAGACTAATTTATTCTTTACTAAATGTGGAAAAAAAAATCTTCTGTTCAACAGTCATAGATGTCAAAATATGTTGGGTCTATCGAATGACTTGCCCCATCATGCTTTTAGGGCTAGTTGGATCTATATTTCTAATGTAGACACAGAGTGACTGATCCATGAGAGAACGAGCGTATTGCATCGCTCCTAAGCAGCAAATGTTGGGCAAACCTAAGTTTGTTCTTGGATATCAAAGCCATTTTCATGGCGCGCGTCCATGGGTGGTAGTTGGATGCAGTTAGGGTGGGTGAAACTAGGACAAGGGCGGGATTTTCGTTAGAGTGAATGAAATAAGGATTCGAAGGATCTGTAACAAAATTGGCAGCCATTGATGAAACTTGAGAGAAAGGTTATGCGCAGCGGAAGAGAAGGAGCTGTGATACCATAACAAGATTCGTGAATGGCAAAAATGATTCTAACTAATTCTAAGCTAATTACAAGTTGAGAATTAAGCTTGTTTATTATCAGCTAATAAACTCAATGGACGACAGATCAAATATTTTTCCTCATTTTGTTTGCTTGTTGACACGCTAAAAGTTTAAAATTTTTTTAATTAATTTTTCGTTTGAATTGAATAATTAGCATAACAGAATGTGATGTAATTAACCTCCTCATACTATAAGAGACTCAATGTCAAGAAAAAAGATTAAAAAAAGTAAATGAAATTATTTATTTGTTTGTTTAAGCAAGTCAATTTGCTTAACCAACATGTGACGGGTTGGGAGGTTCACCATTGGAGAGCCCATCCCAAGAGAAAAACACTAATTGTCATGACTTAAACCCATTTAGAAAACTAGCCCTAATAGGGTGGAGAGTTTTATAGCTTAAACTATCACATTGAATCCTCTTATTTACTCTATGTGGGACATAATAGTGGGTTAAGGTAGATTTTCTATTTTGACTACACTAAATTGATTTTGATCATGGTTTAAGTCAATTTTTGAAAAATGTGTCCTTCCGCTCTTTGGAAGTGGATAGGTTATCCTATTTAAGATACATGTCAACTTTAGAGGTAGTATCAAGATTGTTTTGAACAAGCATGGATGATACCTATAAGACAATTTTCTTTAATTAGATGGATGTGATGAAGAGTTCTTTTTTTTTTTTTTACCTTTTTTTTTGAAACTAATGGGATAAAATCGTACATGAAAAAAAAGTTGGAGGGGAATCTTTTACATTTTACTCTAATTGTTTTTTTTTATTGAGATTCCGTATAATAAATTCTTATACAAGGAAAAAGAAAAAGTGAGAGTGGAATATGAAAGTAATTAAAGACTGATCTATTATACTTGGTCACGCCCAGTGCGAAAGCCGATAGGCTGAATTACCACTTTATATTTCAGGCTTTCAGTATCATATGTTTAACATATGCAACAACTCATTATTTTTTCTTCTTTCCAATTATAAATTTCTTATATGATAAGTGTGTTTTAGTTATCTTGCTTGGGCATTGCACGAGTTATTTTACATTTGATACCCATTATTTTTGTTGAAAGTGCTTAATTTTGTTGATGTATTGCTATCATTTTGGATATGTTAAATTTAAAATTTGTTGTTTATTTAAATAAACATTGACATGAATAGTTGAAAAGAATGTTAGAAATTAATTTTTTTTTATGTTGACAAAATTATGTCATTTATTTGGAAAATCTCAATAATTGTAAGAATTGTTGCTTATGAAATTAATTTTACAACTTTTGAGATGACATTTGAGAATATGAAGTAGCTAAATTTATGATTGAGTTACTTAGATTTAAGTTTAAAGGTATTGTACGATTCTGTAAAACACATTTACAAAGCAAGAATGAACTTAAATGAAAGATGTGATAATGAATAAATTGTATATACCTTAAGAAAATTATTGAGGAATTAAATAATTCTCATTTTTAACTGTACCACACATTAGGGGAGTTCAGCAAACACATTATTTTAGTGTAATTTACATATTTCTCACCATCTTTCACGATAAGAATTCTCAACATTTAATTTAAGGGTTGATAAAGTAAGTCAGCTGCTATTTTAACTTTTTTTTTTTTATACTAGTTGTAGGAAAGTTTGAACTTATGATCCTCTACGTACTACCCAAATCTTTTACCATTATTTCACTTCCAATGACTTAATTAATTCTTAACACTATGTAACTTTTTGTTGTTAATTTCTTTTGTTACAAATTTTTTTGTTGTTAATTTTTCCATTCCCCCAACTTTCGTTAATTAATACGTTAATTAGCTATTTTATTGCTTTTCTAAATTAATCTTGATTATGGGATTCTGCTGACTAGTGTCCAATATTCATTTAATACTTTTGAGAAAATCTTAATTATTAACAAACATATATTCTCTTATTAGCAAGCAAATATTTAATGTGTTTTGAACTTTCTTTTTAATCTACCAGTTATATTAATATAGGTTTCAGTAATGAACTTAAAAATTATGGGTATTGTGGACAAGGACAATACATAAGACAAATTAATTTTTAAACATTTATATATATTAATTTCCATATTAATACATGTTAATATAAAATGAGGAGATATATCCATGTACTGCATGCTGGAGCAAATTTGATTTCGGAGATAAAAGTGATAATTACCAGTATAATAATAGAAAATTTTCAGAAAGGGAGTGGGGGCATGTGCCTTTGTATTTATCAAGATGATTAAGTTACCCTTCCTAATATTTATTAAATTTTTTATTTTAATATATTTACTTTTTAAATATGAAAATAACAGCATGTTCTTTTCATTGACTTTTTTAAGCGTTTTCCTTTACGTCATACCATGATGGGTTTACACGTCAAAAAAAAAAATGATGGGTTTTATTTTTTTTATAATAAACTACAACGAAAGAACAAAAACAAACTAGAAATACCTAAACAAATAAAAATAAAGATATAACAGAAAATAGAACAACGATGCTATGAGATTCCTAAACATGAACCAAGAGGCTATTGCAGCACAATCACGGAATCCCTTAATCCTCTCTCTTAATCCTTACGAATCAGCCTAATTAAAATAAATCAATTAATGACGAAGGAATGATGGAATCTGATACGAAGTTAAGTACTAGAGAGGAAAATATGAATTTTTAATTTGTATTTAGTCGCATTTCTTTTTATAATTGGGTTAAGGAAAAAATTGAAATTTGAGTTTGAAATGATTTTTTTTGCTTTTATTTTTATAAACAAAAAATATTTTTTATTTTGCTTTTAAAATGTCAAAAGAGAAAATTTTTACATTTAATATTTTTTATTTTCATTGGGTGCTCACACTTGTACATATGTTTTATTATGGTTATAATTGTTAATTTTATTAACCATTTATTTTTTTCTTAAAGTGAATTTCTTATTTTAAAGCAACAAAATCCATATCAAATAAAACCCAGAGATGAAAAAAGGAAACAGTTTGAAGATAAATTAATAATTTTAATGAGCAAAATCAAGTGATCATCAATTATCTTTATAAATTAAGGAGAATTCCTAGTCTTAACTTGAATACTAATAACCTAATATCCTCTAATGGGATTTCAAAACTTTTGATAGAGCTATAAATAGCACAACAACAGCACACTGAGAATCCAAGTCAAAAGAAATTTTGCAAAGTATTTCTATCTAAATGGCCAGCCACCACTCTAACTTTTCCCATCTCTTTGTCATCACAGTTCTAGTTGCAGCAGGTAACAAGTCTCTCCTTGTTTAACATTGTGATGAAATATAGTTAAAACTACAAATTACAGAATGATATGAAGCCTCAGTAATCATTTCCTTCATTTTTCTGCAGTTGGGAGCATGCTGCAGGAGCTGGCAGTGGAAGGAGGTGCATGCACAGAACCTCTGGGTCCGTGTGGTCCTGCTGGTGACTGTGACAAGAGGTGCAAAGCTGAGCACAGTGATGGCGGAGGGTCCTGTGACATGAACCTGTGCACTTGCTACTACGACTGTGTGCCTCCCCCAAGCCCACCCGAAAAGAGTTGCACCAGTGGGCTTGGGCTCTGCACTGCTGAGTGCAGTGATAATTGCTGCAATTCAAAATGTGCTTCTCAGTTCAATCGGGGTGAGGGATATTGCAACGCAATTGGTGGTACCCGCTTGTGCACTTGTGAATATGTCTGCCCTCCTCACCTTCTTTAGTAACCTGTGGAGTGAGTGGGTCATGTTTCATCGACACTAGTTGCAGTGTATTCACAGTGCTTGCTGAATGCTATGGGCTTTATATGATCATTTTACTTTTGAGATTCAATTAGTGAATTATTAGTAATGCTAGTAATTATCAATAAGGATTAAGCGTAGTCATAACCGAACCACCTTCTTAAGAAAGGGTCAAAGTTTAAATATTAGAATATAAGCGACCTTTTAGTCAAAGACCTGTCACAATTAGCAATATATGTGGAATATCCGAGTATGCATTGGTGTTAAGCTGGTCTTCTCTCCCTCTAATCAATCGATTACTTTGATAAAGACCTTTTCTGTTCACATTCGAAAAATTGTACTTCGAAAATATGTGCCTAGAAACGTTGTTCAATATACTGCAACATAAAAAACATTTTGTTCTATCCAATAAAGAGAAGCTTATTTTTTTTGTCAGCCGTGAGATTACTTGCTTTTTCTTTTTTTTTATATCATAAAACTCACCACAATAATCCCTAGAGTGTTTAATAGGTGGGCTTTGAAAGAAAAAAAGGATAAAGCAAAAAAAAAAAAAAGACTGGCATATTTGTTTCAGAAAATAAGAAAGTATCCATCAACTTAAAAGCTTTCATTTAATAGTTCAGCCGCTTAATGAAAATTCTTCTGATGTATCATGCATTATACACTGGTGAGTCCAATAAGATCCTGCTTCCTCCAAACACTATTGAAAGAAAACCTTTCAATCGTTCCATAAGTCCAGTAAGAACACAACAATTTTCTTGAGTAAGGCTCCAAGGCTTACAAGTGCCTTATCAAGGTAAAGCTTTTTCACTCTTGCAATTTGTTTGATGTATGGCTTAGCAGACTTGAGACACTGCTGCAAAATATGATGTGATGACACTGGTGAAATTGACACCAGATAAATTATAAACAAAAAAGATATAGCCTAAGTTTATCTATACCTTCACGATGGGTTTTGCTGATTTTTGTAACTTGACAACATGTGATAGTAAAGAGTTCTTGGATGCATGATAGGCCTCAATGGTTTCAGCAATTAGAAATTCAAGGTGAGGCTTAAGATAGGATATGAAAGTCAACAACTGATTCTTCGTTATGGTATCCACCCCTTCAAATAAAACAAAAAAAAAGAAGTAATTATTATTTATGTGTTTTAATCAGGGTTCTGAAAACCGGACCGGACCAGCCGGTCGGACCACCAAGCCACGATGGTCTTCTACTTATATTGGTCATTTTCTTTTTTATATACTATGAGAAAAAGTCAAAATACTTCACATCATTTGTCAATCAAAACTCTATTTTTCTTGACCTTTAGCGTGAATAGAAGATACATGACTTCTTAATATGATCTTTCGTGAGTAATATATTTATAAAATATATAAAATGTGCAAGAGAGTGTGTGTGTGTCTACATTATATATATATATATATATATATATATATATATATATATATATATATTTTAATATATATAAATATAAATATATATTTAATTATATTACTTGTTCAACCACAGTAAAACTATTGAATCATAAATTAGCTCATTCACTAGTTTAATGACCAGTTCGATTTTCAGAACTTTGTTAACGATATACAAATTGAAAATTTATTTAATTTACTTACTTTACAAGTCTTTTGATAGAATATTATTGAACTTATGTTGTTTACTTGTTTAGGATTGTTATTGTTAGTATGATTGATTAATATTATGTTGGTATAAGACTGTAAGTTATGAATTATGTTTATTTTAGTTAATTTGTATGATATGTAAATTAATATTATATTGTTTGTATGAATATAATATTTTTTTATTTTATAACACTATTTTTTTATGTTTTAAATAATTTTATTATTAATTTATATTGTATTTTTATAATTTTTATTTATTTTATTAATATTTCTTATATATATATATATATTTAATTATATTCCGGTCCGACCACGGTTCGACCACGGTTGAACTATTGAACCTTAAATCAGTAGCTTAACCGGTTCAATGACCGGTTCGGTTTTCAGAACCTTGGTTTTAATCATGGAATCTACTGTGGATTTGAGTCATTGACTACAGTGTCATATATTAGTGTAGAAAACAGGTTGGTTTGGTTTGGTTTGGTCCATCAGGTTCTACTTAAAATGTCAAGTACAAAAAAAGTCTGTGAATTTGATGCAATCTGGATCTAATCAACATCTATAGTAAGGTCAACCCAGACAAAAAAAAGAGGCAAGTCCTGGAAACAAAACATCATTTAGGTTACACACACTCTTCCCTTTCCCATTACTCAATAGATTCTTGAATACAGCTGGGCTTGGATATCAGAATTCCTGGGGTTCAGAGCCCAGACCTGTACAAGACCATGTCCCATAATTATCAAAAATCCCAAAGCCACTGAGAAACTTTGCATAGGGCTGTAGTTCATTGAAGAAGATATTCTCATCCTATAGATTTGCAAATTATCATACTGGGATGCTATTTCTATTCAGACAGTTATTGCTTGCTGATCTTGATTAGCAGAAGTATTTGAACTTTGAAGGAGGATCCAAGTGAGAAGAAATAATGGCGAATGAATAATGTTGCTCTTTCTGTTCATAGTCAAAGAGGAAGCAATGTATTCCTAGTCCATTGTAAGTTATGTCCCTCCATATGTAAAAGTTTTACATTTGGTGAAGCATAATAGAGCTTCATGTTAGAAAGTATGTTATTTGGCACACCATTTTTCCAAGCTTGTGGAATAGAAAAGAGACAGAATATAGACGTCAGAGTCTCCAGACTGAAGTTGGAAAAAGTAATGTTTGCAAAATGTCATCTTTTAAGCTAGCTTAGTTCTGGAGCTTCAGATGCACCTAAAAGTAGATCTTGAACTTGAAAAGTATATTTTTCATGTAGATAAAAATCATAAAATATTGTCAGTCTCCTATTTTATGTGAGAGAATGACATGACTGTCAAATGTAAATCGTGAAAATAACAGATGATGGACTAAGATTACTTTCAGAGACAATGATTGGGGAAAATCGAAGTAATTTCTTTCCCCAGCAGTTTGAAAGTCATCTCAAATAAAAGTCCATGCATTGAAACTTACATTTTCTATTTTTAAATTAAGAACTTAATCTTTTTCACAGCTACATTTGCTTGTACTTCTAATCCTAATTCTACAAGGACAACTACATTTCAAGCATGCAAGAATAGGTGACCATGAAAGCAGTGCAAGCATAACAAACCTGCTTCTCAAGTGGTGCATTTTTCTGGTCTTTAGCATCTACAGATCCTTTTTGCTAATAAGGAACAAAGCTGATTTAGAAACAGAAGTTATCTAATTTCTCTATAGAAAGATAAATTAGTAAAGTTCAAAATATGCTTACAAAACTTAGTTTTTCACCGTTGTTAGCCTTGAATTTTCTCTCAATGACAGAGACATTTACCGATTCCACAAAATCTCCAGCCTCTGTGTACCATCACTAGATCTGATTCATTTAATCTCTATGAGCTTGATATACCTTGTTGATTCCGATTCTTGATAACTTCCAAGTTTTTGTTAAGAAGTTAGCTATCTTGAGTCTTAGACACACTCTATCCTAGATTTTTTACTTAAATCATGAGGAAACTCTTTCTGCAAGTCTCTCTTCCATAAATGCAAGGTGATTTGATCTGGCTGGTGTTCATGTGAGAAACTTTACTGTCTCAGGAACTTGATTGACATTGTTTGCCTGTATCTGAATAGCTTGATCTTTTTCTGCCTATTGACTACCAATAAAATTAAGCATCTGTTATGAGAAATATACAAAGCTCACCTGAATAGAATCAATTTTTTTCTTTAGGGATACAATACTTTCTTCTTTCTCTAAAATAATCTTCTCCATCTTTGCAATATCATCATCCTTACTTCGAAATTCATGGTTACTCTTCTCAATGCCGGATTCTTACATGTTATGGAATTATGGATGAAGAACAGATATCAAAACCACAAACTCAAATAAGCATTCACAACAAAACCAATATAAAAGTAAAGTAATTAATTAAATGAGCAAATTATTGAGAATCATAGCATCCCACTAATGTATTATCATCCACTTTGCCTTTCGTTAGCTTATATTGAAACTTATTAGTAAAATCGTCCGGTCATGAACCATCAAGAAGTAAATAGTCAGTGATATTGTAGGAAGATAAACCAAGCCTCTGTTGTTTATTACTCAGGCAACTTGACTGCACCGGCCTACCTATAGCCCACCTTATCAACCTGCAATTCTGCTATAGAAATTGTCAACTTTTCTGCAACCCACTAATTGGCATTTAAAGCTTTCCTTCCTAAGTGGGTTTTCTATTATCGTCTAATTTTTAATTGTGGCCTTTCCTTCTATAAAAAGGGCATGCCTTGTAACAAGTTTTGTATCAGAATCAAATGAAATCTTGAAGCTTTTCTCTTCCTTGCGTTAGCTTTAGTTTATGTGTGTGTGTGAGTTTTATTGAGTGAGTCTCAACATACTGTCATTACATTGGTATCAGAGCTGGTTAAATCCGGTGCCAATTTTCTTTGAGTATTAGTGAGGAATAAGAGTGTTTTCCTACAGCTATATTTTTATTACTAGAGTCAGTCTCATCTAATACTAAATCATGGCAAACAATTATAATATTGTTTGGTCAGGTCACAAATTAGATGGGAAACTTGATTATCATTATTGAGAAATTTTGATGTCCACTCACCTAAAGGCTCACAATATTTGGAGTCTTGTTGAACCAGGCATTCAAGAAGAAGCTGATGCAAATGCCCAGAGAAGATATCAATTGGTGCTGTCTCAAATTCACCAAGGAGTTGATTATTCAGTATTTGGCAAAATAACTAATGCCAAAACAGCCAAAGAAGCATGGGAGATCTTGAAATTGTCATATAATGGAGTTGATAAAGCGCAAAAATCCAAGTTACAATCCTTGTGAAGAGAATATGAAAGGTATGAAATGTCCAGTTCAAAAAGTGTTGAGCAATACTTTTCTTGTGTTACTGACTTTGTTAACAAAATAAGAATTTATGGAGAAGAGATTTCAGACAACAAGGTGGTTGAAAAAATTCTTCGCACCATGCCAATCAAATTTGATCATGTGATAATTACAATAATAGAGTCACATGATATAGAAGAAATGACAATTGCAGAGCTGCAGAGAAGTGTAGAAAGCCATGTAAGCAGAATTTTGAAAAAGACAGAAAAATCAAATGAAGAAGCCTTAATGAGTCAGGTAAATTGGAACAATGTTGCTGAGTCAAGCTAAGATGGAGAAGGAAAAGGTCGTGGTTACAACAATGAAGGAAGAGGAAACTTTAGAGGCAGAGGTAGAGGAAATTTCAGAGGAAGAGGACGTGACAATAATTTTAGTCAAGGAAGAGGTAACAATTTCAGATCACCCAACCAAGGAAGAGGTGGAAACAATTTTAGGCCTGCTAGTTGAGGAAGAGGAAGAGGTAACAATTGCCGAGAAAGAACTAATTTTAATTGTTTTCGTTTTGGAAAGTTTGGACACAAAATTGTAAATTGCATATTTAGATTAATGAATCAGAATAATTACAATACTCAAGCAAATGTTGCTAAAAATCAGTATCAAAATAATGGTGAGAATTCCAATAACACAGAAAGTTTATTCTTGGCAAGTAGTTCTTTTGTAGAAGATCAAAATATCCGGTATTTGGATACTGGTTGTAACAATCACATGTGTGGTATTTCCTCACTGGATGAATCTGTTAACTTAATAATAAAATTTGGCAACAATACAAATATTCTTATTTTAGGAAAAGCCAAGTATCTATTAAGTTGAAAGATGGTTCTCAAAACTTTATCTTTGATGTGTTCTATGCTCCTGGTCTTCATCATAATTTGTTAAGTATGAGACAACTGTCAGAGAAAGGTTATGACATGCAGATTCATCAAGGACACTGCACAATGTTTGACAAGAATGAGAGACTTATTGCCAAGGTAAAAATGACTCCAAACAGATTATTCCCATTGAAAATTCAACATGAAAATTTTTTTTGCTTGAGTTCTGTGATACCTGATGATAACTGGCTGTGGCATATGCGTTTTGGGCATTTTCATTTTTTTGGATTAATTTATCTATCAAGAAAAGAACTTTTTTCTAGCTTTCTTGTTGTTAATGTTCCTGATCATGTATGTAAGACTTGTGAGTTGGGAAAGAAGCACAGAGAAACATTTCCTGTTGGAAAATCTTGGAGGGCAAGAAAGTTATTGGAAATTGTGCATTCAGATCTATGTACTGTTGATGTGCCATCTCATAGTAGCAACAGGTATTTCATTACTTTTATTGATGATTTTAGCATAAAGACTTGGGTATATTTTTTGAAAAAGAAATCAGAAGCCTGTGATACCTTCAAGTCATTCAAGGCATTTGTGGAAAAACAAAGTGGCTGTAGAATCAAAATTCTAAGAACAAATAGAAGTCAAGAATATATTGCTTGCACAGATTTTTTTGAACAGCATGGGATTCAACATCAATTGACTACCAGATACACTCCTCAATAAAATAGAGTAGCTGAAAGGAAAAACAGAACAATCATGAATATGGTGAGATGCATGCTGAAATTCAAACAACTGCCCAAAGAATTTTGGGCAAAAAGAATTGCTTGTACTGTGTACATTTTAAATAGGTGTCCAACCAAGAGCATTCGTGAAAAGACACCTGAAGAAGCTTGGAGTGGAAGGAGACCTTCAATTCGTCATCTCAGAGTTTTTGGGTGTATTGCATATGCTCATGTGCCAGACCAACTAAGAAAGAAATTGGATGATAAAGGTGAGAAATGCATTTTCATTGGTTATAGTATGAATTCAAAAGCATATAAACTATATAATCCAGAAACAAAGAAGGTGATTATCAGTCGTAATGTAACATTTGATGAAGAAGGAATATGGGATTGGTCCTCAAAAGCCCAAAAGGAGACAGTGTTGATTCCTGAAAATTATGAGGAAGAAAATGGACAGCCAGTCTCAACATCTCAACCAGAATCATCTAATAGACCTCAGAGGCATCGCCAGCTACCAGCCAGATTGCAAAACTATGTTGTGAGTAATGATAATGATCCATCTAATGCAGAAACTATCAATTTTGCTTTATTTGCAGATTGTGAGCTAGTGAATTTTGAAGAAGCATCTAATGACATGAATTGGAGGAAAGCAATGGATGAAGATATTTATGCAATTGAGAAAAATAAAACATGGGTACTGATAGATTTACCTACAGATAAAAAGCCAATTGGAGTGAAATGGGTATACAAGACAAAATACAAGCCCAATGGTAAGATTGATCGCTGTAAAGCAAGATTGGTTGCAAAAAGGTACAAGCAAAAGCTAGGTATTGATTACTTTGAAGTATTTGCTCCTGTTGCCAGATTAGATACAATTTGTATGATTATCTCACTTTCAGCTCAAAATAAATGGAAAATATATCAAATAAATGTTAAGTCTGCTTTTTTGAATGGTACTTTGGAGGAGGAAGTATAAGTTGAGCAGCCTGCAGGTTATGTGATTAGTGGAAAAGAGGATAAAATTTACAAATTGAAGAAGACATTGTATGGATTAAAACAGACACCAAGAGCGTGGTATAAGCATATTGATTCCTATTTTGTTGAACATGGTTTTCAAAGATGTCCTTTTGAACACATTATGTATATTAAAATTATTGAGCCTGGAGATACTCATTGTACGTCTGTATGTTGATGACTTGATTTTTACTAGAAATAACTTAAAAGATGATTGCAGAATTTAGGGAGGTTATGGTGAGTGGCTTTGAAATGACAAATTTGGGCTTGATGTCTTATTTTCTAGGCATTTAAGTTGCTCAGCAGAATGATGGCAGTTTTATTTTGCAAAAGAAATATGCTAATGATATTTTGAAGAAATTTCAGATGGAGAATTCAAAACTAGCTTCCATTCCAGTTGAAGAAAAGCCGAAATTGGTAAGAGAAGGTAAAGGAAGAGGTGTGGATCCTACTTACTGCAAGAGTTTAATTGGAAGTTTGAGATATTTGACTACAACAAGACTAGATATAGTTTTTGGAGTTGGATTACTTAGCAAATTCATGGAAGAGCCACGTGTCTGTCATCTGCAAGCAGTTAAAAGAATTCTTTGATATATCAAAGGTACCCCGACTGATGGAATTTTTTATGCTAATGCTAATGATGTCAAACTTGTTGGATATACAGATAGTGATTGGGCTGGCGACATAGAAACAAGAAAGAGTATTTCAGGATATGCATTTCATCTTAGGTCAGGCGTAATATCTTGGTCTTCAAAGAAACAACCAGTTTTTGCACTCTCTACAGCTGAAGTAGAATACATAGCAGCAGCCAATTGCGCCACACAGGCGATATGGCTAAGGAGAATTCTTGAAGTGTTACATGAGAATCATAGTACTCCCAAAGTAATATTTTGTGACAACAAATCTGCTATTGCACTTGTAAAAATTTAGTATTTCATGGGAGATTCAAGTATATAGATATCTAATTTCACAAGATTCGTGAATTAATAGTTGAGAAGGAAGTGTTGATTGACTACTGTCACACTAAAGATCAAATTGTAAATATTTTTACCAAGTCATTAAAGGTTGAGTTATTTTACAAGTTAAAGAAATTGCTTAGAATGACAAGTTTAACGAGCTTGGTTTAAGGGAGGCAATGTAGGAAGATAAACCAAGCCTCCGTTATTTATTACTCAGGCAACTTGACTGCACCTGCCTACCTATAGCCCACCTTATCAACCGGCAATTCTGCTAAAGAAATTGTGAACTTTTGCTGCAACCCACTGCTTGGCATTTAATGCTTTCTTCTTAAGTGGGTTTCCTATTATTGTCTAATTTTTAATTGTGGCCTTTCCTTCTATAAAAAAGGTATGCCTTGTAACAAGTTTTGTATCAGAATGAAATGAAATCTTGAAGCTTTTCTCTTCCTTGCCGTAGCTTTAGTTTATGTATGTTAAGTTTTATTGAGTGAGTCTCAACATAACTGCCATTAGATGTTAACAGGCACAAGAAACTTGCAAACACAGTTTTCTGGGATGAACGTAGTGAAACTTAAAGTTCATAAAAGCAGTCTCATTTTGGTGGGCCGAGTTTGACATAATAACAAAAAAGCTACTTTCACACAAGTTTGTGAGAGAGCCTCGCAGGTTTGGTAGAAATGTACGAATAGTAGTGAGATAGTTATGGGATAGTGTTTGATAATTCTCACCAATATGATATCCTATGATCTTATTTGACAGTGAATCTAATTTTTTCCAAAATCGTACGTAGATGTAGGCATGTTGGCCATTCCAAATTACTTGTGATTTGATTTTGATTTATATATTTATATTTTTGTAATATTTTTTTTAAATTATGTTTGGAATCATTCCAAATGAAATTGATTTAATTTGATTAGATTTAAATTAATTTAATTTGATTAGAAAATCAAGTCCTATGATTAAAATTTATATTGAAATCAAATCAATTTATATTTTATAACTTTTTAAATAAAAAATTTCATTTATAAATTAAATTAATTTTTAAAATTTATAATTCTAAATATGAAAAAGTATTTATAAAAGCACTTGGCTAAAAGAATTTATTTGCCAACATATCACTCCGCAAATCTCATTCTTTTAACCAGGAAGATAACAAATTATAAGCTTTCCCCGGAACAAATACTTGGTTGCCAAGTAAGTGATACATTTTCCAGACAACAAACAAAGTCAGAAATCATATTCAAGTGTTCAACAATTACTCTGCTTTCCCACAGACTCCTCTGCTACAAAAACATGCAATAATTTTGCGGTCTCAGACATTCAAAACAAAACATAAGCATGCATTACAGAGAGAGAGAGAGAGAGAAAGAGAGAGAGAGAGAGTGCTTTAGTAAGGAAATCGCCCAGAAAAGAAACCTTGGACTTGAGTTGCTCAGGTTGTTCAATCCTGAGTGACGAAGAAAATTGTTGGTGTGGTTTCTCTAGAGCAATTCTAATGATAGGAAGAAGGAGAAGAAGGAAATCAGGGAGAAGACGGAGAGCACCGAAAAAGCCATTGGAGAATTCACAAGACCACATTCAAAAACAGAGCAAGAGGGAAAGGAACATGATTCTGCACTCTCAAAATACTGTTTCAGGCTTTCGGCTGCCACTGCGTTGTGTTTCGCCTCCTCGTACAATACACCAAACTTATTGTTAACTCTTTTCCTTAATTTTGTTTATGAAAACAAAACGTTTCTTTTTTTTTATTATCATTGTTTTCTTTTTTTTTTTATTAAATCATTAGTGCTTTTTTTGGTGTATTTGCGTTTGGTTTTTGTTTAAACATAGTAATAAAAATAAATTTTATTTTAAAATTTTCAATTAATTGTTAAAAAATTTGATTGAAAAAAAATAACTATATCTTTTGTTGTTATTTTTGTTTCGTGAAACGTAATAATATGAAAAATAAATTAATATAATACATCACCTCACATTAAAATAGAACACAATACCACTAATATAAAATATAATTTATTGTGAATTTTTAGTTTTATTTTCTAATTACTAAATACTAAAACCTGAATACTAAATACTGACATTCTTTAACATTTATTGAAATGATATTGAAACTCTTAAAAAAAAAAAAGAAATGATATTGAAATTGCTTCTAGATTTGATTTTTTAGTAACCTCTCCCTCCATCTCCATATAATATTTTATACAATTTTGTAATATATATATATATATATATATATATATATATATATATATAAAAGAAGCCAAGCATAAATTTTTAAATTAAAAAATCAGTATAATTTTATCAAATGATAATTGAGTTCAATCTAATTTTTCTATTTCATAGAAATTGTGTTTCCTTATTTGAATTGAGGGTAACATTTTTTCCTTGGATTTTATTAAATAAAATAGTTACAATTTCATGTGAAACAAATGGAGGTGCGAGCATTATTAGTCCAATAAAAATTGTATAAAGCAATATTTCTCATTATTAGTCGAATAAGAATATTATCCACTTTATGGAGAACCTATGATGATCATAGGAACCTTGTCGAAAAGGACACGAAATGGAGAATTTTAATTATGGAGGGCTTCTACTTCTATGGCTTTATGAAAGAATAATATTTGTCAACAAACTATGGAATCATGCTTTATATGATTTTCACATATGGATAATGATTCTTTTAATATTTTAATATACTTTTAAAACAAATAATGATAGCCAGATTTTTTAGTAGTTTATTATCTTATGCTACTAACTTTAAAAATATATTATATAGTAACTTTTTTTTCTGTGTGAATTCAGAATATCCTCTTGGTTCATTTGAACAGCCAACATAAAATAATAAAAGTATTAATAAGATGAAAATCACTTTGACACATCTTTAGTTTCTATTTATTAGTATCTTAATAAATTGTCAACCATTTATTAGTTTTTTTATTATATTTTATGAATTTTAAATATGAGAAAATTCTTAAGTACACCTAATGTAGGATAACTTTCTTATATTGACCATTAAATATGTATCACATTAGTTATTTGAACTATCATTGTTTCTTATGAGAGAGAGGAATGAACATATAACTAATATGACGCATAATAAATAATATGGTATAAGTGTATTATATTACACTACTTGTACCTAAAAGTCATTCTTTAATCATTCATTGTTAAAATTAATAATTGATAACTGTTTGATAAATAATCAAAAATAAAACTACCATGAAAAAAAAACCCAAAGTAACATAGAAACTCCCTAATAAGATAAACCAAAATTATTATCTAATATTAAAGAATAATGTAATAGAAAAGTATAAAAGTATGATTTTATTTTAATCTACTATAGTTCTAAAAGTTTTTACATTATTATCAAATCACATATTATCATATCATTATATAAAATTTTCAATAAAATGATAATATTTTATTATAAATAATTACTTTGTTATTATTCTATTGTGAATAATAATTATTTGAAAGAAAATTTCTTAAAAAGATATATACAACACCAAATGAGAAATATATAAAAAGATACTAAAATATAATTTCTATGATTTTTATTTGTTGACGAAAGATGAATGGATGAGTATAAAAAGTAGAAAGGAATTAGGAGAGCGGGACAATTTACATTTTAAAAATTGTAGAGAGGCATGATAAATAGATAAAAAAAAAGAGATATTCAATATACCAAACACTTTTTGGTACAAATATACGAAGCACTTGAATTGTATGTAAATCGAAAAAAATGTATTGATTTAACTGTATAAAAATTTAAAGGTAAATTTAGTTGTACAAAATTAATGTGTAAAATTTTGTATTTTTAATTTTTATGTACGTCGCATTAGTCTTTTACTTTTTTTTGTCAACATGTGAAAAATATCACTAAAAAAACCACACATAGCACACATGCCGTTGAGCATGCACAAAGTTAATGTCTTTTCTTTAGGATGCTTAAACACGTTTGCTTTTCCCTTTTTTTTTTTTTTTAATACAAAGGAAGTGCAAAAGACTTGATAAAAGGAGAGAGAGAATAGATTAACATGCAGGCAAAATTAGTTATCAAACAATTTCCAAAAAGAAGAGTTGTCACTTAAACTACAGTTCTTGTACTAAATGAACTCTTTGCTTTGCTGCACTTCTTATTGCTGCTTAAAATTTGTCTATAAAGAAAAGAAACAAATAAAGAAATAAATTGTAGGAACTGATACGGATTGATGCAGGCCGATGCGGTCAAATTGAGACTGTCACGGATTGATACAGATTGATATGGGTAATGCGGAAGACAATTACGATCGTAATGCGGAAGGCAATTACGGTCGCAATGCAGAAGCTAATTACAGTATATCATAATCGCGACAGCCACTGCGACCCAGATATTGTGACGGCATCACATAATAAGATCTGCAATTTATGCCGTGACCGAGATGTTGTAGCAACATTATGTGGTGCAGTCCTCAATTTAAAACCTATGCATGATCATTATAACTTAATTTCTAGATGCAGTGCAGTATGCTGTAACAAGATGTTGTCAATTAGTTATCATGTCATGTATCTAACAGATTTTCTGTTGCCATCTTTGGATGCAGTAGAAGCCGTGAAATGTCATTTATGCATCGCCAGCCACAGGCAGAGCAGACCATTTCGCTAAGTCTCTCTGCAGGGACAACGTGGGAATTAGCAAACTCTTAACTATCCAAACTCACATTCCATATGGGCATTTTATTGCATTCTTTTGTTTTTTTCTTCGAATATCATGCACAATTCCAAAAGTAAAAACGAATGATTAGAAAATAGCTGGAAAAAAAAAAACCACATCACTAACATGTAGGTAGAAAACAATGGGTCTAAATCTAATGGGCTCATGAATTCAAGCCCTTCTGTCCAAGAACTATTTGGCGTACTAGCGTGTGGCTAGCCCCTATAAGAAGGTCATTGGAGTCTCACATGAGAGGAAGAAAGCCAAATGTAGCCATAGGATGACAAGCCGGGAAAACCCACCAGCAATTGTAGGCTCGCTAGCTTTGTAGCAAATTATTGCCGGCAAGTCATCCTTGGCTCCATTCCACTTTCAACCTCTGCATGAAAGACTCTTAGACCAGAAACGCATATATCACTCCAGTTTTCCCCTCACATATACATTTGGATCTATTCCCTTACCCATGCTCCATCTTGGCATAGGTTGCTGCCATTTTATAGCCAGAGGCAGGGGATAGTGGCAAATGGTGATGCAGTCTCCAATATTCTCATTTTGACTCACTGTTCACAGCCCTTTAGAGGCAAGTGACAGTTATTCCTCTGAATGGGGCAATCCCACATTCTGTGTCTGATAAAAAAAGCATCCATTTGTGATGTATTCGGATTTCTTCTGAAAGCTTCCTCCAACATTTGGGTTGGCATTTGGCAACTTTAGCTAGCACACACAAGATTTCTGGGGTCTCCAGCTGCCCTTCAATCAATTGGCCCCAGTGCTAAATTCCCTTTTGTGGGAATAGAATCTCCCAAAAAAAAATTGGGGTGTGGAATGAGGATTTGTGCCTTGGAATGGCCACACTTTTTTCGGTTAAGGGCATGTCAAAGGCTAAGGGAATTCAGGGTCATGGCTCAGCCTCTCTCTGCTGGTACTAGTGGATTGATACTAGCTGAGAATTTCTTTTTCTTCTTTTTTGTGCATTTGCAAATGGTAATGGATATGATGTACTTTCAAATCACTAGACATGAAGTGAAGTGTCCATGATATCGTGTTGGGAATTGATATGGTGCTATAAGGAATAATAAAATTCAAATAAACCGTGGGAAAAAAAGGGGTAGAAAAGCTGGGACACCTTTTTTCTGGCAAGATTTTCCGATTAAGAATGAGATACTGTAATGGAATAACTTCAGCGCATAAACAATTTCAGCAAAAAGTTAAACAGGATTTGAGTAAAGTTGAAAGCTAGTGCATGTCATACAGAAACTACCTTTACAGAATAACTTGGCAATTTTTTGGTCAAAAGTAAGTTATAATGTGTTCAATGCGTTGACTGCTGGCTAAGAACGGTTGTGTTTTCAAACAACTGGTTAGTATGATTGCACTTTTCAAACAAGTAATCATTCTATTCAATGTCACTATATTTTACATTGTTTACTGCCTTCACTGTTGTTAATATCAAGTATATTTAGAACTCACATCAAAGCAATATGCAGCGCTAACAAGAATTGAACATAATGAAAAGTGAGTTATACTTTAATCAGCGCTAACAATAAGTGTTTGTTTAAACGATTTCCTGATTAAAGATAAGTTGCAACCGTATTTGAATAATTAGTATTTAAAGATATCCCGATCATATAGTAATATGGAGCATCTCGCCTAAATCAAATAATTAATTGTTTCTGCATCGTGAAGCAATGTCGTCAAACTTTGCGTTATTGTTTTTTCATCAGAAATCTGCTTATTTAAAGTTTTCATACAAAAAGTGACAAACATTTGAATGCCGTTGTTTGATAAACAATCTGCCATCCAATTGCTTGAAAAAGGGGGGGGGGGGGGAGACTACTATTAGGTCATTATTCAAATTGTAAGATTTTTCACTTGAATATAACTCAAGTGGCTAAGGTGAACAAAAATTTAAATAAAAATCATAAATTCAAGTTGTAATAATCAATTTTTAATGTATCGAAACACAAATAGACAAATAGATCCAAAAATTAGTGCCTGGGGTTGCTAAGAAAAAGATTATGATAATTGAATAAAAATTTATAGTTAAAAAAATTAACTTGATCATGGTTTATCAAAGTTGAGTACCATACTCTTACATTTTTTTTTTCATAAAAGGAATTATACAAATTAGATACTGTTAACTTATTTTAAATAATACTATTTTTAATGTATTCAATGATAGCATTTGTTGCTTAACGATTTTATTTTATTTTATTTTTAAAAGTTTTCAATTAAAAACAATACACTAGAGATTTGATAGGATGTGATAACACATTTAATGCACAATATAATGATTTCATTTAATGAGAATTGAGTAAGCTGAAATAACATCGTCATTCTCAATTTATAATTTGATAACTTTAAGAATGAAATGTCTTTTTATAAAATTCAGGATGCGTTTATATACAAAATTATTTAAAAGTTTTATTAACAAAATTTTCTCCCTCACCTCCAATTTTAAGGAAACCAACTGTTATAAAATGACCGATACTTAATATATTTCGCACCATATTTCGCTAATCTATGCATTTTATTGGAAGTGTATTTGTTAGTTTTGAAATAAAGTGTCGGTACAGCAAGCCTCACTCAGGTTTAAGCCTCCATATTAGTTCTGATTTGGTTGGCACTGTCTTCTGCGTCTGTAGTTTTCTTTTTCTGTCTTTTCTCTTGTACCAAAAAAATATATAATTGTGAGACAGTTGAGATTATGTCATGCCAGAATTATTTCAAGCGAAAGAAACAAATGGTAATCTGGCTTAGCAGAAAAGAAGTTTAACAACCAACCGTGATCAGATGGGAAAACGCTGATGATAAAATTCACAAAATTTGTCAACAAAGAAGATTGATTTGATTGTACTCTAAGCTGGTACATCTTTCTTAGGAAATATTTTCTTAGTGCTTGTTTGTGATTTTTTCTAATTAATCAATTAATCACACCAATAATTCACATGTTCAGACAATACCTTAAGGAATAGACTATGTTTTTTAACTTTGAATTCATAAACTACAAAAATAAAGTGTTTAATGAATTGATCAATCAAAAAGCTAAACAAATAGCCAAAGAAAGGATAATTTTATTGAAATAAGGCATAAATCGAATACAAAGAAAAAGCTAAGTAATAAATAAAGTCACAAATAAAGCAATAAAAGGCTGAAACATAGGGTAAATATAAATGTTAAATGACTGATAGATTAATTTGAGACTAAGCTCATCTGCCACGTCTCCTTGGTCTTTCTCTTCACGTTTCTACCAGTGTAGGATCATTGCCAACGTTCAAAGTGGTTATTTTTACCATGTCAACATGGTTCCTTTATTTTAAGGGCTTGAAATGCTTCAACTACCGAAACAACTATTAGACTAATTGAGACTCAAACCTTATCACTATTTCTGTGAGATATGATTCTTTAACAACTATGAAGTGGTTGCACGTGCTTGACTTGTTCAAACTCCCTTAACACTTCTTTGTCACTGGTTAATTATGTCCCAAAAATAATCGGTTCGGTCTGAAATGCAAGCTCAATTAGCATTCTAAACCTACTATATGCATGGCCTCTTTTAAATGCATATCGAAAAGATATAATGCAGACCCAATTAATATCTTAGCTCAATTTAGCCGAACTCAACCGAATACACTTATTTGGACCAACCCTAAATAATTGTTTTTTTTTGCTAAAAGTGCTATACATGTTACTTTCCCCCTCAAGTAGGGACAAGCAAGTTTTTGTGTAGACATTGTCATCTATGTACCGTGTACTTCGCAAGCAATCCAGACATAGATCTCGATCGGTAAAACTCACTTGTCTGATTACCTTTTAGAGTGTTCGATATATCATATAAACCATGGATTTGGTTCATCCAACTATAATGTCTCCGCAACAAGCATCAGAGCAGTGTACATAGAAAGTGTTAACATATATACTTTCTGTGTCCTGTTCAACAGGATCATGATGCTGATCTATTGCTTTGTTATGTGGGGGCACAGTGAAAATAGTAAATTAGTCTTGTATTTTAAGATCATTCATTTACCCAGTTTAATCCTTATAATCACAAGTAGCTAGTATTAGTGTATTACATTTCTCCCTAAGATCTCTAAATAAACGACATCACTTCCACAGATAATCTTGGTTGAAGAAGCTAAAGGAGTAATAATGGCCGCTGCAGAAATGAATATAGTGTTCATTGCAGCAAAGCCAAATACCTTCGAGCTAAAACTAAAAAAAACCAAATATGACAAAGACTAAATCCTTGCAAGTAATGGTTATTACAGTAACATTTCCATAGGCATTCTCACGAGTGGTTCATATTTTCTGCAGTAAGTGGTTTTAAATATTGAAACGGGACGAATTCCTCACAGAAGTAGTCTCGTACTCACAAATTTGGCAATAATGAAACCTGAAAAGAGAGATAGGGGCAGGGAAGATAAAGCAAAAACTAATTCTTTTCATGTGTGTAGTTCATAAACGACATGCATATAGCATAACTGCATAAGTAAATCATTCAACATATAGGTGCAATGAAGAAGCTCGCTCTTTCATAGTCTCATATGAGAGGAAACGGAGCAAACATGAACCAAGGCTAAGTGCCAGCAACACCCAAAGATGGAGCAGAGAAGGTCAATGGGTGCAAATGGAATCCCTCACAATTCACACAACTGATAAAAGGAAATTCCCTAAAGAATTCTTTCAAACTGCACGTGGCCCCACATTATCGGTGAACTTCTGCATACTGCTTCTTATCCAACACCGTCTTTGTTTTGGGAATCAATTTCCATGGTACGTGTAGCTTTAAGGGTTAGGAACAAGTACAAGTTGACTTTTCCCCATTTCCTTCCAAAAGATTGGTTTGTGTGATACATATCTTTCTGACACTGAAACATGCAGTTGTCTCTAGATTTTCCAGTTGAGAATTTGATTCTGTCATGGAATAACTTCAGCCAGAAAACAAATTCAGCAAAAGTTAAAGGGCAACTGATTGAACTATTGAAGTTGCAAAGAAATACATGTTAACAGAAATCTATCATTCAGATTAAGATTGCAATTGTTCGTTAGCAGTTAAATATAATGCATTGAATGTGTTGACAGCCCTAAAAATGGTTCTATTTCACAAATAGATTATTAGTATGACTGTTCTTCAAATCTGTAGCCAGGATGAACAACTGCAGCATCAACGCTGTTAGCCATGGCCACGTGTCAGTTGTGATTCATCAAACAGCTTGGAGCATGGTATGCTCCTGAAATAAATGGAGCACCATAGAAATCTCCTCACTATTATCTTCTACTTCTGTTTTGGAAACAAGGGAAATCTCCAGTTATGCACGGCTACCATAGCCATCAGAGGAAAGACAATGAGCAAAAGGGCACCACATAGACTTCCTATAGCTATTTGAGGTTGTCTTTTCCATGGAGACATAATTGAGACTCCTGGAGCTCCACAAACTTCTCAAAGCCAACTATTAGCTGCTTCTCAATTAGCTGTATTTAGTGCGTATAAGTATGACTGTAATTCAAATGAAAAATCATTCTGTGTAAACTTATCACGACAACATTATGCTTGATGCCATCCAAGGCATGATATGCAGAACCTTGCATAATTAAATTTGAAACTATACTTTCACATAGTTATTTCTCCATTGTTAATTAATATGACTACTGTTATCAAGTTCCAAACCAACTTTATCAAATGACAACCTTAGGAATAGGCCAATTCGCATGGCCTAGCCAAATTTATCCTGATAAGCAACTCTAGGCACTTTCATATATCTAATGTGAGGTAAAGGCACTGTTATCAAGCTTCTTAAGTTTGCACAGTTATCCGTTTCTTGAAGGTCCACAATTCATCTATAGAAGTTATAGTATCTTTTAGTTGTATAATGGCGCAGAAGATGGATGTTTTAATTTTGAATGGGATGAACTGCAACAGATGAGTTCAATTTAAATTTTCAGAGGCTACAGTTTATACCCTTAGTAATTACCAACGGTTGGATTAACTAGAACTGTTCAAGAACAGGCTACTTAATGATCAATTTTTCTCAACAACCTTCTGTCATTGCAAAATTGCTACTGCGGTTCACCTCCAAACCAGAGTAGAAAATGGATTTACAGCATTACTAAAATCATTAGAAATGTTTTGTGCCTGGATATCCTTCCATTTTTCCCTATAAAAGCTTTTAATTTTTGAAAAATTTAGAAGAGATAAACATGGTTACAGTTGAGTAAGTTTCATTTAAAATTTATTATATGTGTGAGCAATATGTGTAACCTTGTCAACATACATATCATAGTCATCTCGTATAGTTCATTTCTCAAGCCTATATATAATTAGCTGATCGCAACAATCTCATATCACAGACAAAGTACTTGTCAAAGCTAGACTCTTTTATAATGTATCCTTTTTTATAAATTTCATGAACTTTCATCAATCACAAAACAGAATGCGAACTAGCAGAGTTACCGGAAACAAACCAAAAGTCTTGCAGTTACAAAATATATATAAAATAAGAAAGAAACCTCAAATAAAAGCAGGAAAATCAAATACCTTAGTAAGTAATTTCAATTATCAACAAAATCAAATAAATTAATTTGTAAAATCTCCCAACTACGAGAAAGCATTATGTATTTATTTAAATTTAAGGATTAAACAGATTCTTGCAATTGATGGTCATTCCTGGAACATTCTCAAAACGTTTCGCAACAATGGTTAATCTGTGTTTGCAGTAAGTGGTTTCAAAAAAATAGATAAATCCATTGATAAAACATTCCCATTTTGTATATTACATTGCCCTTCCTTTTCCTCTCTCATATTATATACTTCATACATCTGTTAGAGACAAAAATTCGTTTTTGAACTTCCTTTACTACATTGGGTTTTGAATAAGGGTAAGGTGTATTTTGAAAAGTAAAGTGCAAGTAACATGCAAGTGATAAGATAATCAAAGGAGTTACTTTTTATCAAAATCTAAACTGTTACATTTTAATCAATAATTACCAACTCTGCACTTTACTATCTCAAGTGCACCATGCACTTTCGGATCTTGATCTCAATACATAGATAGCATAAATGATGCATTCAATTTGGAAAAATGAACGAGCTCTCTTTGAGTCTCATATGAGAGGAAAGGGAGCAAACTTGAGCCAAGAATAACCCACCAGCAATAGCCAGAGATGGAATCTTGCTTTCCAGCAGATGCTGGCAAGTCATCCTTGGCTCAAATCTACTCTCTACCTCTTCATGCAAGGCACTTGAGTAAAAAATGATCTTCAGCCATATTTTCATGAGCTCTCACAATTCAATTCCTTGTTTGCAATTGAGCATTTTTGCAATGTATTTATAGGCAGAGAAGAGTGATGGATGGAATCTCACATCTCATTACGCACACATTTGGAAAAGTAATTCCCCAAAGAATTTTTTTCCAAAGTAAGCGTGGCTCCACAGAGCAATGAACTTCTTCATGCTTCTCTGTATCCAAATCCATCCCTATATAATATCATTTTCCCTTTGGCATGTGTAGCTTTAAGAATTAGGAACAAATAGAAGTTCACTGAATCCATTTCCTTCCAACTTGTTAGTGAATTGACTGAAACATCTCTTTTTGGCATTGAAATATGCAGTTCACTGTAGATTCCCCCGTAAATTTTGAGATCATGCATTGAAATAACTTCAGTCAGAAAACAAATTTAACAAAACTAATAGAGCTAGTTGTTGAAGATGCAAAGCAATGCATAGTATACAGGAAACAGTCAGAATAAGATGGCAAATCAATTTTAAAAGTAGGCTATAATGTATTGAATGTGCTAAAAATGGTTCTACACTTCAAAATCTGTAGATGATTATTCTACTTCAAACGAAAATTCATGTTAAAACTCATCTATAACTAACATTGGCACAACCTTTTCAGTTACTTGTATCTTGGATATTTACAAGCGGCATAATTTGAACTGAAACTATACTGTTATTGAACAAGCATTTGCAGAATTTCCCAAGTTTTCAATACATTAATTTAGAACTTACAGTATGTTATAGTCCCTAAGAATTTAATAATGACACAATAGATGCAATTTTTTTTTTAACTTGAATGAGATAAAGTAAACAGAGATGGATTTGAGAATTTGATATTAAGAATTAAGAGCTACACCTTTAATACCTTAAACAGATTACCAACTATGCAAATAGAATAAATATTCAGGAACATGGGTACTTAATCATCAAGAAGTTCTAAACAGTCTTCCTTCTCTGCATATTAGCTTCTTCTGTACACCTTTGAGATTTAATACTTGAAGGAAGAAGCCAGATACTTGGTATGACATTTAACATCTAACTACTAGTTACCTTGATTCCAATATCTGATATTAAATTTCATTATCCAACACTTACTGAACACTTTGAAGACATAATTAATTACACATTAAATATGTTTTAGACAAATGTGAGTAATTTTGGTACCGATGCAATTCTACATTTATGTAATTATACAATTTATCATATATATCTATGCCATATCATCTGCTTATGTTCTAGATTTTGCCCAGTCACCAATTTGCAACCAACACACAGGAGATTCACAGCATGGCTGTGTTAATCATCCAAGAGAGTACAAACCCATAATCATTAATCACCCAAGACAGCACCAATTTGGAAGGTTGACTTATTATTAATGAAATATTGTAAGCCCAGGGAAAGTTTAGAACTTGGACACTTCATAATCATTTGCAAGAGAGTTTGAAACCCCCCAAGACAGTACAAACTCATGACATTCTGGCTCTGGGGATTGATTGCTGGTAACTTCACTAAAATGAAGCAGCCATGACATTGAATAGCAACCTATGTATATAATAGCTCCGGTCCTCATACAACTCAAAATAAAGAAGATTGATATGATTGCATTGTAAGCTGGAAAGTGGAAAATCTGTCTTCAAAGTTATTCTCTTGGAGAGTACAATACGCCAAATACCAATAATTATGATTTTTTTTTTTGCATTTGCCAAGTTTTATGAATGTTGCTTTACCCTTATTTAACAGGTATGAAGGAACTGAGGTGACAATAATAACTTAAAATATATTATTGTTCATGTTTGACAAATTTAATCAATATTGATCTGTTGCTTGGCTATGTATTAGGTTGGCGCAGAGTACAAGAAGTAAAACTGTCTTTTATTCTGAGATCTCTCCCAGTCCAAGTTCATATTATTCACTTTGGACTTGGGAGGTGACTCTTTGACTTTTAGAGGACAGGAGAAAAGGTAGCATTGCATGTGTCTTCCTAATACCCCAAGTGAAACCTTGGTGGCTACTGCAGAACTGTAGAATTCTCGAGTTCAGCAAGGAACAACATGTGTAACCTTGTATGTGTAACATACATTGTGTACCACTTTCAGCTGATCCTGAAATGATTCCTCCATTTCTCAAACCTGTGAAAATGACAGGTGTATTTTACCAAAGTCATTACACGAAGGCTATAACACAGTGCTCTATTATGCTTGGGTGTCCCATTAAATTCATGAAAGTATTTCAATCACAAACGAAATACAAAAATAGCAGATTCCTACAGACAAATCTAGAAAGTTGCAAACTTCAAGGAGTGGAGAAAAGACACCTTAAAAGGTATTATGGAAAGCCCACATTGGGTTGATTAAACTACAACAGTTTATAATTAAAATCTTACTAAAAAAATTTTTAAATAAAAAAAACGAACAACTTTTTATCTTAAAAATCAAACTTCACCAAAAATGCACTAAGTGGTGCATGCGAGTCACACCGCAATTGCATTATATATGTAATCTTGCACACAGTCCCCCTCCCCTAATTTGTAACCGCAGTCGCTCCCCACCCTTTTCTCCTCTCAAATCTTCCATCTTTCCATTTTAAGGCTCTAAATCTTTCATTCTTTTTTTCTTTTCTTTTCAAAGCTTCGTTCTATACTATTTGAAGAGTTGTTAGCGTCTTATCAACCTTTATTTATCTCGGAATTTTTCAAATGCTGATGAGTTTTGAGTATTCATAGAACATAAATAAGTATATAACGACGAACCAGTGACATTTATTGTTGGCATGCCATATACTTTATTTTAACAAACTTTACCTCCTTATAGACTATTACAGAAGAATGCTATATATCACAAGTCTTAAGCATGCAACATCTTATTTACAAATTTGTCTTCACTCCGTGATATTCGGAATCTATATGTAACATATGAAATAATTTGATTTACTTGAAGTTTCGATTTTAAATGAACATTTTTTCTTTAAATGATCTAAGCTAATACCCCTGTTTAATATTTATTGATTTCAAGTAGTCTTCAAACATAAGACTTTCAGACTTTTGAAACATTCTTCCATTTGATTTTGAATAAATGAATATAACCAATGACTAACTCATTTTGTATCTTCAAATTCAATCACATAAACATATATATCACACAATATATCTCAACAATTGCGTAAAATAATCACAAGTATAAAAAATTATCAAATTATTCGGTGATAAATTTATAAATGGTTGAGTTTAAATTTTAAATTAATTACTGATAAATTAATAACTTATAAACTATCCTTTGTTGACTATTATTCTCACAATGAATGTTTAAATTTTATAAAATATAATTTGCTGTGAAGAAATTTGACAATTTATCCGGAGACTGATACATAAAAAAAATGAGTCATGAGATAATCTTTTTAGGGTATGTTTGGTATGAGAATAAATTTTCATGTATGGGATTTGTAAATAATTTTATATACAAATGTAATTTATCCCCTACTTTTACCTCTATCAAAGGTACACTTAATATAATGACCCATTCATATGAAAAGAGAGGTATTAATTATATAAATAATTAAATACGTTTCTCTCTACCCTAACTGGTGAGTCTTAGAAGTGCATCCTTAAAAAGGGAGAAAAGGGGGATCCTATTCCAAAAAACAGATAACAAGAAAAGGCCACCTGACCTAACCAAACCTGCCAGTTACAGTTATCACTCTGTTGTCCCTCTCAAATTATATAGTTCATGCCACATAGCTATTGCAAACATGATACATTCAACAAGGCACAATGGGACATCATATCATGCTTCAAGCTCTTTTCCAAGTCTTATATGAGAGGAAAGGGAGCAAAAGTGAGCCAGGATTCCTCGCCAGCAACACCCTGAGGGGGGATATCTAGCTTTGCAGCAGATGCCGGCAAGTCATCCTTGGCTCAAATGCACTCTCTCTACCTCTTCATGCAAGACACTTGAGCAAACAACTAATTTGAACTTCAGTTCAACGCCGCACTCTTTCAAACTCATTACATTTCACATTTGATCCTGTACGCTAGTCTTGATCATTATTGTGGCCTATTTATATGGCAGAGAAGGTCAAAGGGTACAGGAATCCCTTCACTATTCATAACTACAAACACATCTCACAAGGTATTTCCCTAATTAAAGCTATGCTTCCAAAACTACACATATAGGCCCCACCTAGTTGTATATGAACTTTTCCATGCTGCTGCTCATCCACAACTATGGAATCAATTTTCATTTTGCTACTTGTGGCTTTAAGAATTAGGACCAATTAGCACAAGTTGACTCTGCCCATACCATATAGTGTTTGTTGATTGACTAACTGTTGCTGTGGGAATAGAATATAATTAGCAGGGAAGGAAGCCTGTGACTAATAGTGGTTGCCCATGTTTCTGATATGGCACTGTCAATGGGAATTAGTTCTCAGGAATTTAGCTGATAAGGTTTTGACTTAATCAATTGGGTTCCATAGCAATATGGGCCTAGAGGCTAAAATTTCTTTGTTCCAGATCCTAGTGTACTTGTCATTCTCAGTACACTGTATCAGTCTAAAGTTACCACACAGATTCCCAGCGGTGCAACCACTATTCTTCTTCTTATCTTTAAGCCTTTAGAGAAGAAGAATTTGCTTTTCCTTCTTTCGTTTGTCTTTGCACACGTAACCTTTTTTCTGATGTTCCTGGCCTAGTTAATCAGAAATTTTGGTTCACTCAGCTGATAATGATGTCATGGATTTTGCATGTTGTGAACACAAGTTGGAGCCCTTTCACCCTCTTGAAGTGTCACCACAGTCAATGGATTTGTCCTTGTCCCTTGAGAATCGATCTTTGCATTTCAAAGAGTAATCTTTCTACTTTGAATAAAAAGTCAAAGAAAAAGGTTATCATTATTAAACTCGAGTAATTTTTTTTTTCTGATGACAGGATTAGACAGCATTTTCTGACAACTACAATATGCTTCATTTAGTATAACCAAAAGACAGCGTTTCTTTTGGGTACTTGATAAAAAAGAACCTCAAATTTCAAAACTTTGAGGAAAAAAGACGATACAATTGTTTGCGCTTTGACTTTGAGCCTTTAATATAATTATTTTTGTAAAATAATATAGTTTCAATCTGCACTAATAAAATTCTCTAACAGTTTTTTTTGCTAATTACCAATATTTTCCTATGAAATTATTTGGTGACACATGCAGAAGTATTTCAAGTCCTATATTTTTGTTAATTCATCTTCATTCATTATTTAATCATAATTGTCTATTAAACTTCTTACTACTTTCTGATGTCTTCCTGATATGTTTTCATCGAAAAACATGTAAAAGTCAAATGAGTTAAGTATAGTGACACTTTTTAAAACATAGCTCAACAAAAATGGACCAAGAAAAATAGTACTTGTTCCTTAAACAATTTATTTTTTAAAACATTAAGATATAATTATAATACTTTAAAAATACAATTTCTCAAAAAAGAAAAATGGTGTTTCATATTAGTTACTTTTAAAATTCAAATATAAAAATTCATGGTGTGTGTGTGTGTATATACACATTCAAATTCCAATTCATGGTGTTATTTTTTACATTGGTAGATATTAGCAAATTATACATTTTTAATAATGTTTTATTTTTTATTTTTTAAAATAAAAAATTTAAAAATATTTAAGGCATTTTATTAATTTTTTTTCTTAATTATTATCTCTCTCTTTCTCTCTTTTAATAACTTATTAAGGAAGATAGAAAGCGAGTTGAAAAGAGAAATAATAAGTTGAGAAAAATAAAACACCATCACCATATATAAAAATTTGACATAGGACCACAGGTAACTTCGAAACAATAAGAACGACGATGGATCGTGCAGGAGAGGATTATAATGTTGTGAATCATAGGGTAACGATTAAAAGGGGAGTGAGGCTGTTTGTTAAGCCTAATGATATGGTACTCCAAACTCTATATTGGGAGGGTTAGCGAGAAGTTTAAACCATGAATATGAAAGAGTAATTACGCATTGGTACCTGCACTCCTATGAATCAAGATCAAAACATAATTTAAGATTTTTCTTTAGATTCAACGATTTTATAAATGAATTATCTATTTCTAGACATTTGGCTTTTCAATTTATATTCTCTTATTATTCTGATATTAGATTTATTGGTATTTTTTTTCTACGTCAGTATATATAAGATATTTCAACTATTTATCACCTCTTTTTGTTACTCCAATAAATTATTATCAAGCAAGAAAGAAAACTATCACTTAAGAGAGAGGTATGCTTTTCTTTTTGGTTATAGTCGACAGTATTTTATTGAGGAGAGATGATTGGAAATATGGATAAGGAAGAAAGGATTTGAATACCAATATAAAATTGGCACTGGGTTCTCTATCTACCATTGATTTTTTTTTTTTTAAGAACCTTTGAAACACTTTTGAGTGAGGATTGCTATTCATCGAGTTTGACATAAGAACTTCGTCAATTAAGTGTTGTTTCTCTTCTAACTTTTATTTTGGATATACCATGACAATAATTCTTGCATTGTTTTTCTAATACATTACAGGAAAATTGCATATTTGCCACCATACCCTATGGGTTCAGTTATAATTCTACAATCTATCAGAAAGTGACAAATTACATCCTGCAAATGATATATTTACGTGACTTTTCGGCGAGAAAACACATGCAGTTGGTTAAATTAGCGATGAAAACTTAAATTAGGCACTAATTTCTATTCTTTGGATGGGAAAATTATCAGAAGATTGGAAGATGCATCCAAATCTTAACCCTGACGGCAATTTGGATGGTTGGATAAAAATTATCACATTATTAATATATTAAGTTAAAGTGTAATGTTCTATTTTTTTTAATATTAAAAAAGATTACTCCGAAAAAAATGCAATTTCTCCTAAATAACATGTGATATACCTTTCTAGAATTTGATTAGTTGTTGGTAGGGGTGATAATTGGATTCATTAACTCATCATCCATCCATATCTATATCAAATCTAACTCATTCAATTATAATAATAGATTTAATTGATTGGATGGATTATATTAATTTTAATTAATGAATAGTTAATAAACCAACTAAAATATTTATTAGATATTCAATATATATCTATAAAGTTTGAAGATTAAAATGTATAATCTAAATGCATCTAGCTGAAAGAAATATAAAAGTGAAGAATGAAATATATTTGAACAAAAGTGGAGTGTAAATGTATTTAGTTGAGAAAAATGCAGACATAAAAAATAAAATGTATTTAGACAATAGACAATTTAGATACATTTATTTTAGAAACCCTTAGTTAATTTATGAAAGAAAGAATTAGTTTTTTATTAAAAAATATGAATTTTAAATAAATGGATTGGATATCCGTTTATCTTATACATTAAAATAGATTAATGAATAAATTAAATAATTTTAATAATTTTTTTAATGAATCCTAAATAGATTAATAATTTATTAATTATTCATCCATTATGATTCAATCTAAAATTCATTCAATCTATTCATTTATCACCCATTTTTGGAGGAAAGAAATTAATTTTTGGAGGAAAGAAAGTAAGGAAGAAATAATTAGTACTCACTAGCAGCAAACGTTTATAATTCATACGAGCACTGCTATTCTATACGAAAACTTTTTACAAAACTGTTACACGAATGACATGGCAAGGTAATTGATTCTTAACTTTTCAATTCAAATTGTTCAACAACAAAAAATAAAAATAAAAAAATCACCATACTGCTTTCTTTCCTTTCTTTCGTAACTCATTTCACGAAAATGTTTTCGTGATAACAATCATTCTTCAATTCCATAATCATCAAATCTTATATATTTTCGAAATTTTCTATGAAATTGATCATATATGCAACACTAACTAGGACCGTACTGTACAACAACTATTCTATATTACAGTAAATTAAATTACAGAAGACTGTACCATTTTGCTCAGCTCTGGCTAATATTTCTTTTGAAGTATATTTCTTTCTTTCTTTCTTTCTTTCTTTCTTTATTTTTTTACATAAAATGACAATAAAGACAGGTTAAGAGATTTGACCCCTCGTACATGTAGATAAAAATTTTATTGGATCCCTTCAATTAATTGAGTCAACCCATGTTAGCATATTTCTTTCTTCTTCAAGTACCTGCAACATGCAAAAGTTTGATATGAACTTTAACAAGCAAACGATTCATTAACCAAATCTGATTTGTATTTCGACACGAGAGGAAAATTTTAAAATTTGTTTCTATCACTGAGTGTTTTTGAGTGAGTGATTGATTGAGCAAGCGTGGATTATAGAAATGACACAAACGTCAAAAAGCTTTGCATGACAGTAAGAAGAGGGAATTAGAACCAAGGAAGACTTAGCCAGATGCTATAATATAGCCGGCAAATCATCCTTGGCACACATCCACTCTTCCCCTCTTTCATGCAAAGCCAACTTTGACAATTAATATTCAAATAGCTAGCAAACCAATTACCAACTCATCAAAATCCTCTTCTCTCGTCTCTCTATCTCTATCTATAAATCTCCCATTTTGCTCGCAGACTACATAACTGGTTCACATATTTATAGACTAATTATGGAATTAATGCAATGAAGGATATATATTGGTTTGGTTTGTGGGTATAGAACATGAGAGATTGAATCTTTGTGCACCAGAATTTGTTCTTTGAATTATAAGAGAGAAGCGCGTTTGAGCCGTGTTATCCGTATCAGCAAAGGCTGCTAACCTTTTTTTCCTTTTTTTTTCTTTTTTTTTTCTAGTTTTCTTCACATATCCTTTGTGATGTTGCGGCTTAATTACAACACAGTGTTCTTCGCATTTGACATAAAACTTTACACACACATGTATTAATTGTGTAAATTAAAATTATCCTAGTACTAATGAGTAATATAAGTATTTTATAAAAAAAAATTAGATAGTCAAAATTATTTTGATTGAACGTTTCCCGTAATGAATTAATAGTCCTACAACTGGCACTTCAATCTATCTTATCCAACAACAGTACCGAATTTAGATGATGGATAAATAATTCTGTCAATCTTTTTAGCTGCCTATAGCACTACTTTTTATAAAATGAATTGTAAATTGAAAGTATACTTCATACATATATCAAGGGAAAAAGCCTTCATAATGGTCAGATAATGGATTTGATTTATGAGATATTTGCTGAACTTTTTTTTAATAAAAAAAAATTAAGTTGAGGAAAAGACTCGTCTACCTTAGGAATATTTACAAATAACTTACCAATAGAGAAACACAAAAATCAAACTCAAATCATGACGAAGCATAAGCAAAAGCTAACCAGGTGAGTCAACCCCATTGGCTAGTAGACTTTAATTCTAATGTAATGTTTGGTACATAGAATGATGATTCTATAAAATCAGAATGGAATAAAAATAGAATGGAATAGAATAAAATGGTCATTCCTAATCCACAATTCAGTACCTTTTAGAATGGAATGTCTTTTCAAATCACTTTACTATTCGACATATATAATCACTGTGGAATATAATTAAAATTGATATAAATGACATAAATACCTTTTATAAGAAAAAATCTTTTTTTATTTAAAAAAATCTTTTAAACATAAATAATAATGTTTAATTTTATTTTTTATAATTTGATTAGAATAAGTGTTGTAATCTTTTAAACAAATAATGTTATAACGTTAAAAAAAAATACTTCACATTTATTTTTATATATTAATAATTTTTTAAATTAAAGACAAACCATTTACATCGAGACTAAAAATTTTATTAATAAGTTAAAATACCATCAAGTTTAATAAGCAATCAAATATATAAAATTAGACTAAAAAAATTATACCATAAACTAAAATGTAAGAAGGAGAATATTTTATTGCAAAAAAAAAAGACAATAGGTGTAATTTTATAAAAATTTTAAGGGTATATTAGGAATAAATAATTTTATCCCATTCCATAGAGCATGCAATCTCAATCTCACTTGTTTAGGAAGGAATGGATTCTATACTTCATTCTTAATTTTATGAAATGGGGTGTAGAATAGAATTACTATTTGAAAATTTTTTTACAAACAAACATATGAGTGTCCCATTACATAAAATGGACATGGAATTGAATTACCGTTTTTGCATACCAAACATCACATAAGATATGATTTCAGACTAACAACAACCAAAATTGCTCCAAGCTTATGATATCCTCACTAATGATGATGGAAGAAAGTGAGCCTTTTAACGCTTTTCCTACTATTGATTTAGAAAAAGATTGGTGGATGATGAAAATCAAAATGATGATAAAGTTTACAAATTTTTATGCAAATTACTCTTTAAGAAAATATTATATAATAAGAATTTTTTTTTCAAAATTATTAACCGAGTGATTTGGCATATTTATTGATTCTTAAATAAATAAATAGATCTTACAACTTCATTCCATCTAACAACCACACTTAATTTTAATTAAATTTCATAAAAAAAAATCTGATTAATTTTTTAAATTTTGTAGCATTACTCTAAATCTAATTTGCATATATACAATAACTATGTTTGAAATTGGAATTTATATTTGTATGATTTATGTTTTAGATTATGAACTTGGATGATTAATTTGATAATCATTTTTCAAATTGTTTACTTCACCATATATAAAAATTGGAGAGTGATGATTAGCACAGCACGAAATCATTTCTACGAAAGTAATTATGAAAGATAAGAGCCGTTTGATTGAATATTTTTTGTTTTATTTTTTGTTATTATCTAATTTGATTTTAAAAATTGAGAGTAAACTCAATACTCACGTTGATTCCTAAACATTTTTGCAAATGTTATTTTGTGTGAAATAGTAGTGCTGATAAAAATTTGACATAGGAACATATGTAACTTTGATGCAATAAGAACGTGATGGATCGTGTAGGAGAGGACACAGGGTAATGATTAAACAGGGAGTGAGGTTGTTTGTTAAGCCTAATGATATGGTACTTCAAACTCTTTAGTCATGATACGGTAATTTTATTTAAAAAAAAAAAAGAGAGAGAGGGAGAATGGATAAGTGAAAAAAAAGGTTAAAGATTTTATAGACAAATAAGTCTTTTCCTTTCCCTATTAGATATATATTTAAAAAACAAAAAAAAAATCTCCTACTAGAATCAAATCCCACATACAATTTTTCCGCCGACAGAATTTCTAAAGATTCTTTGTTACAGCTCGAATTTAATCTGTAACTGTTTAAGATTAAAAAAGATTTTCTAATTCTGAAATTTTTTTTATAATATTAAATACATAAACACCTATTTATATTAATTATACTGAAAGTATAAATAATATAAAACATAATTTTCACTTATAGTCTTAGTTTAGTTATTAACAAAAAAACTTTACAGAGGTTCTCAAAACTTTTCAACATACCACAAATAATATATCTTCATAATATACCATGTACATGATTGTTGGACGCTAAATTGACAATAAACATAAATTCTACCTAAAATTTACTAAGAAAAAATAGTAGTCTAGGTGCTGAGTTTTCCAACTTAATCACGCTACATAGTATATGTAAATATATACTTAATTTTAAGAATGAATTAAAATGACTTAGTAAGTTATCAAAAAATCCAAATGCAGCTACTTACACACACTCTCAACAAGTATTAATATCAGTAAATAAGTTAATTATTTAAAATAACTTAAACTTCGATGTATAATATGCTAAACATTGAACTAAAATCAATAAAAACTCAATTACAGTCATAATTATAAGCTCCACGATGCAAATCAGTTTATATATATAACATGATCTCTAAAAAAAAAAATCATAAGCTGTTGACCTACATAAAAAAATAATTATAATAATACATTCTCATCTAAATTTTTGAGGTTATAATTAACATATCATATTTTAAAAAATAAAATAAGTCATAAAATAATTATAAATATTATCATATCAATCATTTAATTTGACTATTTTATCTTAAAATAATATTATATTATTTCAGGCTAAAATTTTTTATTATATCATAAATAAGACTTCATCCTATAAACTACAAAAAATTTTTACTAAGAATCTTATATTACAATTTTAATCCCTTTAAATCTTGAGATTTTTTATTTAAATAACTTCACTTAATTGAAATAATGAGATTCTAAAATTAATCCAAAATACTTTTCAATACAAAGTCAAGAAAAAAAATTATTTATCTTAAATTTGACCTCTAATAGAGGACAATTTTAATAGTTCTTTTCTCTCTTTCTTCTTTTCTTTTATTTTTTTCTTCTCTCCGTTTTTTTTCTCTCTCTTTCTTCCTTTCTCTTTCTCTTTCTCTTTCTCCCTCTCTTTTTTTCTCCCGCGGATTCTCTCTTCCTCTTCTCTCTTTCTATTTCTCTTTCTCCTTCTCCTTCTCCTTCTCCTTCTCCTTCTTTCTCATGCACCGTCTCTATTCTTCTCCTCTCTTTCTCCTTCTTTCCTTTTCTTTCTCTCTCTTTTTTTTATTTCTCTTTCTTCCTCTTTCTCTTTTTCTCTTTCTCTCTTTCTCTTTTTCCTTTTCTCTTTCTCCTTCTCTTTCTTTCTCGCGCACAGCCTCACTTCTTTCCTCCTCCTCCTCCTCTCTCTCTCTCTCTCTCTCTCTTGCTCATCTGGAGAACAAATCTCCACCGACCCATCCGTTTAATCTAATCCATTTCTCCCTTTTTATTTTTTTTTCACCGACTTACTTAGTGACATCCATTTTTTTTGGCTTTACTTTCCTTTTTTTTTTATTGCTTTACTTTTTTTCTTTTTGGGTTTTCACACTCTCTGACTCTTTTCTCTTCTATTTCATCTCAACCTTCATCTTAATAATTTTTTTTTTAAAATTTTGTAAAATTTTCATACACTATTGCCCCTTCCCTCTTGAAGCTACCATTAGAGAGAGTATGCAAACCTAAGAATTGTTGTTTGGTAAAAGGTGTATGTTAATCACTCCCTAAAATTGCTTCTTTGGCTTGTTAATTAGGTAGATCCAAATTTAAAATTTGATTATTTAATTTTCCTAATGATCAATTTGATTAGGCTTTGGTATTTTTAAATATTTAGGATTTAAGAATTTAATTGAGAAAATTAATTACTTATGACTAATATATGGATTAATGATATTTTTTATAGTTATAGGAAAGTACAAAGAACTTCTAGTACACCAAGACAAGTATTATGAATGGTTTCTATCTAATATAGTTGTAAACAGATTTTTATTATTAGATTTCAAATATGTTAGAGTTGTAAACCTTTGAAGAACTCAATATGATTTGTGAATATGGTTATGATGAACAGCATATTGAACTGAAATTTCTATTATCAAGAAAAATATTGACTTGAGTTGAAATTTGTTAAAATTTGAGTTTTCTGATGTTGAAAATTATTTTATTAAAATAAATTTATTTTTACAAATTTGATATTATTTTTGTTCATAAGAAAAACTATTTTTGCAATATATATTACTAAAAAATTTTAAATTAATTTCTTTGGGAGAAATTTTTGTCAAACTATGTATATATCTAACAGCAGTTAATGTTATCTCGGTAAACTTTATATACACGGACTAAATCCTAACTGGGTGGGAGAATATTAGCCCAGTGTATCACTTGGGTTAGATATCTTTTTCAAGCATGATACTTCTTAGTTTAAGCATTCAGTTCAAACCTTAAGTTTATCAAACATTTAATTTATACATTGATTCTGACATTGTTTATATATATATATATATATATACACACATACATATACACACACACACACACACACACACACACATATATATATATAGTTTCTACATTTAGTTTTAAGCATTGTTTATACATTTAAACTTTGTCATTGTCTATATTAATGATGTCCTGATATTTTCTCAATCTATTGACCAGTACTTCAAACATATTAATATCTTTATTAGTACAATAAAAAGAAATGGCCTTGCTATTTCAAAGTCAAAAATTGATCTCTTTCAAGCAAAAATCAGATTCCTTGGTCATTACATCCATCAAGAAACAATTACTCCAATCCATAGAGTTATAGAATTTGCAGACAAGTTTCCTAATTAAATCATTGACAAGAATTAATTATAAAGATTTTTAAGTTGCTTAAACTATATAGTCAACTTCTTCCCTTAGTTGAGCAATCTAATCAAACATCTTCATGATCATCTGAAAAAGGATCCTCCTTCTTAGACAGACCCAGTGTTAAGAAAATCGGACCGGACCTGCCGGTTCAACCAGTCGGACCGGGAACCAGTTCCCTCACTAGTTCGGGTTATCTCCCAGAACCGGTGCGGTCAAAAATCGATCAAAAACCGGTGAACCGGTCTCAAATCGGTGAAACCGGTCAAACCGGCGCTGGTCCGTCAAGTTGCCAGGTTCTGATTTTTTTTTTGAACCTTTTATGTTAAAACGACGTCGTTTTGCTCCAAATTTTACAAAAAAAAAAGTGCAAAACGTCGTCGGTGCCGTGCTGCTTCGCTCGCGAGAAGCCGGGAACAACCGTGTGCGAGTTTCAACTTTCAACCGGCGAATCAGCACCCTCCCAGGTGGAGTGGGAGAATCGCGCAAATCGACCATCGGAGAACGGCGATTGGGGTGTGGGTTAGATCAGAATTGGGGTTGGAGGAGAGAGAAAGGGGAAGAGAGAGAGAGAGGAGCAGCGAGACGAGACGAAAGAGGAAAGGTACCAAGATGGGGAAGCGAGTCGAAAGACGACAAGCCGTTCAGGTCGCGTCGCGTCGCGTCGCCGGGAAAACGTACTTGTTCGGGGTGGCTGGCTGGCGTCATCGGATCGAATCGTTTCTGCTTGGTGGCGTCGGTTCCGTAAAAGAAGTGAAGAACAAGTGAACAAGAAAGGCAAAAAGCTGAACCGGTTCATAGACAAGTTTTTAATATTCAGACAACAGAACAACAAGATTTTAAAAAAGAAAACAAAATAAAAAAGGTTATTACTTATTTCACTTATTTCAGTTATTTGAGAGATTTTGGGCTAATTAATTAATAAAATAATATAAAAATGGGTTTTGAAATTGTTGTTGGAGGAAAAGCAAGGAAGGAAGCATGTTGGGAGAGTTGGTGCATTGTGACGGCTGAGTCAAAGTGAGACAGTAAAATTTTTGTTTGGGTTGGAAAGAAAAGAAAGGTTGAGAAATGATAATCTCATTATCTCAATAATCTTATCCACATCTACATCTCGTATCCTAATATTCTCTTTTCTTTCCTGCCTTATCTAAGGCTACTCATTAATAAGGCTAAGACAGTTTTAAACTTTCTCACTTTTATTTTGGTAATTGGTACAGTACTTTGTGTAATGCATTTTTATATTTCAAATAATTTTATTATTAATTTATATTATATTTTTATAATTTTTATTTATTTTATTAATATATAAAATATATTTATATTATATATAAATATAAATATATATTTAATTATATTCCGGTTCGACCACGGTTTAACCATTGAACCTTGAATCAGTACCTCAACCGGTTCAATGACCGATTCGATTTTCAGAACCTTAGACAGACCTCCATACCAATATTGTCAAACAAATCAAAACTCATATATATATATATATATATATATATATATATATATATATATATATATTATTACAGGAAAATTGCATATTTGCCACCATACATTATGGGTTCAGTTGTAGTTCTACAATCTGTCCAAAAGTGAAAGATTACATCCCGCAAATAATATATTTACGTGGGCAAATTAGTTATCAGAAGATGCACCCAAATCTTAACATTGACGGCAATGTGGATGATTGGATAAAAATTATCAAAAATATTAATAACTTTTAGAGTGTAATATTCTATTTTTTATAAATAAAAATTACTCTGAAAATATGTAATTTCTCTTAAATATATACTAACAGGTGATTTATCGTTCTAGAATTTGAGTTGTTGGAGTAAAGAAACTAACGAAGGCATTTGTAATGACTACCAGAGAACGTATATAATTCATAATAATCACAAAATCTTATTTTCGAAATGTTCGATGAAATATATGCAGTACTAAAGGACCTTACAGCACAACAATTAATTCTATATTACAGAATATTCAATTACAGAAGAATGTGCCGTTTTGTTCAGCTCCCGGTAAAAATTCTTTAAGTATTGTTCACGTCAGGCTACTGGTATACCTTTAACGAACATAATCTTTGTTTTTGACGGTGGAGCGCCATTAGGGCACCTTCAAACTAAAAACACTCTGATACCCTAGCAAATAAGATTTTAATATGATAGTGTATGTAGAGAATGTATGTTACCTGAAGGGAATAATCCTATTTAGGTTGGGCATGACTTATGAAACCACCTCCTTTTAAGTATTTGATGTGAATTGATGATTAGGCCTTTTCATTCGGCGCGATATAATGTACAGTACAAGTATATGTCTGATCTCTTCTTCAAGTACCTGCAACATGCAAATTAACAAACAAAAGACAAATTAACCAGATGCAGTTTCTATTTCGTTGCAAGAGTAAAATTTTCAAATTTGTTTCTATGAAAGAGTGCGGTTGAGTGAGTGATTAATTGAGGAAGCATGGTTTGAAGAAATGACGCAAATGTCAAAAGGGGTTGCATGAGAGAAAGAAGAGGGAATTAGAGCCAAGTAAGACTTAGCCGGATGCTATAACACAGCCGGCTATTCTTCCTTGACTCACATCCACTCTTCCCCTCTTTCATGCAAACCCAACTTTGACAACAATATTCAAATAGCAAACCAATTACAAACTTATCAAAATCCTCTTCTCTCTTCTCTCTTCTTCTCTCATCCCTCTTCTCTCCATCTCTATATCTATCTATCTATCTTATATTTTGCTTGCAGACTACATAACCGGTTCACATATATTTATAGACTACGTAGAGTACGCATCATTGATATCATAGTTAATTAGGCTCAAACCTTTTCCCCTTCAACCCTGCTAATTATGGAATTAATGCAATGAAGGATGGATTGGTTTGGTTTGTGGGTATAGAACATGAAAGATTGATTCTTTGTGCATCAGAATCTGTTCTTATAATTATATGAGTGAACCGCGTCTGAGGCGTGTTACCCGTATCAGCGAACTTTTTTCTTTTGTTTTTAATTTGTAGTTTTTTTCACATATCCTTTGTGATGTTACAGCTGAATTACAACACATTGTTCTTCGCATTTGACGCGAAATTTTACACACACATGTATTGTGTAAATTAAAATTATTCTAATACTAATGAATAATGTAAGTATTTTATAATAAAAAATGTTAGATAATTAGAATTATCCTGATAGAATGTTTTCCATAATAATCAATTAACATACTTATTAACTATTGAATAAATAGCAGTCATGCGACTGTCACTTTAATTTATCTTACCTAACAACCATTAACAAATTTAAATTATGACTAAATTCTGTCAAAATTTTCAGTTGCCTACATATAACACTGCTCTTTATAAAATGAATCGTAAATTGAAAGTATACTTCATACATATATCAAGGAAAAAACCTTCATAATGGTCAGTTAATGGATTTGATTAAAGAGAGATTTGCTGAACTTTAATTCTAAGATTTCAGGCTGACAACAACCAGAATTGCTCCAAGCTTATAATATCCTCACTAACGATGGAATAAATTAAAGTATGAGCCTTTTAAGGCTCTTCCTAATATTGATTTAGAAAAAGTTTGGCTGATGATGCAAATTAAGAAATGATTAATTAGTTGATCATCTTGACAAATTCTTACGCTTAGATTCGATTTTCATATATACAATAACTATGTTTGAAATTGGAATTCATATTTGTCTGATTTATGTAGCTAGCTAGATTAATTAAGAACTCGGATGATTAAGTTGATAATGATCATTTTTCAAGTTGTTTACTAAATTAATACATGCAGGCACTGTGCTTACTTTTAGGTTTGATCATAATTTTGTATTTCAAAATGTTGGTTTATGATGAGAGTCGTGTTTGGATTCAATTTTTTGAATTCTGATCAGTCATCCAATATCAGGTACGCAAGTGATCGCATTAGTACTTGTTCTGCCACGGAACTTGTACCATCTGTTTGCGTCCTTTCAAATTGATGGAGGGGCAACGTACACTTTATTCCAATTACACTATTTATGTACAACTGGAATATTGTGGTATTGTCATCATCAAAAGATTACGTGCAGTACTGCTAAGGGAAACTTATTCCACACCAAATAATGGACACAGTCCGAAGCACAAATCGGAAACAAAGCACGAATTCGAATATATTGGCTTTCTAAAAACGCTTGTTTAAATGCTTGAAGCTTTTATCCTTTGAACTTCAAACTTTAAAAGCCAGCCTTGCGGCTAAATAAAGTCAGCGAGGAAGGGGGAATCGGGTAACTCGTACAATTTTCGTATGGACTGAACCGAATCTCACCGTAGTTGATGCCACTTTCTCATGCTACTTTGTTGACAGTGACACATCCTTTTTTTTTTGGGGGTGCTAAAACAGTGAACACATCTTTATTTATGAGCAATGAATATTAACATCTGTACAATGAAGTGAATAAACAATGTCACGATACGGTAAATTAAAAAAATGGATAAGTAAAAAAAAAAAAAAGCTTGGCCAGTATTTGTCTTAAGGGCAACTAGATTCACAAATAACTAACCTTAAACCCAGTTTTACTCCAATTAGACTTCAAAAGCTGTTTTAGCCTCCCCTTTCTCTTTGTGCCTCTTTTACTTTCCTTTTCCCTCTTTTCTTCAAGCCACCGTTGTGGACAGTTTACAAAGTTAAAGATTGTTGTTTGTTGAAAGGTGTATGCTACTCATTATCTAAGGATTGTTGTTTGCTGCTGACGGATACATGCTGCTGACTCTTTAAAGATTGCTTCTCTAACACATTAAGGTAACCTCAAAATTTAAAAACTTGATTATTTAATTTCCCTAATGCCCAAATTTAAAATTTGAGGAATTTTAGGTACTAAAATTATGTTTTGGTATCTGAAATTATTTAGGATTTAGGAATTCAATTAAGAAATTAAAATCATTTGCCTATCACTGATACATGGATTATTGGTGTTTTTATAATTATATAACAAGACAGGGAACCCTCAGTTTATCAAGGTAATTTGTTAGAGAAAAATTCAATTAGTAATCACTAAGTATTGTGAGTGATTTTTATATGCTATACGTCAATTTGAATTTTTTTAAAATCTTTTTAAATATTTTATTTTATTATTGAATTTTGAATATACTACAGCCTTAAGAACTCTTAGGACAAGTACAGATTTGGAAAACTCAAAACTGATTTATGAACACGATTATGATGAACCATTAATTGAACTACAAATTTTGCTATCAATAAAAATATTGATATTTCATATTGTCATGTGTATAGACTTACATTAGAATGATTTTAGACTATTGATAAATATTGATACAGAATTTGACATACTAATGGAAAGAAAAATTAAAATATGCTAAAGCATGAGTTTTCTGATATTGAAAATTTTTCTCTTGAAATAAATTTATTTTTATAAATTAAATATTATTTGTGTTCACAAAAAAATTTAATTGATTTATTTATTTTGAAATATATATTGCTAGAATTTTTCAATATAATTTCTTTGAAAGAAATTCTTGTTAGACTTCATTTCTAATAGTGATGAATGTTAGCTTAGTACATCTTATATAATCAGGTTAAATCTAACTAGTTTAGAGGATACTAGCCCAATGTGTCATGTAGGTTAAATATCATTTCGAGCATGATACTTGTTAGTTCAAGCTTTGAGCTTGTCAAATTCAATTCAAGTCTTGAATTTGTCAGATAGTTAATTTTCCTATAAGTTGTGTGCTCGGTCAGTTTAAACCCTAAGCTTGTCAAACTCAATTCAAGTTGAATGCTTGTCAAATGATTAGTTTACTCACGAGCTGAGTGCTCAATTTATTATGGTTCTGCCTAGTGAATTCTTCTACATAGTTTATGTTTTAATTTGTTATTATCTATTTTGGTATATTAAAAATTTATTATTTATCGACTTATTATTTTTTTGTTAAATATTTTAATAATAAATTATTATGATTTCTACTTGTAATGTTCTGTTTCAAAAAGTATTACTTTAAGTTATTTTGTTATTTGGTAATTCTTAGTTAATTTTCTTTAAACGTATATTTTTCTATAATTATTATTTTATATTTTTTTTAATGAAAAACTCATGCCCTACTTGTCCAATTTCTATGATAATAAATATTAACTACTCAATGAGTTATATACTCACCTCAAATTATATAATTTTTGTTTTGAATACAAGTAATGGAATTGTTTTTTGTTTTACTTTTTTAATTTGATCGAAGAAGTCTTTAGTTATTTTGGTCAACCCAACACATTATTCTTGTGAGTAAGTTTGAAAATTTGTTTTGTTTCATTTATTTTGGATTTGGAAGTCTTGTGTGCTAACTTTCTTAGATGTGCTTCATTACTTCTATAAATAAGATTCATGTTAGTATTGTATGTGTTAATTAGAGGTTTGACAAGTTTGTAATATTCTTTTTAAATGAATTGTTAGTGATTGAGATTTATTTGTTAGATATTTTATAAGTCTACACTTATAAAGTATAAATTTTCAAAATAAATTTTTTGAGACCTATAGTGGCTACTTTGAATATTGTGGATTATCTGTTTGAAACTATAAGTTTTGAAACTTACATGAATTGAGTGAGCTTTCAGTAAGTTCTTATTGCCGGACATGAACAAATTCTTTAACATATTTCTGACAGATTTTAATGAAGACTATTATATAATAACTGAATTTTGTCATAATATTTTTTAAGAGTAAACTAGTATATTTATTTTTTCAACTGTATCTCACTCGTAATTTAATCTTTAATATAAATTATACGTACAATTCAAATTATTAAAATTCGTTTTAAGTTAATATTTTTACTATTACTTTTAAAGATTGATGTAAAATAAATTTGAATTATTTAGTGCTGAAAGGAGCTTATTAAATGACAGTCTCAATTTGTAGATTACCAAGAAAAGCAGATTCGTGGGGCGGGGAGAGTTAAAAAGATTGCATATATCTCCTAAATTAAAATGCTCGCTCCGTAATGGTTTAAATATAATTTGTAATATAATATACCTACTTTTTCAGTCTGAGCTGTGGATATTGATGCACTACCTAGTTACTGAGTTTTTATAGAGGAAATAATTGACTGCTGAAAATTAATGTTAATTCTAATAAATTATATAACTTACCTAATGAAACTTATTAAAATTATGATTGTTAAACAATAAGTTATCAGTCCATGGGTGTTGACTCATTTAGTTAGTCTTTTATTTATATTTTGTCATAATTTAAATTTGATTCTTAAATTTTTACACTATAAGTTTGGAGAGAAAAGTATTAAAGAATTAAATTTAATTGGTGAATATTTTCATTAGTGTTGTAAACACAAATCAATCCACTCTCGACTTTCTAACCCACCCCTAAACAAGGCAGGGTAGGCCAATCCATTTAGTTGGTAGGTTGGGAAAGACCCAATCTAAATAATAAGAGTGTCAAACAGGTTAACCCAGTTTATTTAGGCCTGCTCCTGATAGGCCGCCCATTAAATTGGGTGGGCCAAAATTACCGGCATTTATTATTTTTTTGACCAAATTTTTTAAACTCGCCTTACATGAACTTGTTATAAAAAATTTTAAAAAACTTTCCATATTTTTGACCAAAAAATAATAATAAAATATTTAAACCCACTCAATCATCAAAGGAACTCATCAAACTAAATACATAATTCAAACATTATCCAAACCACATCTATAAATACATAACATAATTTAAATATTATCTAAAACTCAAACCAAATCTAAAAATGCATCACATAATTTAAATATTATACAAAAACTCAAGCACTTCAAGATATATTGAGATTCCAAATTGAACTATAGAAGTGGCTAGTGTAACATTTGTATATTAACTGAAAATATACTAAGAAATTAAACTTAATATATATTTTTATCATAAATAAATTTCATAATTTAAAAAAATATTAATATATATATTGAAGTTGAGTGCATGAGTTTTTTTAAAAACCTCTCAACTGTAATAAGTATGACTATACATTTAAAAAAACTTAAAAAAAAAAAAGAGATGGAGCCCATAAGTAAACAGGCCTTATCAGTTTAATTCACGAATTAAGCAAGACAATATGAAAAGCTCCATGTTACGAATTGCAATTATAAAAATTTAATTCACAATTTTCATTTATTTAAATAGACCGATCTGACAAATTTAACCCGTTTTAACCACAATAGGGGTGGGTTATTTGACCTACCATTATTATGGCTGTTCAATATGAACTTAGTCTACATCAAAATCATGGCAGGATAGGCCAACTTGATGGGCCCAACCCACATTGACACTCCAAAAAATCTGACCTCATGATGATATGTATTAAAAGAGTTTTACATCATATAAACAAAATTTAACACGATGATGATGTGTACTGAAAAAGTCATATACTATATAAATAAATGCTAATATAAATTTTATGGCTAAAAACTTTTCGAAAAGCTAACACATTTGGCGATGTTGACTTTTCTAATATAATTTAATTTGAACAGAGTTTATCATGTTTTTTATATATTTATATCGTATTGGACATGTCAACAAGGTCAAGTTAGGACGAGTGGCAACCAAGTAGTTCATGAAGTAGCAAAACTTACTTTCTTAATCCCAAACTGTGTAGATTGAAGAGGCTCCTTATTCTATCTGTAATATGGCTAATTGGCTATCTTGGACCTTTTTAAACCACTTTAATGAAATCTCTAATTCTGAGTGCAATGACATATTCACTTTTGGCTTTCAATTTGTGGTGAAAAGTTTTAAAAAAAAATAAATATCTTTTATTATAGCATGTGTTTGGATATTTTTGCTTAGCATTTTCTAATTAATAAAAAGATTCAATGAGGTTTAGTCACTTGATTGTTAAAATTTAATTTTAATTTATTATTAGTGTATAATTTTTATATTATCATTTAATAATGTGTTGCATACCATTAAAAAATTTAATTTTTCAAGTAGTTGTTGTCACAGACAAATTTTTAATATGTCAATACATGATTGAAAGTATTAATTAAAAACTTTCAGTGACTATAGATCAAAATTAAATCTTAATTAATAATAATAACAGTTTAGTTCCTTAATTAATTGATTTATTATGATATATAAGTTTAGATCTATAAACCATACTTCACTAAAGTTTTGGAACATTATATTGGAATTTGGGAGGAGTGACACAAGGTAATTAAAATCAACATGCACAAGTGGACGATGGAGATGAGTTACAAAGACCGAATAAACTTATGGCTTTCTGTTTTCCTTTGTGCGTTTCATAACTTACTTTGGACAATCAACACAAAAGCATCGGTTTCGCAAAGCCTCACAGGAGAAGAAGAGAGCCAAATGTAACCAAGAACAACTTGCCGGCAAGTTTACGTTATATCACATGCAAAGCATACAACAATAAGAGCCGGCAAGTCATTCTTGGCTGCATCTCCACTCTCTACCTCTTCCTGTAAGACTCCAAAACCCTACAACAACAAGAAGAAGACAAGTAGAGAGAATTCAAAAGATAATGCAACTGCAAGTGGTTTTGAGCTTTGAGGTGAGGCATGTCATTCAGTGATTGCTACTTAATTATTATATAGGCAGAATTCAAGAGTGATAGAACCTACAAAAAAACAAAAGGGGGGGGAGGGGGGTTGTGTGCGAGTGTAATATTCTCTCTTCTGCTTTAGAAAAAGATAAAAAGTGGTGATTGCAAGGTAGCCCATACCGGCATACCCTTTGTTTGCCTTTTATGGTAAAACCTTCTAATTAGGGCTATTATTCCCATCGTTTCTGGTCCTGCTTGAAGAATAAAATATATATGGCTTTTTTGCTTGCTTCAATCTATGGATTGAAAGATTGCTTTTCAAATTTTGGAATAGAATCTCGATTGGTGTTGACTGGTGCGCTATATGATTGTGTTATCTAATGGATGGAGACATAATCATAATGTCTCACTTTGATTTGAAGACTACTGAATAATTTTACCTAGCTAGCTAGTTTACCTGGTTGGATATCTTTATTTAATTACTATAGACTGAGAATTTTTTTTTTTTTTGAGATGTACTATAGACTGAGAATTAATGCCTTCACTTCATAACTTTTTGCTTTCTTTAAAATTTAATACTTTGTTCTAGTATTCATTACAAATTAATTACAAAGATCCACCACCTACACAATTTACATTTAGTTTTAAATTTTATATATATATATATATATATATATATATATATATATATATATATATAATCAAAATAAGCTCAAATATTCCTTTTACACTTACATCACAAATTTATTCTAATCTATTTAAAATATATAAATTTTAAAACGCACAATGTAGAGTTGCCACGTAAATTGTCTTCAGCTCTCATTTTCAATCACATCGGCATATTTTCACTTTCTTAAGTTTTTTTTCAATGTCATTTCATATCCTCAATTTAATGATTGCCTCCTAATCTTTCTTTCATACCGTTACTATTCCCTTCTACTTTAATGGGTCTTTGTTTGTCTCATGAGAGTGGCTTCTAGTATGTTTAGATTCCGTTTGTAAATAATGATTTGTCTTAATAAAAAAGTAATTTTTTTCACTTTTATTTAAATTATGATTTAAAATTTAAAATTATGATCAAATATAACTTAACTATAATTTTGTTAAATATATTAGTTGTGAATAAAAATTAATTTACATGCTTTAAATTGAAATTTAGAGTGTGCAAACTAAAATTTAAACATGTTCTTCTTCTATTATGAAATTAGTTACTTCAAATTTCATGACTTTTAATTTTTATACTATACTGAAAATTTTTAAAAATATCTTTATATAAAATAATATAAATCTCAATTATTTTTTGAGATCTTAACCTGTATAATTTGCTTCGCCTTGAGTATTATTCTAATGCTCTAGATAGTAAAAATTTTACATTAAACGTAATAAATGCAAAGACTTGCTTTAAAACTAAAAAAATTTATATATAGTAGAAAAAAAAACAATAAATTATATTCTGTATAGATTTCTGTGCATGGAACCTTTATATCTTTATAATCACTATATATGTTGTGTGGTGGATTTTAAGATGGGAGTGGAAGGATGGCAGCCTGAAGAAATTCTCTCAACCGCAAGATGTTCACTGTATAAGAGATGCATTTTAACTATCCAAAGTTTGGAAATGGAAAGCAAACCTAGCTTAAATAGAATATTATATATGCTGGATGCTAAACATTTTTTATTAGTCAAAAAATTTAAATGAGATCGACTATGTATTTAGGAGAAGAACTTTTTCAGCATAACTTGTGGCCAGTGGGTGTAATTTACCCTTAAATAAATGGTTTAGAACGATTATAACGAGGTGGTCTAGTATTTAAGGATGTGTTTTTTATCTTGACTATTTAAGTTTAAATCTTGAATTACTATTTAAAAAAATTAATTTTTTTAAATGTATCAGGTCAATGTAAGATATATGCTATTAAGATCGTTTAAGAAATGACTCAGTCTTAATTGACAAAAAAATTAACCAAAAACTACCATTACCAAAAAGAAAAGAAGAAAAAAATGAGAGTACTTTCAGTAAAACAAAATATTACATCAGTATAGCTACACGCCTACACCTAATTGTACAGTTCAAGGACATTGATTTCTGCACAAATACTATAAGCTATTATTTTAAGAGTTGTTAGCTAGGTTTACGTCTGTTTTCCAACTGCATTTTTATTGCATTACCCCATTCCGAAGAATCCGTTTCCCTCCCAATGTTGTTAATTTTTTTATTGGGATATTTTCTGCTCAAATTGGAAGTCGGCATCATTTTGTGTCAAATATTTTATTTGAAGTGCACGATTTGTGTTCTTTTAAGCGTATTTATTTAGACTAATCTTTAACTGATTATATAACATGATAAATTCATTAAAAGAAAAAAAAAGAAAACTTCAGAAGTCGACATGCTTTCGTGATGATTGATGATAAAGTCGTAAATAATCAATAGACGAATAACTTATCGTTTGTAATTCTTCTTGCATGCATATTCTCTGCTTTCGAATAAAGGGCGAGCCATAGGCAAGGATTCTTATCTCTTTATAATGACCAAATTTTAATCCACTCCACTCAGTGCAATAGGCAAAATTAATGACTCTAACCCATTTTGTTTCTTGAGTCTGTTCAAAAGGATCTGACATATATGACAAATTACACCTATTGAGTACGTTCATTTCTTCTTCTTGGACAAACCGTATATTTCTGCTGAAAGTAGGAATTCCAAGTGCATGTCCAGATGAACTCCTCAAATTGCCAAGGTTGATATTGCATTAATTAATGTGTCTTTAGATTAGCTTATTTTATTGTCAAAATAACTTATAATTAAAATTTTACTGAAAAGTATTTAAAAAAAAGATTTTTTCTTTAAAAATAAGTTGTGCTAAACATGCACTTAGTGTCGTTCAATTTTAAATTTAGGGGCACATATATGTCGTATACTCTTACATCTTTATCGGTCTTCGTTGTCCGGTTGGGACAGCTTTTGATAAAGACCAAGACATATATGTACAATGAACCTTTAATTTTCTGATAAAGACATGTTTGTAAATTAGAAAATAGTAAAAGCTATGATGTATTTTAGACGCATTTTCAGTCACTGTTTAGAGACAGAATTAAAAATCTGTCTCTAGACATCTAGTAATGCCACTTTGAGTCATGTTTTCGTTTCCATCGCTAATTTCATCTCATTGCATGAGAGGCAGAATTTTTTAGTTTTAGAGACCGATTCATCCGTCTCTGAAACCCGTTTTTAGCAGTGGCAGCCGCTTGCTTTCGGATTGAAAATATGTTAATAATTTTTAATAAATATGTAAATAAAGGGATACTTTTCATCAAGGAGATAAAAACTTTGAAATAATTATTTTAAAATTAAAAGAAAGAGCATTGAAAAAGAAAATACAGAAAAACTAAATCGCGGTTGCTTATGATTAGGATCTAGAAACAAATTTGATTAATAACTTACAAAAGGTATATTAATTAAGTGTTGCTATTTAGGCAAATTGAGAAAGTGACTTGTAGATAGCATGTATATCTCAAGTGTAACAAGAAAACTGTAAAATTATATAAGAAGTTAATTTGATTTCTTAAAAATTAAAAGAGAAATGAAATTCTGAATTATCAAGAGCTAATCAGCTAGCAGGGGAATTGAAGCAAAAATGTCATATGTAAACTAAGTTTAATCAGGCCGAAGATATACACCAAAATTCATATCTTGAGAATTATATAAATTTGTTAGCCAGGGTGGGGATGGAGATCATATATTTTATTCCAAATCTACCCAAGAAAAAGATCTATATATGAATTTCACAACTCACTACATCAAATGGATTTAGAAATCTTTCTTTTGATATTATGTATGTACGTGAAATGTAATAGATACACAAAGGCTCATCCATAGTTTCACTAGAATAATTAAGACTGTCACTGTATCTATGTACCTTGCCTTTTGGCGGTATGGTCTGGTAAGAAGTGTGGACTTGCGTTGGCTAAAATTTGTAGTAAGGGCATTGAGCCCTAGAGCCTCACATAAGAAAAAAAGTGAAACGTAGCCAAGAACAACTTGCCGGGGGAACACCCACACAGACCCAATTGCCTTTTTAAGTTTTAACTGAGCATGCATGCAGCAAATGCCGGCCAGTCATTCTTGGCTTCATTTCACTCTCTGCCTCTTCGTGTAAGGACTAAGGACTAGTCGCAAAAACTAATTAAGCACCATCTCTCTGGGCGATGGCCTTATGCAATGCATGTTTTTGGCTGAAGGATTCAAAATGGCCATGCTAACAACAGAACCATTGTTGGGCATTTATATAGAGGCAGGAATAGAGATGAGTGTCCTCGTCCAAGAGGGGTCCTTGCAACTTTGCATATTCTCTATCTGACATTCTGACCCAATAGCTTTCCAAAAGTGGAAAATGATTCGGTCGGTCACCACTGAGATGCAATTTTTTTAGCCCCATTCACCCTTTCTACTTTGCTGCTAAAACAATCTTTCTACTTTAAGATGCTACTTGGACTAGCAAATTTCTCTATTGTAGTAATTAGTAGCAAGGAACTCAGGTGGATTTTCATTTGGAACAGAATATGTGCTGTGTTAGTGAAGGGCAGGACCACCAAAGTTTGAGTTCATTGACTTTGCGTATATCTACCCCGTGATGATCAGCTCCACAGCACGTACATAATGCTTTCCATTTTGGTTACCAAAACAAAATTACTACGGTAAATCAGTATATATTTTTTTCAGTATATCTTTATTTTCATATCTCACTAACAGAGAGATTAATTGTAAGTCTTATTGTTCAATTTATAATAGAGTTTGTTATTACGGAGTTGAGTTCATAATGAACCCAAGCCGTGGCAATATGTCTATACACTGAATTATATACACACACACATAAACAATTTTTTAATTATCTGAAGTAAATAGATCATGTTGATATATTTAGGGTCCATGATGAATCCGAGTCTATATATATCAAGTATGATTTGAAAACCCTGAAAAGGACAAGTTAAGAAAAATTTAGGACAAGAGTGAGAAAAAAAATGTAAAAACGGGATCAATCATGCAAAATGCATATGGCAAACTAGAAATTTGGGAATTTTAAGTGTATGTTTATTTTTGATTATGGCAAACTAGAAATTTTGGAATTTTAAGTGTATGTTTAGTTTTGATTAATTCTTAGAAAAAAATCCTTTTTTTAAAAGCTCTATTTGTAAAATTTTAATTATAAGTTATTTGAAGTACAAAATAAGCTAACTACTTGTTTGAGAATAAATTATTTTTAAAAAAAATTATTTTTTTTAAAAATTCTCTCGTTAAAACTGTGATTATAAATTATTTTGACCACAAAATAAACTAATCTAAATGTACACTAAGCCTTTTAACTTGTGTCCACAAAGCGTTGGCTTGACCCTATTTTAACCTAAGATAAAATCCATTTTGATGTGTTTGCTTCCATCAAGGAGATATTTGTAAGAGCCTTCACATTATCCTATTGAAAAAAAAAAAAGTAGGAAGAGAATTGCTCGGAGATGAGTTATTTCGATATTGAATTTGGTTGCAAGGACGAGTTCTTTCAAGACTAGTTTTTTGTTTTTTTTGGGGGTCTTCAAGACTAGTTTGGGTTATGTGATTGATTCACTCTCCATACTTATAATTGCGATCGAGACACTCTTGGATAGGCTGGCCGGGTCTACGATCCAGATTGTATCTGGACTCATGGGTTTCGCTTGAGTCTCATGTCCAGAATGCAACTAGTTCACAATGTCCATATATCAATTATCCACCCAAGAATTTTCCTTTTTTATCGTAAGCTAATAACCATGCTTCGCCAAATTAAATCTTAATTCATCAGTTGGTTACAGAACATCAACACTTTTCTTACTCATATTCATTGTTGCATTTTCTAGAGAGAGACACACCCATGGTACTGTTTTATGCTGTCACTTTAAATTACTATAAGTTCCTTGCGATTTATAGAATATTTCCAAAAGGAGGAAGTGACTGCAGCTAGCTTTTTTTCTTTTTTTTTTGGCTTCACTAGCTTGCAGATGCGTTTATGTAGTGGCCTTGTGGATGGATGTAAAAGAATGAGCTAATGGTGTTAAATGGGTAAATGGGTTGTTCACAAATATACATATCAAGAGTTTTGCATGAGAGGAAAGAGAGTAAATTAGAGCCAGAAGGACTTGGCCAGATGCTTAAAATATCCGGCAAGTTATTCTTGGCTCAAACCCACTCTGTCTCTCTTCATGCGAGACCTTCGATAGAAACATTGCACCGTATCCATTTATCACCAAACAACAATCATGTTTCTACTCACAACCTTGAACCATTTTAGAGGAGATATATATATATATATATAGAAGCTACGAAGTGTACCGCAAGTGCCTTGTAAAATACGTGGGCTTATAAATTAACCAGATACGTTTTATCATATCCCACTTCCCTACCAATGGAATCAGGCAATGGAAATGAAGGGATTCCGTTGGTTTTGTGGGAATAGAATCTGAAAATATGCACGGGTTCCATGCCCAAGATATATATGCATTGATATGTGTGTGTATGTTAAAGGGAATTTGTTCTTAGAATTATAAGAGAGAGGGAGGGGAGGAATTGCTTCATGCATGGCCCGCATCAGGTTTGGTTTGACCATACAGTTTCCTATATTGATACTTCCCTACCAAGACAGATTATTGTTTCCCTTTTCTAGCAATCCCTACATGTTCTTCATCACTTTACAGCACGAAATTCTCTCGAAACAGAATCCATATATGCTTTTGGCAATATTGTTTCGGCATTTTATATATACAAGTTAACGCTTCAATAGAAGCAAATGAAAAACAATTGGTCGCTTGTGTTCCAAAAAAATTTCGAGGGTTGTTATATGGGCATATTGAAGTGCTCACTAATATATATATATATATATATATATATATATATCATACTGTCAAATGTATAAACTGAATCCAGCAAACCGGCCGAACTAATGGCCAAAAGAGAAGGGAAAAAGAATAAGGAACTGGAGTGATCGACACTGAACAGCCCAACATATACTTCTACTCTGTCCGAGGCGAAGTGCAAAAATTTAGAGGGGTAGCAAGAAAACGATGTGCAAGCTCTATTCCTCATCCAACATGCTATGAGACACATATTTTAGAGCAAGTGTTTTGTGGCACTAAAAAGAAGATTTGAAATATTGAAAATGAAGGATTCTAAGACTATAGAAAAGTATTGTGCTAGAATTCAAAAAATAGTCAATCAAATGAAATTATAAAGGAAAAATGTGTGACTGATAATAAAGTAGTAGACAAAATACGATCATCACAATCACTAAAAAAAATTATGCTTGCAGTCATTGAGCAAACAAAGGATTTATCATCCTTATCAGTGACTGAATTAATTAGTGAGATCTCTTGAACCTCATGAAAAGAAATCAAGAATGCGTAATGAAGAAACTATTAAAAGTTTCTTCCAAACCAAAATAAATATGAGGCCTCATAAATCCAAAAATGATTGGTGAAAATTTAATGAAAATTCATGTGGAGGAGAAATTTCTAGAGTTACTCTTCTACAGTCTCAAAATCCTTCACTTTCAATATTTCAAATTCTCTTCCTAGATATTAAAACTTGATATAGAGCATACCATTTCAGTGACACAAAACTCCTCCAAAATATTTCATGTCCTTTTTTTTTTTTTGGTAAGCTTTGCATTCGTGATCCTTATTTTAAGAAACCACATTTTGTTCTTGTTCATCCTTTTATTGCTTCTCCTTTAAATTTTTGCTTTTATCTGTCTTGAACGTAGTGAAAGCATTTATTGAGATGCTTATTTTTAATTAATAATATCTTAATTTTATTTTAAATAAAATATGCCTTTAATGGAAGAGAATCGAATTGCAAGGTATATAATAGACGAGAAAGTTTTAGTATAAACTAGGGAAAGTCCCTCAACTATAGCGTAATTTTATATTTGACTCCTAAATTTTTGAACATAACAATTTATTCCATTAACGTGTCATAAAACTTAAAACTATTAATTTCTTGTTAAATTTAACTTAATTGTAATTAATTAGTGTCCAGTACTTATACTAAATTACTAAAGTTTTCTGTTTAAGCCGATAATCTATACCAAGTGTGATAATCGTTATTGACTTCCTAAAATTTAAGAAGATTTAAAATTTAAAAAAAAAGCAAGTGTTGAATATCTAAAATCAAGTAATTGACTATTAAGTACGAGAAATTGATTGCTGTACGCTAGCTAATTATAAATATATTAAATTTACACGTCATAAAAAATATATATTTAATTTATACGAATCAGTTACTTCAGATTTTGTCATAATTTAAGAAGATAAATTGTTATATTTAAAAGTTTAAAAATAAAAGATGTAATTGTACTATAATTTAAGAGAAAAATTTGTACTTTCCCTGAAGAAATAATTTTGTGAACGAGTCTCGTGTCCTAATAGTAGAAAGAACCAAATTCGGATACCATTGATAAAAAAAAAAAAAGTAAAAAAAGAAAGTCGAAGTCGCGATGAGATTTGCAAGAAAGAGAAAACAAGACAGAAATCTGAAAGCCATCAGATTTCTAAGTATATAGCCTAGTAGCCTACGAGATGCTTCGTTTCTAGCTTGCTTTCACGGACTGATGTCAGGTCTATTTATAGACTTTTTGTTTCACCACCGATGCCGAGGAGTGTCTCCACAATTTTCTAGCCAGCTCCACTTTTTAAGTTTTTAATCTTCCAATATTCATTTTTTTCTTTCTATTTTTAAATTATTCAGTTGCACCTCCTGTAAAGAAAATTCCTGAAACTTGAGGCGTTTAGCAAATCTCTTAGATCATCCTAGAAAAGGTGAGCCATAAATAATCATTGTTTTCGAATTTTTTTAGCTTTAGGATGAACAGAGGCTGGAAGGCACTTATATATGTATATACTGGTGAAATATTATTCTTTCGCCTTTTACTGAATACCGATGAAAACAATACATAATACAGTGTGCTAATACAGTGTGCTCGCTGCTTAATAAAGGCGTCTTCAATTCCACCACGCAGCGTTCTGATTCTTTTCTGATTCTGAAGTGACCTGCTTTGGAAATGGGACTGTCTTTGCTACCTTACAAGCCTAAGCCTGCGCTCTCACAATGACATTTTTATTATCATGAAGCATTTCATGTTAATTAATTAGTACCATAATTTTAATATCTTTTGTCAGTGTCGCATGTTTTGAGGAAAGCAACAGTCTGAATGCTCTCATTCAGGAGGAAACACGCAGTATTATTACCTTATTGTAGTTCTACTATTTATAATTATAATGATAGGAATTAAATATATCAATGTTCATTAAGAGCAAAACATTTCGTCAGAATCAGTATGAGGTGCCACCGCATGCAAGTTACAATAGGTGGCCACTTGTCTTGTTACAACTCTTTATAGAGTGCAATCGAGATAGTTCGTAGAGGAGTGGACAACTTTAAGAAATAAAGGAAACTCGAGCTTCATTCCCATCCTCTTTCTTAGACGTTGTCGTTGGCTTGGCACTCTCCACTCATTTTTTAGACGATGCATAAGCACATGTTTCTAACTTTTTATTTATAAACTGAAGGTGCTAGCTAGTGCTATTCAGAATCAAGATGTGCAGAACCATGGAAAAGGTTCAGCCTATATATATCGCTATTCTTCGAAAGTGCATTTAACTTAATGGAATTGGCAAGCTTAAAGCTTAAAGCTTAAAGCAGCAACGTGTACACTGTAGATCAGGAAAGAAAGGAAAGAAGGAAGACGCAGAAGAAGGTTGCCTCGTGCCTGCATAAAAATGCTCGTGGCCCAAAAAAAGAAAGAATTTGGTTGGTTTTCTTTTTAATTAGCTTTTTTTTTTCTTCTCTGAGTATTTCCATGTGCTATAGATGTGAGATTAATTTTGTTTTAGATATTAAAATTATTTCTCTCAATAGTGTTTATTAGTTATTAATTTTATTATATAAATTTTAAATATTTATTATGAGAAATAAGTAAATAACAATGGATAAATTAATATTTAATAAATTATTTAAAATATTAGTGCCCCAGAAAAATATCATGGTACTATAACAATATCCTTTTATTATTATAAAGTATGTTTAATATCTAGTGTGTTAAGGATGATATATAGGTTAAAATTCAAATAAAGCGGTGTGAGTATGATCTCAAATAGTCTCTAAAGTCTAAATTAAAGAGATTTAGTGTCACTTTGAACTATGACTCTTAACTAAATTTTGTTTTTATTTACAAAATATAATTTATATATTAATAAGTTAATTATGTAAAATAAAGAATATGGATACGAATCCCAACTAGTTGGAATTAATTAGGTTGTTTATAATCGAACTAAACTAATCTAATTAAATCAAAAATAATAATAATGGAAAATTAATTAGTTTGGTTCGATATTCATTTAAACCAAATCAAACCTAATCAAATTGAATTCATATAATTATACATATATATTTTTATAATTATATACTTATAGATGATTAAACTTTAATTTATTATTATTTCTATAAAAATGTTTAGGTCAATTTATTATTTTTATCTATTTGATTATGTTTTTATTGATATTTTTAGATTAATTTATTATTAATTGAGTCATAAAAAAAAATTTTAAAAATACTAGGCCAAATACCGATTGGACAAAACTAAACCGATTAAAATAGTTTAGTTTGATATGATTCAATTATTTAATTAAAATAAAACTGATTGATTTATAATATAACAAAATTAATTAATTTAATTCAGATAACTTTTTTGCTCACAACCAAATTAATATAAACCGCAAATACTTCTAATTGTAATAATACTATCTTATCCAATTTTTGTTAGAGTTTACTTATAAATAGTAATTCATGTATCGTCACTCATAATTATATAACTATTCACATGAGAATTTGGGATTAATTCCTCACTTTATCTCTGAAAAGCTATTATCCTACTCCCCCTCACCCATCCCCGTTACATCCAATTTCTTGATTCTTTACCCACAGGATCGTAGAAAATAAAAGATTGGCACAAATACCCAATTGGCCATGGCAAGAAACTTCGGCAGAGTGAATTATAAAAGTAGACGTAGTCTGTACAGTCTCTATATACATTCGAATAATTCTGAGAAAGAAACAACTAGCGAATAAGTTCCAATCATCGATTGACAGACCATTAGTGAAAAAAGAATATATATATCATCATTGACTTTGTAAAAATCATAAATTGATCGCACATCACTTGTCAATCCAATCCCTTTATCTTGAAAACATGTGCACGGTCGATGATCAGGCCAACAACAAATTGACACCCATTGAGCCATTGACTCCCAAAGTAAGACCCAATACTTATATTCCTTAATTATTCTTACGGCCATGTGTACTTCAACTATTTCTTAACCATAAGCAGGTATCATATCATGGAATCTCATAAAAAATAGTCAAAATTTTTGATAAAATTCAATTAAAATTAAGGATAATTGTTAAATAAAATTAAATAATAAAAACATTCACTTGTCCAAAATAGTATTTTCCTATATATATTGCGTTTCTTTCCATTGCTTTTTTGTACATCATGGATGGATGGTGATGGTGGCTGTGACCATGGCATGCATTTAACAGTGGGCTCTCCACCATCCTTATATATTTTGTGCATGTAGGAGCAAATTAATAACCAAAACAAGATAATTAAGCAGTTTATATACAAGCAATGAAAAAAAAAACAAAATTCAAATCCCAAAACCAGTAAGCAAAAGATTACTGCCTCATTATAATATTATACCTTTTTGTGCTGATCATATATATGGACTGTTACAATCATAGACTGTGGCACTGTGCGCTACAAAAACATGGGTTTATAGAGCCTCACAGGAGAAGAAGAGAGCTAAGTGTAGCCAAGAACAACTTGCCGGGATAAACAGCATATGCATATATAGAATGCATGCCGGCAAGTCATTCTTGGCTGCAATCCACTCTCTGCCTCTTCATGCAAGCACTCTAAAACCGAACACAGAGAGAGGTTTCTGTGAGACCAATTAATACTCGTTGACTTCCAAGTTTCTGTGACTCAAAGTGAGGACTTCTTGTGAACTTATATAGAGGAATGGTTAAGGGGCATGGAATGGGATAGTGATCCTTTCTAGTGAATGGTGCTTTATATTTTACATATTCACTTGTGTTTTCCACCTGGCTAGCCTCAACTTTCCCGAAAAGTAAAGTGCTTGCATGCAACCAAGAGAAACATGACACATGAAGCCCTTCACAGCCATCCAAGTTCCCCCATATTGCTATCGAGACCTTCTAATTAGGGTTGATGCAACTTGTGTTGGATGGCTCACTAGGGAATAAAGATGGCTGCAAATTGACCTGTTATTATATTTAATTGGAATAGAATCTTTGTTTGACTCAGACAGAGAGAAAGAAGGTGTAGTGGGACGAAATACTTCAATTTACACAGAACCGACATTTGACTTTTGCAAGGAAATGAGAAACGGTGATAGTGCTTGCATCCCAGATTCTTAGAAAGTGGTTCAACAATTTTGATGGTTCCATGCAATTGAAATGGAACTAACAAATAAGCATCGTTTTTAACTGCAGACAACAGTAATTATGGTAGCATTATTGTGATTCTCGAAATTACTGTAACCGCATTTTACTTTTTTATAGTTCACAACGAGTAAATACAATTTAAAACTCTGGGAGATAGAAGCAAATTCATTTCAACTTTTACCAACTTATTCAAGAATTAATGCTAAAGATAGAATTGGAAATGAATGAAATACGCATGAAGGAATTGTTTTTGATTTATCATTATTAAATTTTAAATTTCAATTGTGATCATGGTTACAGTTATACTGTGGCAGTCATAGTCGAGCTTGGTAAAACAAAATTTCAATTACTGTTTTAGGAAACAATTTAAAACTCTATATATACTAAAGACAGAATAATAAGAAATGTTGAGGAGCAGCAATTTAGGGAATGCTTTTGTTGCTCACTTTGAGAAAGAATAACGTTCCTCAAAAAATTCTCAGCATCTAAATAAGTGGGAAAATGCCATTCAGACCACTTGAAAGGACATGCCTAAAAGATATTTCCGTATTATGCAGAGCATTTTTCATTTAGGTTACTGCAGGTTCAATAATGGTTTACATAGCAGAAATTATAAGAGTTTTAACTAGTGTAGGTAGTCATAAATTGATAGCAGAAGCCTCTCATTCTCATACAGATTTCAAAGCAGCTTCATTAATTACGCACTGTTGAACTGCTGCTGATATATCCACAGTAGATGTCTAATATTTTTAAAAGTACATTAAATGCATATTTAAATTTGTTTATTTAATTTTATAATTAAAATAATTTATAATTAAAATTTTATTTAAAATATTTTTTAAACAAAAATTTAAATTAATATATTATGAAATATACATTAAGTGATATAAATATAATGTGTGTGAATCCAATTAAGTCAAGTACAAGACATGCACACTTATTTTATTGAATAATATTAAACATTGCTAAAGAACACTTGGGTTTTGTGCGCTCAGTTTCATCAGCTTGTGAAATTTTCTACTATTAAAATTTTATTATAAAACACACGCCTCACAAAAGAATTATGTTGATTCAGAGAGTAATAAATTCAAACGCTTGCACACTCCAGTGTTATCTAACAATGCCATTATTTTATAGAATACAAATTTTATTAATTTAATTATTTAATTATGTGATATTATTATGAAAATTATGATGTTATTAGTTTAAAAATATTAAAACATTTTACTAAAAGTAAAAAAAATCAATTATTATCATGATACTTTCTTATTTACTGAGTGTAAAAAAGTTTACACTAATAACAAATTACAAATTTAAACTTTAACTTTTTACATTTGAAGTTTATGTTAACGTTGTATTTCTAGCTAATTATACTTGTAGCCTAGGTTGTGTCTATTTTGTACTTGTCTTTGAGTGTATTTGTATTTTCTATATACAAAACTTCACTTTTATAAATGTATCACAAAGCCTACGTAATGAGCGAGGTTTCCTATTTAAAATTGAAAACTTTGACTTTTCTATTGCAATTTTATGCTATCCACGCAGAATAATTGTTACGAAACGTTGACAAATAAGTTGAGACAATTGAGTTCTGACAAGTAAATTTGTTCGGATGTTTAAGATTTGATATAGAAAGGGGAGAGTATGTTAAACTTCCGAACTGCTTTACTTCCTTTTTCAATGATTATATGACAGAAACAGTTCACAACAACGAAGTTAAATTAAATTTTATTTACAATGTCAAAATTTTAAATTTTATTAAAAAATACTTTACGAAAAAGGTTTAATAATAAATAAACTAAACTTAATAAGACGAAGTTTACCTAATGGTAGTTACAGTAAGCTTTTTTTTGGTGGGTGATAATACAGTAAGCTCATAGTGAATAACATCTATACGTGTCGTCATTATAAAAAAAAAATTAATAATACAGTGTGAATACCTTCCTTCACGGTAGACGCGTTCAGATTTCAGTTCAAAGACTAAAAGTACGTTGACCTAGTAATTAACATTAACAGCAAAATATTAACCTTAGGGTAGGTTAGCATCAAAGTAAAAATAAGTATAAATTTTTATAAATAAGATTTGTAATATTAATCCTAGAATATGTTTAATATGGGATAAAAATAAGAGTAATTTTTTTCATCATATACCAAATATATACTTAAAGTAAATGCAGTTTATTTTAAAAAATCATGCCAAAATTAAAATTAATTTAATTCAGTTATGAAATATAGTACAAATTATAATCACTTTACAAAAATTTAAAATCAAACTCAAAAAATTTAGCGAATGGTAGTTGACTTAACTAATCAATCTTTCGTTCGTATTTTATCATTATTTGAATTATTTTTTCGTTGATAAATCATCTATAATAAATATTTAACTTTATTTTTATTTGACTGTTTAGTTCGGTATTTCTTTTTTTCCAGCCCTACCTTTCCGATGATTGTCCAGTTTATTTATATCCAAATTAAGCAATCAAGCCAGTAGTTACATGGTTAAGACATTGTGCCTTGAAGAACTGCACCTTGAGATCGATATTGGTGAAGGACAATTCCAATCACCCTAAACCCAAAAAAAAAAAAATCCAAATTAAACTTTTGAACTTTTCACTGTATTTCTCTTAAGTAAAATAAAACATATTTGATGAAGTCCAACACCAAGTCCTTTGGACCGTTTTATTTCAAGGAAGAATCACCTCACAAGTCACAAGTCGCTTGAATACAAGCACTTTAATAACAGTTTAATTTACCTGAAAAATATAAAAAAATTAATAACTATATAAGTTAAGTCACTATTTTTTATGTGAACCAAGAATATTATCGTAACATTCAATTTATTTAAATTACTCTATAAATTTAAATTTTTAATATTAAAAATGATAATAGTATGATCTTTCCCTTAAAATATAACTCTAAAAGATTAAACTATAATTTTAAGTATAACTTATTTTCGTTACATCAGTACCTTATGAGTTAAGTTACTGTACACACACACACACATATATATATATATATTCACTTTCTATATATTTTTTTTCTTTTTGCAACATAGGCCTACGACTCTATGAGCAACACAAGAGCCCAGGCAAGCTGCCTAAGTATCAACTCTAACAATGATTAGAGTAATATTATTTATATACTATCATCTCTAATAATATTATTTATATACTAAATTTTTACACATATCTCATTATACTTTCTTCTTTTAAGAAAAAAAGAAAATCTTTTTCTTTTCTCTCCTTTTTTTTTTCCAAAAATGAAATGTGTGAAGCAAAAAAAAATTAAAAATATAGAATATGAATAATATTATTGCAATGCTAAACAGCCGAGTAGGAAGAGAACTGGAGAAAGAAGAATCTGTAGGACAAGGACATAATCATTAAGCCTCATCAGCACATGTGCCTTCATCACAAGTGTATATATATCTTTTTACAAATTCTTCATATTTTAAACACAAATTAATCAGATAATAGTACACATATTTGAAATAGAAATGCTAAAGAGTACGGAACTATTTTACGAAATCACATTCGACTTCTGTTTTTGTGGGCATTTATAATTTATAACTTGTTTTTTTTTCTATTTATCTGTCAAACTTCCATGATTTTTGCTCAGTAACCAAATTTTCGTAAAATTTTTTTGCTAAAAAAAGTTCATGTAAAATAGCATAGCTGTATTTGAAAATAGAATGATGATTTTATCTACAGTTTCAAATTTAGTTTAGAAATAAAAATTAGTTTATTGAGAGGCTAGTTGAGGTAACTCACTCAGTACTGGGTGAGGCCAGTTTGATTGAAATTCGCATAATGAATATATTTCGTGATGAATGCGCTGCAATGCAAGTAGTATCCATGCAATCAACAAGTTGCCACTCAAGTAATAAGAAAGTTTAAATTAAGTGGTTAAGAGAACTTTGTAACGTGTTCAAACTGGCAGAAAGATACTGTTAGAAAGAGCAGACTCAGTATTTTAAAGGGGATTAATTTCGTACTTTAAAGAGTATAAAGATACCGAGACGAACACCAGAAACTGGGATGCATGCGGAGTCCGTGGAGAGCATCACATTCACAGGAGAAGAAGAAAGCAAAATGTAGCCAAGAGCAACTTGCCGGCAAGGAAGAAGAAGAAATATTACTCACTGAATCCATCCATGAATTATAGCTGTCGGCAAGTCATCCTTGGCTGCACTCCACTTTCTGCCTCGTCGTGTGATCTGAGAGGACCATACCCAAAAACACCAGCTGATGCAGATGCAGAGTGATGGGCAACTCCATCCTGCACTTGTTATTGTGCAGAAACCATTCAGAAATCTATCATTCATGCTTTTGTTGGGTGTGTTCTGCTTAGTTATATAGGGCAAAAACAGTGCACAGTGGTGCCTCCTGCAGCTGAGCTAGGTGCAGATTCTCTTGGATCTGTCCTCTCTCACCGGCTTTCCATAACAGGGTACATGGTGGCTGGTTACCAGCCACATAGAAAAAGGGCCACGTGCATTGCTTTGCGGCTACCCACGTTCTCTGTTCCATTTTATAATATTACACAAAGTTCAAAGGAGGTCACGAATCATCTATGCATGCACTTGTCCAGAATTATATATGTCAGTATTAAACCAGCTTTCCCATTTAGTCTATCATGCTATGATGGCAAGGGCTCCTTCCCTACCTGTCTACAGGATTGTGTTTGTGAAGAAGGCCTGGGCTGCTATCTTGGCCTCTGTCATGGGTGTCAATTGAATTTGCCAATTCATGATTGAATTAAAATAATAAATTTAATGAATTAAACTAATTTAAGTTAATAAATAATTAATAAATCAATTAATATTTATTAGATATTTATAAAATTTAAAAAATATAATATATTTAAATATATAAAAAATTTAAATGTATCAAGTGAGAAAAATATAAAAATAAAAAATAAAATATATTTTGATAAATAAAGAGTTAAACGCATCTAGTTGAAAAAATATATTTTTAAATTAGCAAGCAAGATCATTTTCACTATCCTTAGTAATAATTTCAAGATAATTTTCACCCATTATAAATCTCGTTTGGTTTTACCAATAATAATCTTTGGTTAGATACCATATTAGGAAGAATTTTAAACAAATTATGCTTACCAAAAAAGAATTACAGACAAATTATACTACTCTTGCCAGACTACAATATAATACTTGAAATTGTAATCTATAGAAAGCATACCAGAATGCATGGTAAGAATTCTGAGCTCTCACATCATGTTTCCTAAACAATGTAAAAGACGTGATTTTGAGTTCCATCCACTGAATGTTTTAGAACTTAAAGAATTTAACACTCAAATCAAAAGTTCAAACAGGAAAGGGGTCTTGTAAATACTACAGATGAAATAAAGATTCTAAAACTTAATACACAGAGCAACTGGCACAGAGGATGTGCTTCAAGCTCCCCAAATAAAATTATCAAGAAGAAATGAAGAAAAAATACGTTAACAATTTGGCCAAAAATCATCAATACTGGAGACAGGTATGTAACTAGTGGCCAGAATTACTCTTCCAGAGCTAGAGCATTAGCAAGTAGCAACCAACCACACATTTTTAATGCCACTTAAAATGAAAGCCCAACTCGTAAAAAAATAATGAAAGCCACTGGGAAAATTATATTATTAACTCATGAAATCTCGTGATTTTGAATAATTTTATTACATTATACAACAAGAGTACAAAAGAAATAAGGACAACAACAAATGGAGGGTACAAATTGTTTGCTTTCACTCCTGTCATCTCACAGTAGCAAATTAACTTTTTATCAACAATCTTAATCGAATTCTGCATTGATGGCCAAGGAAAAATCTTTATACCATCTGTAAAATAATTATCGTCGCAATACAACATTGACCTAGCTAACCCTCCATTGGTGAATATCAAATTCAAACACAGATCATCAAAATTGCCAAGCACACCTCAATGTATTGCTGATTTGATATATAAAAAACTACAGTCGCTTCCCAAAACGCCAGATCAATTGCCAGATCCCAATGGCCATAATTGTTTGTCTCATCAATACAAAATCTTGTTCTCCTGAAGAAACAAAAGCTGTTGCCAGATTTTCCCCCTATGGTGAAAAGCTCCTTTAATAGAAGGATTGCCAAAGATTCAAGACAGTGTCAAAAGGGGGGAAGAGATGCCTATTTATACTCCAAAAGACACAGGTACATATTTCACAATCGTCTCCTTTTCATTTTTATGACATTTGAACTGATGTAATCACCAGAGATTTGTCCTCCTTAGATTATGAAAATTCAAGCTTTAAAAGCATAAAAGAATACAAACATCAGCACAAATACAAATAAGATGCCCACTATAAGATATTGACATGTGCCGTCAGATTACACTAACCTTATTAAACCAATCAACCAAACATGAATAGTTGAGCTGGGACTGCTGAGCGCCATGTAGTCCAAATTTCCCCACTTCTGTAACTTCCGATAAAACAACTCTTCAGCTCCTCATGCAGCTATTCAACAGTTTTTGGGACATAACCTTCCCTTTTGAGCTCCTCATAGAGAAAATCAAGTATGTCATATGCATTTATAGAGCCAAGGCGTAAGCCATCACCAGCATGAAATTCATGCAAGTGGTTCTCAATTTCAATCCAGCTACAACCAGGAGTTTTAGTGACACCCTTCTGTCTCATCAACACTCTCATCCTTGCTGAATCATCCCACATATTCAAATTTGCATATATTTTTGAAGAAATAATATAGTTCCCAGAATTTGAAGGATCCAACTCCAGAAGCAGCTGCATAACCCGTTCACCTATATCTACATTTTTTTTCCTTCTACAGGCACCAAGTAAAGCACCCAATGTAACCTTATCTGGTTTTTCAGGCATTTTCTCAATGAGATCCCAAGCTTCATATAGATGACCAGCACGTGCCAAAAGATCAACCATACAAGAGTAGTGCTCAATTTTTGGAACCAATCCAAACAATGTGCTCATCATATCAAACAATTTATAGCCCTCAGCAACCAGGCCAGCATGAACACATGCAGAAAGCAACCCTACAAATGTTATATCATTAGGGCGAGCACCACCACCCTCATCTGACATGCGCTGAAATAGTGATATAGCTTCCTTGGCTTTGCCATGAGAAGCAAGCGCAGAGATCATCGCATTCCAAGAAGCTTCATTTTTTCGGGGCATGTCTTTAAAAACTCCCAGTGCACTGTCCAAACTCCCACACTTAGCATACATATCAATCAATGCAGTAGCCACAAAAATATCATGTTGAAATCCTCTTTGTGATGCATATTCATCAATCTGTTTCCCCAAATCCAGAGCCCCAATGGAGGCACACGCAGACAGCACTGCAGTTACTGTAATTTTATTTGGATTAACACGTTCCTCCGTCATGGCATGGAATAGAGAGATTGCTTCATCTGCCATTCCATTTTGAGCGTACCTGTCATGTATAACTCAAAGAATAAAATAAACGGAAAATTGAGATTGTAGGAAAGTCAATTTAAGATAGATTGACAATTGGAAAAGTGATTGGAACACGAACAAGTCATTCTTAAATCTATTATCTAATTCATCATGCATATCCATATAAAATACCAAATATGCTGATGCTCATGCACATTACATTTTTTTTTTTTTGGGTTAGAATTATGACAAAGGAAAGAATAAGCAAATCAAGAGCCAAAAGATAGAACCAATTAACTAGTTAAGCAACAGTCTCTAGAAATAAAATTTTAATAATATACTTACCCTGATATAACAGCATTCCATGTGATAACATCTCTTTTCTTCATACTGTCAAAGATCCTTCTAGCCGATGCCAAATCACCACACTTTGCATACATACTCATTAAGGCAGAACCTATATAGGAATTCAGGGTCATGTTATTTTCCACAACAAACCCCTCTACCCATCTCCCCAAATCTAAATTTCCCAGTTCTCCACATGCCCCAAGAACACTGACTAGTGTCATTTCATTGGGCTCATACCCGGCATCCTTCAATTCCCCAAACAGCTCCACTGCCTCCCTTGCATAACCCATTTTTGAGTAGCCCGAAATCAAGGAGTTCCAGGAAACCAAGTCCTTGTCAATAATTTCATCAAACACGTTTCGTGCACAACCCAATTCACCACACCTCGCATACATGGTAATCAACGAGTGACTTGTGTGAGCATCAGCATCCAACCCAAGTTTAAAGACGGACGAGTGGGCTGCACGGCCATGTTGAATCTCTACGAGGTTGGCACAAGCAAGGAACAAGAATGGGTAGGTGAATTTGTTTGGCCTAAGGCCAAAGGACTTCATCTGGTAATAGAAGTGAAGGGTGAGAGCGTAGTGATGCCAGGTGGTGGAAAGGCCACGAATCATGATGTTGAAGGCATAGTCATTGGGGTGAGGAATGTGGGAGAAGAAAAGATAAGCATAGGTGAAGTCCTTGAGGTCAATGATTTTGGAGAGAAGATGGTTGGGTTTGTGAATGGAGTTAACAACCATTTGGGTGTGAACCTGTTGGAGGGGCTTGGTGGATGAACATTGTTTCACAAGGGATAATAGCACTTCTGCTAAGTGGGTGGCATTGGCAATGGCAACTACATTTTCCAACGTGAGATGCCGAGAAATCAGCATGTGTGAGTGTTAAGGAAAGCAACTCTTTGTTTTGTTCAGGAATCAGCAGATACATAACTGCACCCTCTCCATCATGTTCCTCGTCACGCTGCTGCACCTCTCGCTAACTTGGTAGCTTGCTCCGTTGATTTTGCTGAGCCCAAGTTCTCCCAAAAAACTTCAAGGCCCATTTGGTTTCACTGTGTTGAGAAGCCCAATACTCCCACAAAATGTTGGTTACCATGATGGAATAGATTTACAAGAATGTTCGACCGAAAAAAAAAAAAACAAGAATGTAACGTCAATCCACTTTTACTCTAAAACTTGTTTAGATTTTCATCCAATCATATAACCATATATATGTTGGTCTCCTAGTTTGTCCAAATTCGTAAATCTATGTCCTTGTTTTTTCATCCATATGTAGGTTCTAGATATTTTCTTTTCCACAAGTTCCACCAGGTCAGTGCACAAATATTCAAATATCCCTCTACAGAGATATTTTACAATTTTTGTATTATTAATCATTTATATTACATTGTTTACCTTCTTCTTTGGTAGATTCTATATCTTCACTTGCATTAGTTACAAGATCATGAAAAGGATTTCAAACAACTACATTAACATTATAGTATATGAACTCTTTTTGTTTTTAGTTATATATATACTAGATATACTAATTAAGCTTTAGTGAAGGGTGAAAAGGGCAGACTAAATATGGGTTTTGAAATTTATTAGAGATTAACAAGTTGGGTTTCATTATACTACAATATCGTTAATTTTTGCTTCTAATCTTTGTGCTTGGGAAATAAAATTAGGAGGAAAAAATCAAAAACAATGATCAAAAAGTGTTTAAATATTCATCTTATATTTAGATCCTTTAATTTATGTTAGATGACATTCTGTAGTTAATACAACTGGTATATTTCATATAATCTTATAAATAAAATAATATCTCACAAGAAATCATTATTGAAATATGTTTGTGATCGTTTTAATTAGAAAGCTATATATAGATTAAATATAGTTTATTTTTTATTTTCATTTCTTTCCTTTAGGTACTTGATCATATCTGCGTGATGGTTGTTGTGTATGCGGCATATCAGTGATCGTCATGCAAATGGCATTTGTAGTTTGTTCATGAACTTTACCAAAGACAGAAACAAGAAAGAAGGTGGCCAAAAAGAAAAATGAAAGCAAGCAAACTGCATTAAAAGCGATAGCAACAAAGTTAAAGTCGAAGTAAAGAGACAGAGTCTGATAAGCGATATCACATGAGTGATGGATGAAAAAATGAATAGATATATATATTCTAGCCAGCTAGTACAAGAAGACAACATTAAGCAAAATTCCCATATGATAGATCACAAATTAAAGTGAAAAGAATATATAATTAGGCAAAGTGGCGCACTGGTGTTTTTGACATTGATCTTTCATATTTGATGAAAATTGCAGCCTAAACTAATAATTAAACCACAAATGTAAAGCTGCCTTCAATTTTAAACTCATTTACTTAACATAGAAGGAAATAATGGAAAAGGGGCATGGATTACATCTTTGAAGTTCAATTATTATTATTATTATTCTTTTTCATATACTATTTTATAAATAACTAATAAGGATTAGGAGTGGTGGTAAAATAGCTATGCTCGTAAAAAGAATATTAAAGTTTGAACTTTAAAGTAATTAAACATTTGTTGATATGACCTTTCGTTTAAAGACGAGTCACAATCTTAAAGTAAGCACTTGCATATCAAAATAAGATAAAGAAAAAAAGAATTTAAAGTAGAATTTATTCTCCTAGTATTACTTCTTTCATTTTATTCTTCTATTTTTGTAATTATTTTTCATATTAGTTATTTCTGTTTCCTAAGCATAACCTAAGTGATCAAACTGATCAGGTGCTGCTACTTTTTGTGCTAATACTGACGGTACGAGGCTTTCTCTATCTTTTGAGAAGCAGAAAACACCATTAACCTTAAGCTTAATGAAAGTATGCTGTCTCAACAAAATAGAAATTTCAAATGGCGGAAACAGCCAGCAAATGGAAAAGGTTGTGAGAGATGGTGCATAGCTCAAGGCCTTGCCAATTGCTGCTTTTGAGCAAAGAATGTATGCAGTTTATAAGAATAAGATCGTAGACTTTTTGGTTACAAATGTGTTTAAAAGTTATGATATTCCAGTCAACCTGTTCTGTTTCTTTTAACACTCCTTTAACATATGTTTTCGTAATGTTTAAGTATCCCACCTCTTCTATTCACACTTTTCTTTTTTTTTCCCCCTGCAAATATCTTATACTTCAGAAAAATGCTGGATTAATCAAGAACAATAGTAATATATATATATATATATATATTTCATTCTCTCCAAAAATCAAAATTGAATTTTTATTTTATATTTTTCTATAAAAAAAAAGTGTTCATTGGTTTTGGTACAATGACATAATCATGAAGGAAAATAAGTATCCTTTGGTTAATAATTAAACGTATAGCAAAAAATTTTATGCATGTGATTAAAAATATTTTTTTATAATATTTGAATTTATATATACATATTTGATTTTGTTTAATTTTATACAAAATAACTTTTTAGTTAAAGGTTCTCTCTAAGAAATTTTAATTATAATTTTTTTAATATAAAATAAAATAATTTAAACACGTATATTTATGTCATTTTTATCGATTCAATTATGACTAAGTAACATTAAATTTATGATCGAGAGATATGAAACCCAAGCGATGCTTCGTAATGCATCTTCATTAATAATATTTAACGCAAAGTGAGATCCCTTTGTGTCATAATCCATTAGTGACGGACTTTCGTTGTACAAAGTATGTGAGAGAAGTGTGTGACATACATTCATTTTAGTTAGTTTAGTAAGAAATGATGAGCTGCAGAAAACTAAAAGTTGCATATAAAAAGTGTAGACGTTGCTTTTCAATTGTAAGGTGTTCTTTTATGAATTTGGGTAAGAAGAATTTATTTTGGACGATAAAGTGAAGAATATTAATTATTGATAAAAAATTTAAAAAATTTTTTTTAATAATTTTATAATTTATTATATATATAAATATATTTTATCGTAATTTTAATTATTAATTTTTTTATTAATAATTATAAATTTTTTTTATTCTCTAAAATAAACACCTAATTTTAAAGGAGCCGCATCTTTCTTTTATATATTAAAATGTCATTATTATAACTTCAACTTATAATTTGTACTCATAATTTGATACTTTTCATTTTAGTAATTATGTTGTGTTTTTTTTTTAAGTATTTTAAATAGGAGAAGATTTCATCACGGGAAAGAAATACATAATAATTTTTAATAAAATTCATAAATTTTATAATCGATTATAATATATCTTTTAAATAAAAAATTTGTTTTCTCTTATGTCAGGATGTTTTAATCTTTGAAAAAAACAAAGTAGAAGATTCGTTTTAATTATTAATATTCAAAGTGATCTTCTACATGACTGACTAGTGGCAAGTGTCTTTTCTCCATATTCAGATAATCACATGAAAGAGAAATTTCGTGCAGATAGTTTTTTTTTTCTTTTTTGTTCTATTTTCGTGCAAATTAGTTGACTAAATAATATGTGTTCGAGAGTTCACTTTGAATCTGTTTCTTTTAGCAGTTAATGTTACAATTCCTTTTTTTTTTCAAGGGTTAGTTCATTAATTTTTGAGTAAATTATTATAACTTTTCATCTATTTATCTATTTTTTCATAAATTTTTTTTATTTTAAAGATTTATACATACTTTATTAAGTATTTTAAAAAATCTATATATACCTCTTTAGATAATTACAATAAATCTATCTTATATTTTAAAAATACACTACACATAAATTCGAAGGGAGGTCTATGTAAATTTTAAAAATAAAGAGATTTTTATAAAAATATAGATAAACAAAAAAGTTTAATTTAACATTTAGATAAATCAAATACAAACTCAGTCAAATTTAAATGCAGTCAAAATTTAGATAAAAAAATATGTATTAACTAATCACGTGTAAATAATAATAATTCTTAGTTTAGGCTCAAAACTCAAATTAAATCTTTTTTTTAAATTATTCAATTTCAGATTGGAATTCATCCACAGACTATTTTATAAGTTTTACTTTAATTAGTTTATCCTATTTCTTCGTTTATTCCAAGTCTTAAACATCTTATATATTGTAAAAATAATAATTTAATAATAAGCTAATTGTCTTCCATGGGCATTTTGAGCACTGACCAAAAACATATCACTATAGCATCATTGGACTTGGACCAAAAACATATTACTATCTTACTTCTAATTAAGATAGAGATATACAAATTGAATTAATTAATTATTAAAATAAATTAATCACTTATTTATATATATTTAATTATAAATTTATAAATTATTTAATTATTTATTTAATTATACTAAATTAATTATTTATTTAACTAAATTAATTATATTTTATATCACATCACTTGAAAAATACTAAAATCACTTGGGAGGGGGGGAGGGGAAAGTTAATATTCCCATATGATTAAGCTAATTATGTCCCCGTATGAACTGAAGTGTCGCCGTGGGATCCATCGAATCATGTGCGACGCTATAGAATCTTTGTCCTTGTGTTGCTTTGACCCATTATGATATGCGAATTGAAAGGTATACATTATCTTGCAATTATATTTTCGTCACTCAAGGATTCGTTAGCATTTTAATATTAGATTATATGTTAAGTTAACTGGATCGTAAGATCGAGTTGTGTTGATTCGAAAATTTTGAGTTTTATTTTTGCTGATAATTAATTCATGATTAATAAGTTTTTTATAAACTTTTGTTGAAATTTATGACCTCTCTCCTCATGTTAAAATGAGACAACACACCCTTTTCCTTAATTTTATCATACCAAAAAATAATAATATATGAATGATGATTGATTCAACAGACTAGTTTGAGTTATATTGACACTAAGATCTTATATTTAACTTTGGCCAGTAATTCTTTATTGGTAAAGATTCACAAATTGTAGTGAGTATATTTTTTTATTATTATAGATCAATCTAATTACCTCTTAAATTTTTTCGTTTATAAGAAAATACTAAATATAATATTATTTACAAATATAAAATATCTATTGGCGAGTTAAGTATGATTTGATGATTATTTTTTAAAGAACGGAGCTTTTTTTTTTTTTTAAAAAAAAGGCATCTACATTTGAGAGTAAAGATGCAGTAATATTTATAACATATTAGTCTTTATTCGTAACTATTGTTTTCTAAGACATCTGATTAAAAAAAAACATATTTTTTTTAATATCAAAGGAAGTTTGAGATATGAAAAGAGAAAAAGAGGATAAACTATAAACATAACAATATGTGTGAGATTAACTCTAATGTTAAATAATTCTAAAAACTAGCAGAAGTTAACTTATTTAGTCGACTTTTTATTTATACTTTGTCATAACTTAGATTTGATTGTTAGATTTTCTCGTTGGTGAATCATTTGTCAATACCTCTATAAGCGTTTAATGAATTTGAAAACATGCCTTGACTTTGAATTGAAATGAACTTTTTCTTCAACCTAAATTTTTACTTACTAAAAAAAATAGTTCTAAAAAAATCTTAATATTATTTTTATTAGGAGGAAAGTCTACAGTTTATCCCTACAAATTGCAACCCTCAACATGATATATACCAGCGTGGAAAAGCACATACACATTCTACATGATAGACCAATGTAGACAAGAGAATCATGCAGTGGTTGTGCTGTGTAAGTTCTCTAGCCCATACACAAAGGCCGAACCACAAGGCTCGAATGTGTTCGGTTAAAAGCATAACCTAAAGAAGATCCATTCAGTTGCGCACCTGAAGCAGGTGGAAATCAAGGTCACCTCCTAATTGATCTCACTAATTCAGGAATTCCTCTCACCACTCCATGTCGCCATCAATGGCTATAATGAGGAAAGCAATCATTGAGAACACAAACACCTGAATGTCAAGTTATAAATATAACCCTAAGGATCTAGATATAAATACACAACTTTAATCTCATTTCTTAGTTGCACTCATAATACATATCCTTTCTGGATGGATTATCCTTGCAAGTACACTCCAAAGAACAGTCAACTTACTCTAATACCGTAACAACTTAAATGGTAATAGTTTTAAGTACTCGTTTGGATGTATTTTTTTATAAAAAGATATCTTTTTTTTAAATTCTTTTTTCATCTTCTAATATGTTTAAATGAATTTTTTTAATTAAAAAAATAAAACACTAAAAAAAATACAGTTTGAACTTTTTTAAAAGTTAAATTTTTGTATTTTTAAAAAACATCTTTTTTATAACATAAAAATCTATTCAAATTAAAAAAAAATACTTCTCATCTAAATATAAAATAATTTTCACTTTTTATAAAAAAAATCTTTCAAAAAAAAGCTCATACAAAAATAATTTCTTTTAAAATTTCATCCAAATAATCCTTAAAGCAAAAATTAAAAAAAAAGGATTTAGACTTTCATCTCAAAAACCAAAAGGAATGAAATGGCGGTGAAAAAAGAAGGGCACTTTTGATATTTATGGATCAATGCGTGGGCATTTACCACCCAAGCCTTAGTTACGAAGGAATCCGCCATCCAAGGTTCTTTCTTTTCCTTTTATTTTTGCCGACTCACTTTTTGCTTTTCCAAATTCTTCACTAATTTTTTCCTTCCACGCCTTTGAGCCTAAAAGTTTTGCGCTTGGGCGATGAATGTACCAAACTATCCTGGTCTTGGCAACAAATTACAAACGAAGAAGAGTACGAGGGTATGAACCTACGAAGTGTGGGGTCCCCTCCCATAACAATCTCAAACCGTCAAAGGGTCGTGACTCGTGAGGTACTTTCAGTTTCACCTGGAGCAGTATGTGCGCGCGCGCGCGCGCGCGCTCTCGGGGTGCCATTTTTTCGTGTCTGTTGATGCCACCTGGTTTTTGTCATCTTCATCTTCACGTAACTCATACCATCACAATGCAATTCCCTAGCACGAGATTTAGTTTTGTTTAGTAACGATTTTAAGGTTTTGGTTCGATTTGAGTTATTTTCGTTCACGTGTATTAGCACTTGTATATAAGGTTATATATTAGCTATTAAGTTGGAGTTATTATAAAAGATAACATGTTAATACACTAGTTTAATTTTCAATGAATTACATGTGCACTTCTCAATAAAAAAATATTAATAATTAAATATTTAAACTATATAATTTATAATAATTAAATTTTTTATCAAATATTTTATTAAATTTAATTCATAATTTAATTATATGTAATATGTGCGTGACTTATTTTATATTTTTTTTAATTTTTTTAAGATAACTTATAAAATAAAATAATTATGTATTTTGAATTGTTATAAAGTTTGATTCTATCTTAAAAATAAAATAAAAAATATTAATAAATCACGTGCATATTACAAGTAATAAGATTATTAGTTATTTAGTGAAATATTAGATGAAAAAATTATTTATTACAAGTGATATAGTTTAAATATTTAATTATTATTTTTTTTTGAAAAGTATACATGTAATTCATCCAAAATTACAAGACTATCTTTACATTTTACCCTATTACAAATTATTTTGATTGTGTTATCTTTCATTTTTATATGTGTCTTTTTATGAATAATAATATTTTATAATTGACAAAGTATTAACAACATTTAAAAAATAATGAACCAAATCAAGAGTATTAATTCGGTTTTTTTTAAAAGGTTTGGTTGATTTTGAGTTTCTATAATTTAGTTTAATTTCTTTAAGGATAAATAAAATCATTTAATTGAATTTAAGTTACATATCAAGCCAATTAGGCACATGAACTATCCTAACATGTATTATTATTTTTTGTCAACTCATGTTGTCTGATAATTTCTTTGAGTCAGGTCAAAATATTAAAAAGCTCATTTTTTCTTGGTCAACCTGACAAAAAAACCGTTAATGTAACCGAGTTAACTTTTATAGCCCGAAATAAATATTTAAATTGAGTCTAAGTTTTTACCATCTCAATTACAATTGAATTTGCTCAACTCAATTCAAAAACATTAAATCGTTAAATAAATATCAAATTTTTTTTCTTTTGAGGTATTTTCATTTGAGATATTGAGGATGTTTTTATTTATAAGTGTTTTTTTGACTTTTACATTATTCAAACTCTTGATATTATATAAATTTTATTTTAATCAAACTCTAAATTGCTTATCATTTGACCATGGGTAAATACCGACCCATTTAACTACAATTATATACTTACCCAATCTAAACTAAAAAATTGATAATGGAGCCCCATTCATTACATATTTTGACTGGTCGTTTTCAAGAAAATTTGCCAAGTAAAAAAAAAAAAAGAGTCATAAAAAGTAATAGAACAAAAGAAGGTAGTTCTGGCAGTGAGGAAATTTTTTTTCGGCCAGTGCAATGAAGAAATGTGGTGGAAGATGGAGGGCAATGATATTTGGCTGTCATATTCTCTTGTGGCCTCATCTTTTGTTCTTCCTTTATTAGCTGCCCAGCCTGAAACTGAAACTCAGATACTTTTAATTTTGTCCTTTTTTTTAATATGTTGTTTCTTCCTCCTTGTGTCTTGACCGTTGCTTTTTCTCAACTTCTATCTCTCTCTTCCCCTCTCTCTCTCTCTGATTCCCTCTGCGTCTAGTTCCCGCCCGCCATTATCAGGTATGGTTCCCCACACTAAGCTTCGCTGTTCATGCTTATTCTGAATCAAACCCAACTATTGCTTTGCATTTTTTCTTCTGCATTTCTTGCTTCTTCTTCTTCTCCTACAGTCAGCAATGTTAATGTATCAAGCAATTGAGTAAGGTTGTGTTGGAAGTTTTCATCTTTCTCAAAATTACAATCGTGACGTTCCATTTCCTTCGAACTTTTCAAATGGGTACTCTGTTTTCATGTTTATCAGCTCTTTTATGGTATTTTTTTTTTATCATTTTTTTCCTCTTCGAGCTCTTTTTTCTCTCCTTTGTATTTTTGTAGACTCTCCCTTTTCTTTAATTTGTTGATCTATGAACTTTTCTAGATATATTTCTCTACTTTCCATATTCGTAGCAATGCAACTCTTGATATTTCTTCACATTAATTTTTATTCTTGTAGTTTGTGAATACTCTTCTTCTTCTTCTTCTTCTAATTCAGCTAACTGGCGACTGCTAATTCAGCTAACTGGCGAGTGTTTTAATGTCTTCCTTCTATTATTTTGAAATGGTTTTCTGTTGATTTTTTTTTCTTTACCTTTGCAAAAAGAAAAATTCCCAGATCAAAAGTTCTATGCTTCAAGAGTCTCCATTACTTGCTTCTGCCATGCAAGTCTGAATTTTCATTATTCTTCATCTGACTTCTTCTTCTTCTGCTAATTCAGCTAACTGGCGACTGTTTTAATGTCTTCCTTCTATTATTTTCACTTTGAAATGGTTTTCCGTTGATTTTTTTTTACCTTTGCAAAAAGAAAAATTCCCAGATCAAAAAGTTCTATTCTTTCAAGAGTCTCCTTTACTTGCTTCTGCTATGCAAGTCTGAATTTTCATTATTCTTCATCTGACTTCTTCTTCTTCTTCTGCTAATTCAGCTAACTGGCGACTGTTTTAATGTCTTCCTTCTATTATTTTTCACTTTGAAATGGTTTTCCGTTTATTTTTTTTCTTTACCTTTGCAAAAAGAAAAATTCCCAGATCATAAGTTCTATGCTTCAAGAGTCTCCATTACTTGCTTCTGCTATGCAAGTCTGAATTTTCATTATTCTTCATCTGACTTGGAAATAAAGAAAAGCATCCAACTTTATTAACATTGTTAGGTTTCTTTGGTTCAAATATACTATTGAATCTGTTTTTTTTCTTTTTCCGTTTATGTTTTTCTTTACTCATGTTTGATGAAATTTCAGTACTATATATTGAACTTCTCTATTTCTGCTGACAGATTTGTGAATTCTTTATGAATCTGGCTAGATATAAAGAATTTTCCATTTCAATGCAAGCCTGAGATATTCAAAGGGCTAGAGGAAACCCAGAGTAAGAGATGGGATGTTCTCAATCAAGGCTAGATGATGAAGAGGCAGTTCAGCTTTGTAAAGATAGAAAGCGATTCATCAAACAGGCTGTTGAGCAAAGAACTCGCTTTGCCTCTGGACATATAGCCTACATCCAGTCTCTGAAAAGAGTTTCAGCTGCTCTACGTGATTATATTGAACTAGATGAGCCCCGTGAGTTCTCGTTAGATTCATTCATCACCCCACCATTCACGCCTGTGAAGAAAACTAGTCCTGGCTTCCTTCCCATATCATCGAAACCATTCACACCAACAACAATTGAGTTTGGACCCAATTCTACTTTGAAAGTGAATTACCTAAGGCCAGGTGGTAATCCAACAATTTCAGTTGAGGAAAGGCCTCAATCTCCAGAAATGGTCCGAGTCGAAACATATTCTCCAGTGCACCAGTTTGGCATTGATGGTTTTTTTGCTATGCAATCCTCACCTATGAATTCCTCAATTTTTGCTTATTCTCCCAATAACAGGCCCAATATCCCTCCCCGTTCACCTCAAAATTCCCAATGGGATTTCTTTTGGAACCCATTTTCATCATTAGACTACTATGGTTATCCCACCCGAAGTAGCCTTGACCAGACAGTTATGGATGATGAGAACAGAGGACTGAGGCAGGTCCGAGAAGAAGAGGGAATACCAGATCTCGAAGAAGATGAAACTGAACAAGAAGATTACATTGGAAAGAGAAATGTAGCAGAAGAAAGAGCCAAAGTTGTTATAAATTCCTCCAAAGAAGAAGTCACGGTTGAAGATGTTGATGATGATGATGATATTGGTGATGATGATGATGATGATGATGATGAGGAGGAGGAGGAGGAGGAGGAGGAGGAAGAGGAGGGCACAGATACTGAAACTGAAACTGAGCATGATGCCAAAGACTCACAAGCCCATGGTAGTGCAAAATTTGATGTATCAAAAGCTCAAACTACGGGTCATATTGAATCCAGCCATCAGGAAATGGCAATTGACAATCAAGAAGCTAAGGAAGGAACACCAGGTTTTACGGTCTATGTAAACCGAAGGCCAACAAGCATGTCAGAAGTGATCAGCGATCTTGAAGCTCAATTCACAATAGTCTGCAATGCAGCCAATGATGTCTCAGCATTGTTAGAGGCCAAGAAAGCTCAGTATTTATCGACATCTAATGAACTGTCAGGTTTGATTATACGAAATTTTTATTTTCACTTTGTTGTAAGTGTCAAGTTCATGCATTTCATATCAGTCAGAATTGTGAGTTAACTTCTTATGAATGGAAAAGCATGAACTAGCAGCCTCAAGTTTCAAGAATAGCATCCATTCTCAAATACTTACTAATGGAGGAGACATGAAGGTTTCATGGGATTGGGCAGAATGGAATTTCATAAAGAGCATTTTTTAAATCTGTAATTACCTCCTCTTCTGATGTTGAGACAGTCATTTTTTGTTTGAGAAATTTAAATTGGGAATTCCCTTGAAAATGAATTACTAGAGAATATGAAGTGCAGATTTTCTGTTAAACATCGAAGAATAATTGACTCTTTTTTTTTTTTTTCCTTATGGTACTTTCCATCAATTTCATGACTTTCAAGCTACAAGGATGCGACTTTAACATGTTTGATGACTTAAAATTTCGTTGGGCTGGAACGCGGGGAAGGATCTTACTCAGAGGTCCAATGATATAGCCTAACAAATGTTATAGGCACCATATACACAGTTCACTGAACATTAAATGTTTTGTATGTTACCATATAAATGATATCATATAGAGAATCTGATAATTGATTTTGTCATGGAAATTACATGCAATTTTAGCTCTGTTGTTGTAGGAACATTCATTTGGCCAATGCTTTCTTTCCTCTTTTGCTTCCCATTCCAAATTCGGTCTACACTATAGAAAACATGCTTGTGTTGTATCCAGAAATAAGCTTTCTTGTTCCCAAGTTCTCATTTGATTCTAGTAGATCTTTTTTCTTTCACTCATGTTTATCTGTAAATTTTCAGAAATATAAATTTGAATTATATTTCTTTTGCAGCATCAAAATTGTTGAATCCAGTAGCTCTGTTCCGCTCTGCTTCTTCACGCTCTTCCTCGTCAAGATTTTTAATGAATTGTTCAAGCACCAGAGATGGAGGTCACAAGGGCACTAATGATCTCTCAGAGGAACACTGTATGTTTTCTGGCAGTCATCAGTCGACGTTGGACAGGTTGAATGCATGGGAGAAGAAGCTCTATGAGGAAGTCAAGGTATATCACTGAACTTCTACCCATGAAATAGTAAAGGCTTTCTTTTTTTTTTGACTTGTAGTAAAGGCTTTCTTAAATGATTTCAAATTCAGTAAGCTCCTCTCTGATGACATGCTTAGGTACAGATAATTGCTACTTGAAATATAGCCTCAAAAAGATTGGAACTTACAACTCTTCCCTCTCGTCATCAAATTAAAACTTTCTAAACCCTTTGGGCTTTTTGTCAATTGTATCAGTAAGCTGTTATGTAGACAATCCGTCAGATTCATTCTCGTTACTCTTAAGGGATTGAACAAAATCAATCATTCATTCATGTGGTTATGGATCTATCAATGGCAAATACACTGCTTGTGGTTATTAACTTATTACTACAAATCACAAATAACATTATATTTCATAGGTCTTGTGTATGAGTAATCAAGAAAGAGGTTCAGCTTCATCATAATGTGAAATACAGCCTTTCTATTAGATGTTTAACAGGATTAGGAAAAAGATTTGGCTCCTTTAAAATGAGAGGTTTATTTTAAAGGAAAAAGTGAGAAGTTATAACTTTTGATGAGAAAATCAATAGTTGAAATTATGATAAAATACATGCACATATATAACAAAATATGAAGTTATTAAAATTCATTTCTTAATTTTCTTATCAATGATTGTAACTCTTCACTTTTTACTTTAAAGTGAACTCTTCACTTTAAAAGAATCAAATCCTTAGGAAAAAATCACAACCAAAGGTCAACTTCAATCTTTTGAATTATATTCAGTGATTTTTTTTGGTCTATCACTTGTTTAAATTTTATTATATTATTATTGTTACAGGTTATCATGCTTATGATTTACATACAATTTTATAATGGAAAACTTATTACTGTGTCCACTTTCTTCCTCAACAGTCTGGAGAACGTGTTCGAATTGCATATGAGAAGAAATGCAGGCAACTCAGGAACCAAGATGTAAAAGGAGTTGACCCCTCTTATGTGGATAAAACACAAGCAGCCATTAGAGATCTACATACCCAGATAACAGTTTCAATACACTCAGTTGAAGCTATTTCCAGGAGAATTGAAACTTTAAGGGATGAAGAGTTGCATCCCCAACTTCTTGAATTGGTGCAAGGGTATGTATGAAAATCATTATCCCCACACATCTTTGTTTTGAAGCGTACTGCTAATATTTCATTTTGTCCTGTAAGGCCCCTCTTTAATACAAATTAAAGGGTAGGAATGCTAGACTTTGTTTGGTACTAATACATTAATACAGATAAAGCCATCCTGACTTAGAGTTGAATTGCTGAACATATGACTTAGAGCTGAATTGCTGAACATATCACTTCTTTCAGCAGTACTTAATGTTACTGTTAGAATTTTCCAATGCCAGATGTATGCCATCAAAATGCTGAGTAAAACCTAGTGGAGCTATCAAATTTACCTAGCATCTACTTAACCTTGTGTAGGTTTCTAGGACCTCCATAAGATCTTATATCTATTTTGGTGCAAAACTATTAATATGTTCACAAACTACTCATTCAGTTTTGAAATGATTATGTTTCAACTCTTGGTATTTATTTTCTCATTGGGCAACATACAGATGTTCTTAAAGAAGACAGTCTACGTCCACCATATCAAATGCCGATATATCACACTAGCACTGCATGTAATCACATAAAATATTATGCTTGCTGATCTTCAATTATGCAAACTTCAGGCTGGCAAGGATGTGGAAAGTGATGGCAGAATGTCATCAAACACAGAAGAGAACCTTAGATGAAGCTAAGATTCTTCTAGCTGGCACTCCTTCTAAATTAGATGCCAGAAAACAGTCTTCCATGGCAATGACTGATCCACTTAGGCTTGCCCATTCGGCCTCTAATCTTGAAACTGAGTTAAGAAATTGGCAAAACACCTTTGAGTCATGGATCACTTCTCAAAGATCGTACATTCATGCACTAACCGGCTGGCTTCTTCGATGTGTGAGATCCGAGCCCGATGCATCGAAGCTACCATGCTCTCCTCGTCGGTCCAGTGGCACCCATCCATTATTCGGTCTGTGTATTCAGTGGTCAAGGCGGCTAGATGCCATCCATGAAACAGCAGTGCTTAATGGCTTAGACTTTTTTGCAACTGGTATGGGGTCCCTCTATGCCCAACAGCTAAGAGAAGATTCTCGGCGAAATCCAGTTGGAACAAAAAGAACCCAGTGGGAATATGGAATTGGTGGAAGTTGGTCAGGTGGAAGATGTAATGACTCCAGAAAAATTGGCTGAAGTTGCTATTAAGGTACTTTGTGCTGGAATGTCCGTTACTATGAGCTCACTGGCAAAGTTTGCTATTGATTCTGCTGATGGATACAATGAACTTGTTAAGCAATGGGAGAATGTGGAGTGGCGGAATACTTCTAGTGAGACTGGAACATAGATGTCCTACATTTTGTGGCTTAGTTAATTAGCTTAGCAATGGGTGTAAGTCAATGTAATTATGTATTTAAGTAATCAATACAAGGTAGAATAGCGGGCGCACATTTTCAGTTTTCCATTGCATCCGTTATTTTCCAAATGGATAAGAGAAAAAACAAAAAAAAAAGGAGATATGGTATTATTTTAACCATACCAGAAAACTACACTTTGATACAATTGTTCTGTCATGTGTCTTCATTTTTCAAGCTAGAAGGTAGAAGCTTCCATCTTACGGTCATGCATTACTTAAGAGTAAGAGCAAAGCAATAGCCATAAACAACTGAGACTTGACTACTTTTCTAGGTCTTGCTGAGCAGGCATATATGTTTTTAAAATTATTTAAAATTATTATTAATTTACAAAATCAATACAGAGTCAATTGCAGTAGTTGCACTATCAAGGCATTGATAATTTTTTAATAATTGCCTACAAAAGCTTTTTCCTTCGTGCATTAAGATACAAATTTAATATCTCTACTCAAACTCTCACCTACCCAAATTACAGAAGCTAAATCTAACCTTGACTAATTTAAGCAAGGATAATGGTACATAGCTATTTACTAATTTACTTCACATAATAATCTTATAAATACTTTTGTAAAAGAAAAACAACATATCTATGAATATATAAAATCATATTGGACTTTGAGACAAATTGAATTACAACATTTGGTTTCTTATGGACAATAATCATACATAAGCTCTTTAATATATCACTTTCAAAAACTATATTTTTATCGAAAAATATATCTCTTTCAAACATATTTTCAATTTATACCACTTCTTTTTTTTTTTCTTCCACCACTTGATATGTCTATATAGCATTTGCAATGATTTATTTTTTTCAAAAAAAATAAATAAACAATGTCGTCAGTGTAACAAATATGGATTTGTGACGAGTTATCATAATGTGGCACTTGCAAGTTGCAACTTGCCTCCATTTTTCTTTTTCTCTTTCGCCCACACATCTAAACTCCTTGCCTTTTTCTCATTTTCTCCCTTATACTTTCTACTACACTTTAATAAAAAGCAAAATTTAAATACATCGCATTTTAAAATAAACATTAAACTTTTGAATCCTGTTACAAGTGTTTAATTTCTGAAACCTCCAAAAAAATATTTCATTTACCAACTAAAGGAAAATAGTTCATCATGTGACTTACATATTTATTATTACATATAACAGTCTTTTATTTGTATGTATATTTTTTCAAAAAATCTTAAATTTTTTTCTTTTTAATTTAATTTCTATTTTGAAAAACTAAAATAAGAATAATTAAAAAAATTTAAGAAATATAGTTTTAAATTTTGCTAAAAAATATGAACAAATGAAAAATCATTACATATATTAATAAACATATACAAGTGACGTAACATATAATTTTAGTTATCTAATTGATTGAAAGAACTGTTTACATATTTTATAAGGCTTAAGTACCTATCGTACGGATTTAAAAATTCATGATAACTACTTTAAAATATACTAAAGTTTGAAATTTGTCTCTATATTTTTCCCTTTGATAAAGTTTCAGGAAAAGACAAATACTACAATAAAAAATGTATGCTAAATTTTGTCTTCTTAGATTTTTTTTTTTAATTATAACTTTTTATAATCTGATGCTATGCACGAGATAATAAATCCCAAAACTTACATGTTTAAGCTAACAGACACAAAGATCCACTCAAGTCGTGGTTCATTTCCAACAAGTCAGTAAACCGCGGCATATTCCAATGAAAAAGCATAGGCACTACTCTTGAGACAATGATCAATCTGCTCAAATCAACTCATGTATAGAAAATTGGATCCTACAATTGGTAATTTGGTATGAATGGTAATTTTCCAAACTTTTCAATTTGCATAATGGACACACATCTTTAACAGGCAACTCAGCTTAGGCTTTGATATTGAGAGGAAGATAAGTAAATGAATGCATTTTCATTCATCGTAACCATAGCCTCCATCCCCATCATCTACCTCCACTTCAGCATCATCAAATCCAGACATGAGAGTGAGGAAAAGAACTACTGCAACCAGCTGTGCTACCACAAAATATTTGGCCCTTCTTCTAAAGGTTTTCTCCTCCTTTGTTTTCTCCCTTTTGGGTTTGCTCTTGGGCTTTGAACCTAATTAAAAAAATGACAAATTAAACTTCATTAAGAACGACAGAACAAACCTTATAATAGCAAATTAATATTTTTCACACAATTAATAGAAACTAAACAGTACAACAAACAGTTTTTATGCAATGCAAAAAGACTAAAAAAAAGTACCATAAATATAAACTAATTCATAATGAAGCATTCTAACCTGAAACCTCACATACATTTCTATACTTTTAATTGCTCAATGCTCAGAAGTAAGGTTGTATGGTTCTATTATCTATAGGACAAAGTTTACAAGACATGTTAAAGCTTGGTAGGCAACTAATATGAGCACTTATTTTTAATTTTATAATGCAAAGCATATGATCAAGCAACAAGATCACACATCTAAGCTCGGGAATCATATATCAAGTTGACAGCTTGATCAGTCCACAAGTATGCCGACTAATTTATTAGGAAATTCCACATCAAGAAATGTTGAAAGATTAACTTTAATTCATCAGTTGTATTAAACCTGTCACTACAACACTCAGCTAGTGGAAACCTACACATTTCAGCATATTCCAGTCCATATCTGGAATATTGTGGAAAAGTCATAGGAAATATACTATCCTATTGATACCACATGAGGTCAGTATATTTCGAGCCAACATTTCCAAATAACATTATTACTACAAGCATCTCAAACCAAATCGAGAAGGGGGGGGGGGGGATTATGTGGCAGTATCTAAAGTTTAAAAACAAGAGAAAAAAAAAAAAGAAGCACTCGTTATGCTTGTTAAGGCAATCCCATCAAATAAAACTTAAAAGATTAGAAAAAAGTTCATTTACAAAATCCTGAAAATATCTTACCTGAAGTTGAACGACCTCTGGAAGCTGATGATGATGCGTCTGCACGAAAATGTGGGTCATAGGAAGGAGATGCACCAGCTTCTATAAGTTCTGCCTTATGTTGTTGCACATATCTCACTAAATTAGCATGTTCCAAAAACTTGATCCGCAGCATTGATGATTCCTGATAGTATGTTAATGCAGAACCAAAGTTAAAATTTTTCCTCAAAATAATAATCTTCAGTTCTTCTACAGAACAATAGGTGCTACACAAACAGAATACATTTAGCTCTGGCTCTATAATAAGCAAAACATATAATCTATGATATTCATTAAGTGGAGAAGCCAGGAATCTCAAGGGTAGAAGAATGCAAAAACAACTAAAGCGCAGAGGATTATAACACCTTTGTGCCAGAGTTAACCACATATAAGTTTCCTCGTTCAAACGTATTGCCCAATAACAGGTTATGCTTCAAGAATAACATATTTCTCGGCAAGATAACTAGGAATCACAAATCATCAATCTCCCATTTGCTCGGTCATCTCACTAGTAGAAGTCTAAGTTGCAAATTTCCCATCCAGTGACACCATTTAAAATTTAATTTGCAGATTCTAGTGACACCTTCATGCATTCTCCTATTTCTTATACCAAAAACAAGTATTCAAGTACCGAAAACCTCCAAATGGAGCTGATGACAGCCCAAAGTAAACACGACTCTAGTCTAACATGTCTAATTATAGCGTTAAGCAAAGAATGGTATGAAATTGAGGTTGGCAGACAGATTGACAGTTCATTGCTCAGTCTTGAACTGCTTTTAGTCACCATTAATGTTTTTTTCTTCAATTAAAAACTTTTTAACATCAACTTTAACTACTTCAGCTTAATTCTAGTCAATTGTCCTTCTTTATATGCCAAAATTGGCAGCTAAACTCTTGGAAACACACTTGATATATAGATATTCTCTAAATGGATTCCTAACCATAATCTTTATTCTGGATATGTATCTTTCTTTCATCTAATTATAGACTAATACTGATTACTCTTTCTGCATTTTCTTTTGCCCCCAAAAGTATGGCTCTTTCTCAAATTGACAGTTTATTCCCTTATTATATCATAATAATTCTTTCAATAAATATACTATATGAAATTCAACTCCTTAATTTAAGATGAAGACATTGTAGATTTTTCTATAAGTACCCTTACAAGCGTAAGAGTTCTCAAGTATATGAAGAGAACATTCCACCCAAGCATTAGAATAAGATACCACATATATAGCTAAACAGTACATAAACCTTACCTGGGTATCAAATCGTGTAGAAAGCTCTAGAGAAGAAAGGAGTTTGTATCACATATATTCAATCTATAAAGAATATGTATGATGGGGCAATGACTAGTGTGCAAACGCATGAAGGGGTAACAGAAGATTTTCCTATAAGAATAGGTTTGCACAAGGGTTGATTTTGTGTCCCTTACCTTTTTACCTTAGTGATGGATGTACTTATTGGGCACATCCAAAAGCTAGTGCCACAATGCATGCTTTTTTCATATGATATAATGCTAGTTGGTGAGTAGCTTTGGAATTGGAGGGTTTTCGGTTAGTAAACAAAGCATATGGAATGCAATCTTAGTAAGATAGGGGTTAGGAATGTTTTGGATGTGAAAATTGGGGATCACAACCACAGGTTGCACGATTTAGGTATCTTGGATCCATCTTACAAAATGATAAGGAGATTGAGAGGGATGTAACACATAGGATTCAAGCTAGATGCATAAAATGTAGAAATACTTCAGGCATAATTTGTGATCACAAGGTGCCTATCAAACTCAAAGGAAAATCATACCAAACTGCTATAAGACCAGCAATGCTCTACAATAGTGAATGTTGGGTAGTAAAGTGCCAAAAAGGGTAAAATATAAGTCTTGTGAAGATGAGAATGTTGAGGGGGATGAGTGGATATACAAGAAAAGATAAGATTAGGAACAAATGTATTCTGGAGACAGTTGGAGTAGCACCTCTTAAGGAGAAGATAACATAAACTCACCTAAACTGACTTGGTCATGTGAGGAGATGTCCAACAAAGGCTCCAGTAAGAAAAGTGAATCAAATGTGAGGAAGACCGAAGAAAAATTTAGGAGAAATCATTAAAAAAGACCTTACTCTTAATGGGTTTATTAAAAATTTATTTTGTGATAGAGCTCAAATGCATCATTTGATCCTTGTAGCCGTCTCACCTAGTGGGATAGGGCTTAGGTTATTGTTGTTTTTGTTAGAAAGCATCTGTCACTGAATACAATCGCAGTTGTTTGCTATATAATGGAATAAATTACAAAACTTGTACTAAAGAGAAGGATAACCAAAGAAATACCACCATCTTTTACGAATTTCTTCAGCTATTGATGCCTCTACTTTAAATGGGAGTTCCGTGTCCCACTCTAACACCTAGCCAATATGGACTCACATTCCTATGTCAATCCCGTTGAGTTGGAAACAGCAGTCCATCCACACCGGGGGGAGGACAAACTGGAACCTGATAACACTTGATGTAGAGGAGACCCCACTCCTAAAGGACAGGCTGTTAAGAGGGGAGAGCCTCTACTTTAAATGGGAGTTCCGTGTCTCACACCCAGCCAATATGGGACTCTAACTCCTGCATCAGCTATCATCAAATAAATTCTATTAGTGTGCTCTACTGCTTCAGCACAACATATATTCATATTCTGATAATCTAACCGATTTGATGATAGTTCTCACAGTGTAAAAATCCCATGGTTATAATTGAAAAGTCATAAAGTTCAACAACTAGAGTATATGGTGTTCTTAAACAGTAACGCAATCAGGTTTCCCTATAACTTGTATACTCTTCACTCCAATTACACTTGGTGCAAGCCATAAAATTAAATTTACAGCACCACAAAAAATCTTGGCTATTCATGCAGCTCACTCTGGCTCCTATCACCTTCCACCTCTGGCTGGTTGTTCATCTTTCAGCACACTCAACTTTGCCATATGTTTCCTCAACAGTGAATTATTAATTTATTCAGTTCTGTTAGAGATTTGGACTCAATAATTTTGAGGTCCCAAGCATACAAGTTTTAGCTAATTACCGATCTTCCCAGCATTAAAGCAAATTATCTGTCAAATAAATGATAGCACTCATAAGTTCCTTTTGACTCTTACCTCTCTATGTACAGATTCTTCATTTATTGACCGGTATAACCCAAGTGACCATTAGACTTTAGAGTACCCATAATTATCTTAAAACAAATATCAGAACTGTGGTATAATTAATAATATAACTCACAGGTAAAGCTTGAAGAACAACTAGTGCATGTGCAAGAAAAATAGCATCCAAGCTTGATGGCCTGCATAAAAAGAATAAAGAATGTGAATAATTACCAGGAGGTCAAAGTCAAAAATTGCTCTCAAAATGAAAACGAGACCAAAACGTTCCCACATATTGCTCTAACAAAAGATAACATCACATATAACACAAAGCCAGAGGAGTCACCTGTTCTCAAATAAGTATTTTTCTTCGCCTAACCAGGTTGAAAGAGCATCATATGCAGAGCTTGCTCTCCCATAAATCTGTTGATCAACAATAGCTATATATAAATACCAAATCAAAGAGAAAATCATATACATTATTGAAACTATTATGCAGAGAAAAAAGTGAAATTATTGGACAAAAGGTAGGAAATACAAAAAAATCCTACAAAGCTTGTAAAATTTAGCAAATGGTGCAGAGAAATTGACCTCTTCTTCCTTTACTTCACCATTGTCCTTAGTTATCCCATATTTCTGCTTTACCCAGTGAGCTTTCTTCCAAAACAAGACCTTTCCTATAGGCCATGGAAGATCAGAATAATAGATAGTATAAGCAGAGGAACCGTCACATCCCACCCACAGTTCATACTCAAGTGCATCCGCAAGCCAAGTGGTGAGCACCACTTTGGTTGGTATCCAGTCTGGAAGAGAAGAAACCCCATTGTCTAAATCAACTCCTCCTACATCTTTTTTCAACCAGTCAATGATCCCCCCCTTCTCATTATTATATGCCACATAATCACCAGCCTCGAAGTAAGGAATTTGATCTAAACATCATATGACACAGAAAACATGGCAAGCATTGAAAAATCAATAGCCATAAGAAAACAAAGAAAGAAAATAGAAAAAGGAAGAAACTTTATCGGATGGGGAGGATAATCCACAAGCCTCAAACACAATCAAATGGTTGAAGGGCCAAAAAACTATGAAAAATTGCCCTTTTTTTTTAGCATAAAAGAGGTGAAGATTAAGGTTTACCAGAATCCGGGTAGTTTAGGTGGAAGTCCAAGTGGAAGGGAAGTTGAGCGAACTTGAGATAGATGTAAGCAGAGAGGCATTGGGGGCAACCGGTTGGGAGGTCAAAGCAGGGCTTCCTCACCACCAGAGTGTTCCTCACGCTCTCATTTGCTTCCGCCATGCAGAAGAAGAAAACTGTGATGGGCGAACAGATCACTGAACAAGCACCTTCCTTCGTTACGAGAAACAAAACATTGAAAATTTTGTGGGAAATTGTAGGGAATGGCTCGCAGCAGCGAAGGAGACGACGGTAAACGAAGTTCCTTGGTTGGGCGAATGGGCCAGCCCATATTGGATCCGAAAGTATCCATCCGGGTCTGGGCAAATCCCCATTTAATTATGAAAAAGAGATAAATGTTATTTTTTCTCTTCCGTAGCCCAAAAAGAGGATAAGAAAAAGGAAAATTACAGTGTGGGTTGACATGTTATATTTGCCCATTCAGTTTAATCATTCCTTAAATTAATTTAACCAATAATATTTATAATTAATTATTAATTTAATTGGTGAAATATTTTATATTATGATTAATTTTAAATAAATTATTAATTAAATTAACTTATTAAATAAATAAATTAAAATAAAAATATTTATAAATATATTAATTTATATTGTTCTCTTCTCATATGTTATTAGCAAATAACATATGAGAAATAGAATAATCATTTTTTTCCTATAATACATCAAAAATAACATAAGAAAAGTTGTTAGTGTAAATGACAAAATGACAAAGAAAAAGAAATTCCTGTAGCATATATTCTTTGAACTTTTTTTGAATTAGTAATATGAGATGAAAAGTAATAAAATAGAATGAAACAATAAAAGATATCATTATTTAGATTTTTAAAAATAAAATTAAATAAAATTTCATCCCATACTTTTATTTTTTTCTCCCAAATTAAAAGGTAAGGAGTGAAATAAATTAATAAATCTTACTATTTTATTTATTTTCATTAATTTTTTTTAAAATTTTTAAATAATAAAATAGAATATTTCTTATATTGTATTGTTAAATATTTAAATAATAATAAAATAATTTTATTCTATTTTATTATATTTTATTTTATTTTATTTTATTTTTTACACCCACCATAAAATATTTAAACAAAACCTAAGAGAAAATAAAGGGGTCTTGTAGCCCGTTGGCACCCGACGTAACCTTACAGTGCCGAGGGGTGTGATCGATTCCTCTAATAGTATTTCCTTCCCCTCCCCCTCCCCCCTTCCCCTTGGGCACCCGTCGGTCCCGCCATGTGGGGCACCCACCAGGATCAATGGGACCTAGTGCCAGAAAAAAAAAAAAAAAAAAAGTATCTATCACGTCTTTCTTAGGAACAAACGAGAAAAGATACCATGACACTTGACCAATTTCTAATATTCTTCAAAACTTTCCAAAATTGGCATTTACCAAAAAAAAGATAAGTTTATATTATAACGATGATGGTAAAAGTTTTTAGCATTTCAATGTTGTTTAGTTATATATACGTATATAAAAGATATTTCAAGTAAAAATATGTTTTATTATAAAAAGTGATAGAAATATATTATAATTATTAAATTATACATAAATAATTAAGATTAATAGTTAAAATTATAATTTATTTAAAAGTCATATAATTCTTAAAAAATATATAATTTTATATTTAAATTTTAATTATTTATATAAAATTTAATAATTAATATTTACTCATTTTACTCTCAGAATAAATAATTTTTTTCACTTAATATATATTCTATATATATGTAACACAAATAAACAATTTTATAATTCAAATAATTTGATTTTTGTATAACTCTAAAAAATTAAAGGAATGAGTAGTGATAGCAACAGATCATACCTAACCTAATCCAATTTAACTAGTTTTTGTGAGATCACTTTTTTTTTTACTCAAATTTAAATTTGATCTGGCCAAATCAAGTTTTCTAAAACCCATCGGATCTTTGGAACTTCATATGAATTGATTATTTCACCATAAAAAAAAAAACTTAGTTTTCTCACAGGCCACCTTTTATCCAAACTTTCTTGTAGGGTTTAAGCCTCTTATCCAAGCTCCCCAAAGGAGAAGGGAGCTTGAAAGAGGACAAAAAGAATTCAAAAAAAAAGTAGAGAGTAACCTTTGAGAGAGGGGAAAAAAAATGATAAACCGAACATAGGACTTAAAGGAGATAAGTAGAGGAGGAAATTATCAGAAAAGGGGTGAAGTGATTGCTACGAGGAAAAGGGAGAGAGCTTCTTGTTGTTGCTATTGCTCTAAATAAGCTAAAGCTGGACCACTGCTCGTTAAAGCAAAAACTTGCTCCAACAGAAAGGCACAAACAGAAGCAGTTGCATCTGAAACTATGAGAACCAACATGATCAAGAATAAAAAGTGAGGAATCTGTTGGCAGGGCTTTGAGCTATGTGCAGGCATTTGGGCAAAAGCTCTTCAACGTCGTCGACGGTGGCATTTGTGCTGTCAGAATTAGTTTCTGGAAGAGAGTGTGATGAGTCGTTGCTACAGTAACACAATGGGATTCAAGGTGCCATTTAGACTGCAAGAAGTCATTTAATGTTTTGAGATATTTTCATTTTTTACCATAAAAAAGTGATTTGACCATAAATAAATGAGTTAACAAATCATTGATTTTTGATACTATGAAATAAAAAAAAAAGAACTTATGTGTTAACAATTCTTGGACTAAAAAAAGAATGATGTGATAAGCTTAAAAGAAGAGTCGGATTCAGGTTGATCTAACCATAAATATTTGGATAACGTCTAGGCATGGGTTAAAGTTTTAAATTCGTATTTCATTTTTGAGTCTGATCAATCAAACGCAAATTCATTGTGTTTAAATTAACTTATTTTATAATTTAAATAATTTATAATTTAAATTTTATAAAAAAACTTTTGAAAAAAATTATTTTAAAATATATACTAAATTAACAATATTATCTGGACACTATTTTTATTATACTATTTTTATTCTATTTTTTAAATAACAAAAAAAACACGTATTTTAATGCATACTTTTTCCTTTTTTTTAAATAAAAAGATCTAAGGAAATAATGTACAAAAATAATAAGTAATCAACATTTTCCGCGCTAAATTTCCATCGCTAAATTGCAACGAATACCCATTCATTGGTTGCATAGCATAGGTAAGGCCACACTTGTCGCTGGGAGGTAATATGCAATTTCTGTGTGAATGTGCATTGCTATATTCTATTCCATGTTTTCTATTTCTGCGGGCAATAATTAACTTGGCCACTTACCACCTTTGTCCCATTATGCCTCGCATCACGCAGACCAAACCAGAATCGAGAATTAGCAAAGCACCGTCTCTGGAAATAGCGCTTTTTTTTTCTCCGTTTAGAATTTAGAAAACAAACGCACCCCAAACTTAAAAATCCCCTGCTTCTGCATTTGACCCCTATATAACACATCAATTCACAAGTGAGTGAGTCATCATCCTGTTTCTCTCTCTCTCTCTCTCAAATTTCTCCTTGTGGAAGAATCTAGGGTTTTGGAACAGTGAATCTTCACCGTCAGTAGCTGCGCAGAGAAGAATCTTCGCTACTTTCCTCTCCTCTTTTGCTGCGAGAAAACTCCAGCTGAGGTTTTCAAGACTCAATTTCTTCGTGCTTCAACTACTTCCTCCTTTTGATTGATTCCCATGTTTGTGTGTGTGCATGCATGAAATCTTGATGGTTTTTTTTTTTCTTGAGCTCGTTTTCGTGGGTGTTGGCCCGCGGTAAGTTGCGGTGTTTTCCCTCTCCCTACCCCGTTTTTGTTTGCATATACGAATTGGTAAATCATATGAGGGTGACTATACTTATCTATGATCGTGGCTAACTGAGTGTCAGTTCGGGTCTTTACCTCCCCTCCCCTTCTCCCGTTTGGTCAATGAGAAAGATGACAGTAAAGAAATATTAGTTTGACCAGTTAACTTGTTTGTTAGTGTATTTTGCAAGAGGAATTCTTTTCAACTGTAAATGTTTCTCTTTTCTTTTTCCTCTGAAAAAAATAGTCTAAATTCTTTGGGAAGCCAGATATGGGGGACTGAATTCTACACATACTTCTGGTGCGAATACGTAATATTACAATTACAAGGTTTGACTACTTGGTATTTTCAAATGCTCACTAAACTCTGATCCCTTTTCTTTGGGCTGAATATTTTTTATCATTTCTTTACCCTTTTGGATATTTATGATACTGTATTTTCAGAGTTTCATCTTTATATTTTCTATCTGTTCAATTGGAATCTGGGTGGGTGGGGTTTTGTTTGATATTTTGAGTGACTATCTGAATAATATATTCAATTATAATTACTTGAAATAGTTGTTGTGCCCGAAAGGTGGGCATGGATGCCTAACACCACATTCAAAGCTCCAATTCAGTATGATTTCAAGGCCTATTCATTTTCTTTGAATAGTTACTATGAATTTAAGGAACAAGACAATATCATCATTTAAATCTATGTCAACTGGCATGTGGCTCCACCAAAATTGAATTTTTACATAATACTCCTGCAAATTCATGTAAAGTGTTCACTTAAATGCCTTTTGTCACTGCTTGCAATTTTGGTTCTTTAGAGTTCTTGTTACTATACTTGTTTACTTTTCTAGTGTAATGAGTTTATTTCTCATTAGAAGTTTGTACTGATCCAACAATTTTGGGTGCATTTAGGAGACAATATGACATTTCTCATTTCCATTACAAAAGAAGGGGAAAACTAATCTTCCAGTAGTATGGCAACTGAGAGTCCAATTAGAATCTCAGAAGCTGGGGGTAAATGGTCCTCTCTTAAGGAAGCGGCAACTTTTGGTTCACCATCTCGTAACATGGCGACAGAGGATTTGGATATACTTTTGAAGGGCCATAGGTTCCATGGCAGTGGAAAGGATGTGGTACCCAATCGCAGTGGCAGTGCACCTCCCAGCATGGAAGGCTCATTTCTGGCCATAGAAAACCTATTATCCCAGCAGAACATCACCCAGAATGCAAGCCTGGCAACTCTGAACAGAGCTATGCAAAAATGTGAGTCTGAAGAACAATTACGAGCTGATCCAGCTTATTTGGCATATTACAGTTCCAATGTCAACCTAAACCCTAGACTTCCTCCTCCACTTATCTCCTGGGAAAATCGCTGTTTTGGACGTTATATTGGTAGTTTTAGCAATAATTGGAGATTGTCTTCCGCAGATGATAGCAGTAAAGGTTCATTACATTTGCCACAAGGGACTCTTGCAACGCACAAGGAAGAGTCTGAGGATGATTCACCCCAAAAACCATATGATCATGAGTTAGATAAGACAAGTGGAATATGGCGTAGACAGGATGAAAAGTCAATGGCATCTCAGCACAAAAATGTGGTTGATCTAATACAGGTGATTATTGTGATATCAACTTCTCAATTTGTGAACTATTTTCTCCATTTATTTTCCTTAGTGTCTTTTTTCCTTTTGCCTGCTGCAGTGGGTAGTAATCCCATGAATATATATTTTTTCTTTTTCGTTTTTTGTAAGTGGTTAAGTACTTGACTCTTTTCTGCCTCCTCCAGAGCAATTTGTGATCGTGAATGCATTATTTCTTTTTTTGTTCAAAATTCAAACTTTCAGGAAGATTTTCCCCGTACCATGTCACCTGTATATAATAAGTCTCTTTCTGTAAGTCATGGAATGGTGGATGAACCAATTGACTTAGATGCTGGTTCCAGTTCTTCTCATGACCCCCCTGTCACTACTTTAGAGACTGCTAAACCTACTATAGGTGCAGATTATATAAGGCTGTTATCAACTGTTGATACCCCAGCCCACTCATCATCTCTTGAATCCACAGGCAGCATAGGTTTTAGTGACTTAGATGTTACAGTTGTTGAATCTCAACTAAAGGCTCTTAGTGTATCTAATCTACCAAATTCAGAAGGCCTGAGTTATGAAGAAAAATGGAACAGCTACCAGAATAATTTGATGCAGCACCAGATACACCAGCAACAAAACAATCTATGTGAAGTTCCTAGTGCCAATTCTCAAAGTGTAAATTACATTGGTAGGGAACAGTTTCCTCATAATCCCAACAAGTTCTCCTCTGATGTCCAGCCACTACTACAGTCATCTGGGTTTACACCTCCACTATATGCCACAGCAGCCGCTTATATGACCTCAGCAAATCCATTTTATGCTAATTTGCAGGCCTCTGGCATATATTCTCCACAGTATGTAGGTGGGTACTCTTTTAATCCCACAGCTATTCCTCCATATATTGCTGCATACCCTCCTCATGGTGCTGTACCTCTTGTTGTTGATGGGGCTACTGGTTCCAGTTTTACTCCGCAAACACCAGGGGTTTCAACTGGGGGAAGCATTTCACACGGAGCTGAAATGGTTCATGCAAACAAGTTCCTTGGGCAATTTGGATTTCCTCTGCAGCCTTCTTTTGGTGATCCTATTTACATGCAATATCATCAGCAACCTTATGTGGAGGGATATGGTATTTCTGGTCATTTTGATCCGCTGGCACCTAGAGCAAGTGGTGGTAGTCAAATTGGTCCTTTTGATTCACAAAAAAGGCCCAATAGTAGTGGTTATTTGGATGATCAAAAATTACATCATCAAAGAACTAGTGCTAATGTGAACTCAAGAAGAGGTGGGCCATTGATTCCTAGTTATTTTGGACACCCGCCAAACATGGGCTTTGTAATGCAGTATCCAAGCTCCCCACTTTCTAGTCCAGTTTTGTCGGGATACCCGGAAGGCAGTCCTGTCCTTCCGGGAGGAAGAAATGAAATAAAACTTTCTCCAGCTTCAGGTAGAAATGGAGGTATATTATCTGGATGGCAAGGTCAGAGAGCCTTTGACAGTGCTCATGATCCCAAGATAGTTAATTTTCTCGAAGAGTTAAAATCTGGCAAAGGTCGCAGATTTGAGCTATCTGATATTATTGGACATATTGTTGAATTTAGGCAAGTAGTCTTTTCAGTTCTCTTTCCACCTGTCTAATTCATCAATTTCTTGGCTTTGGAAATTAAATTCAACATGATTTTTAACTCCAGTGCTGATCAGCATGGGAGCCGATTTATTCAGCAGAAGTTGGAAAGTTGTAGTGTTGAAGAGAAGGCATTGGTTTTCAAGGAAGTTCTTCCACATGCTTCGAAATTAATGACTGATGTGTTTGGTAACTACGTAATCCAGAAGGTGTGTGTTGAAGTGATGTACATTGTCATTAACTCTAAGAGTAACTTTATGGTTGTCTGCAATCTGCTCTGCTTTAATATTTCCTTTTCTCCTGTACATAGTTTTTTGAGTACGGAAGCCCTGAGCAGAGGAAGGAACTTGCAAACCGACTGGCTGGTCAGATACTGCCTCTAAGTCTGCAGATGTATGGTTGTCGTGTAATCCAAAAGGTATGTAATTCATATTGATTCATGTAGCTTTATGACATCAGTATACATTTATTTCAGTTGCATGTCTTGACAGCTATTGCAATCTGGTTAGAAGTTGTGCTTATGGATTTTAGTCAGTATGACTTTGTTTCTGTCATTTTGAATAATAGAATCTATAATTGAGATTTATTAATGCTCTGGATATATCCAGATCCTACTTAGGCATTGGCTAGAGCTTAAGGTTTTTAAAAATTGCAATCTGAAAATGGGTTGTCCAAGCTGGTTTGCCTTTTCTTGCAACCCCCAGCACCTTTTTTGGGTGGGGGAGTAGTTTATAGATCCTGGTTTGTATTTAGTAATCAGTTGCTTGTCTTGTAAAGTTATTTTTCTTCCCATAGCCAATTTTTAGTTTGTTAGGAACCTTCCTTTCATGTAACAGCACCTGGGATTGAAGCCCAGAATTTATAGAAAACAGACTTCCTTTTTCACGTAACAGCACCTGGGACTGATGCCCAGAATTTACAGAACACACACAAATAAAATTGACAGAAAACTACAAAGAACACTCTGGAAAAACAGAAGGAAAACTACACAGAATGACAAAGGCTCCAAGCTTTCTAGAGGCTTGGTCTCTCCACTGTCCAGACTCCACTCAGAATTTCCTCTCCCCCCTCTCCACGTAACTGCCTTCTCCTTTTACATCTTCTGCATCCCCCCAGAATCTGTAACTGCGCCACTCCTTCATAACTGCCCCACTCACTCATAACTGCCACTGCCTCTCGTTCCCACTCCTTCTCCCTCATGTGATAGAAACTGCAGCCTGCATTACTGCCCCCCACTGGCCTGTTCCACTTCTTCTCTCTCTCCCAACCACATTTTGTGTTGAATTCCTGCAGTGCTGTTCTACTGGCCTGCTCCCTTCTCCGTAACTCCCTCATGTGGTGCCTCCTTTTTTCCTCTAACCCTGCTTCTGTGGTAAACCTTTCTAATGGGGGGTCTAACAATACTCCCCCCAAAAGTTTCACCTTATCCTCAAGGTGGAAATCAGGAAAATTATCTTGAATTGTAAGGAAAGGTTCCCACGTGTTCTCATAGTCCGGTAGGTCTTCCCACTGAATTAACACTTCTAGCTCTCCACTTGCGGCTGTTCTGACATTGAGTACTGCTGTTGGGTACACCTTCAACTCCCATTCCTCTGTTAAATTCTTGGGTAAAGGTTGCTGACTGACTATCTCGGCTACCGACTTCTTTGATAAGGAGATATGAAAAACAGGATGTACACGTGTATAATCCGGCAAACGTAGTCTATAAGCAACTTGCCCCACCTTTTTCACCACCTCGTAAGGACCATAGAACCTCAGGCTTAACTTCTCATTGGCTTTCCAAGCTAGAGACTTGAATCTGTAGGGTCGTATTTTTAGATAAACATACTCTCCTGGCTGATAGCTGACATCCCTCCTTTTCTTGTCTGCCTGTGATTTCATTTGTTTTGGGCCGTCACCAGATTGTCCTTCAACTTATCCAATATCATGTTCCTGTCTGCCATAAGCTGATTAACTCTCTCAACCACGGATGACTCCTTAGCGCATCTTAGCAAGATCGGCGGGTCCCTTCCATACAAAGCTTTGAATGGGGACATCTTAGTTGAACTGTTGTAGTTAGTATTGAACCAAAATTCTGCCCAATTTAGCCACTTAGGCCACTGCCTAGGCTTATTCCCAACGAAACACCTGAGATAGGTCTCAAGGCATCGATTTACCACTTTGGTCTGGCCATCAGATTGAGGATGATATGCGGAACTGAGCTTGAGAGTTGTCCCCGATAGTTCGAATAGGTCCATCCAAAATTGACTGATAAAGACTCGATCTCTATCTGAGACTATTGAAGTAGGGAACCCGTGTAGCTTCACTATCTCTCTCACAAACACTTCAGCCACATCCCTGGCTGAAAATAGATGGCACAATGGAATGAAATGTGCAGATTTAGTGAGTCTATCTACAACCACCATCATAGTATCCACTCCTTGTGCTTTTGGCAAGCCTCCTACAAAATCCATGGAAATATCACTCCATACCTGAGTTGGAATTGACAATGGCTGCAGCAAGCCGGCCGGGGATAAAGCTTGGTATTTGTTCTGTTGGCAAGTATCACGCGCGGCCACATAGCTCCTGATGTCACCTTTCATTCCCTCCCAATACAGCAAACCTGCAATCTTCTTATAGGTCCTAAAAAACCCGGAATGACCTCCCAACGGTGTAGCATGAAACTCATGTAAAATAGTGGGTATTCTTGATGAATTTTTGGACAAAACCAGTCTCCCTTTATAATACAAGCAATTTCCTTTTCTCATGTACCCAGGATGGGAGTCTTTGTTCACCAACAGATCATGAAGAATTTCTCTAAGTTTGCTGTCTGCTTGTAGCTCTTCTGCCCATACCTCTGAATCCGCTATATGAAAAGTAGAAATAGCACAAAAGTCCATTCTTCGAGACAAAGCATCAGCGCTTTGTTTTCTTCTCCTGGTTTGTATTGCACTTCGAAATCAAACCCCAATAGTTTAGAAGTCCACTTCTGTTGTTCCTCTCCCATCAGCCGCTGTTCAGTTAAATACTTCAGACTTTTCTGATCTGTTTTGATCACGAAATGCCTTCCCATCAAGTAATGCCTCCACTTCTTTACCGCTAGAACTATCGCCATCAATTCCCTTTCACATACAGACTTGGGCTGTGCTCTGCTAGACAACCCTTGGCTGAGGTACGCAATAGGTCTGCCCTCCTACATGAGAATTGCTCCCAAGCCCTTCCCTGATGCATTTGTCTCTAACACACAAAGTTTTTGAAATTGGGCCAAGCACTGGCAAAGTTACCATAGCTGATTTCAACAGCTCAAATGCTTGCTGTGCTTCCTCATTCCACTCAAATCCGTCTTCTTTTTAGCAACTGAGTTAATGGCCTTGCTATCTTACCATAATCCTTCACAAACCTCCTATAGTATCCCGTCAATCCCAAGAAACCTCAGAGTCCCTCAACATCCTTGGGTTTTGGCTAGCTGGTCATACCCTCTACCTTCATGGGATCGGCTTGGACACCTTGAGCTGAGATAATGTGGCCCAAATACTCCAGCTGCAGTTGCCCAAAACTACATTTCTTCTTGTTTAACAGCAAGTTATTCTCCCTTAGCCGCTGCAATACTAGCTCTAAGTGCATTAAGTGTTCCTGTTGACTGACGCTGTATACAAGTATATCATCAAAAAAATACCAACACAAATTTCCTCAAGAATGGACGAAATACCTCATTCATTAATGCTTGGAAAGTGGAAGGAGCGTTGGTTAACCCGAAAGGCATTACCAAAAATTCATAATGCCCCTCATGAGTGCGAAATGCTGTTTTGAAGACGTCCTCTTCTCTCATCCTGATCTGGTGGTATCCCGATTTTAAGTCCAATTTAGAAAAGATAACTGCACCTCCCAGCTCGTCCAACAGTTCATCTATGGCTGGAATAGGAAATTTGTCTGGCACTACCACCTTGTTCAAAGCCCGATAATAAACACAGAATCGCCAGCCCCTGTCCTTCTTTCTAACTAATATGATGGGACTGGAAAACGGACTTGTACTGTGCCTGATAATTCCAGCTGCAAGCATTTTCGCCACCACTTTCTCTATCTCATTTTTCTGATAATGGGGGTACCTATAGGGTCTTATATTAGGTACTTGGGCTCCTTCTTTCAATCTTATGGCATCATTCTGTTCTCTAGAAGGAGGTAGACCTTTAGGCTCTTTGAAAAGATCTTGAAATTCCTCCAGAACATGTTGTAGCTCCTCCCATTCCACCAGCTCCACTTACTGCCTAACATCCTGGTTGGCCACTTCCACCAGAAATCCTTCGCCATCATTCTGTAGGGCTTTCATCATGGACTTTACGGAGGCTACTGATCGGGATAGTGAAGAATCTCCTTGTAATGTGACTACCCTCTCTTCTGACAAGAACCTCATTGTTAGTTCCTTAAACTTGGCTTTGATTTCACTTAAACCCTCCAACCAGTCCAGGCCGAGTACCACATCTGCTCCCGCTAACTCAAACAAGAAATAATCAGCTGTAATCATGAATCCTTGCACCAACATATTCACCCCTTTACACACTCATTTGCACCTGATTCTGTGCCCATCACCCACTTCCACTGCATACTCAGGGGTTTCTACAGTGGTTATACTAAGCTGCTCTACTATCCTCCTATCAATGAAGTTACTTGAGGCTCCACAATCCACTAGTACGATCACCTTTCTCTCTTGTATTTCACCCCACAATTTGAATGATTTCTTTGAAGTTAGCCCCATGATACTATTCATGGACAGCTGCAATGCCTTGTCTTCTCCCGCTTTCTCCCTCTTCTTCTTCAAATTCTTCCTCTTCTAACTCCTCTTTTGCCCCTAACAGTAACACACTGAACTGCTTAAATTTACCAATGTGTTCTAGCCCAAATTTTTCATCACACCTAAAACACAATCCTTTCCTCCTTTTCTCCTGCATTTCTGCTTCGGTGAGCCTTTTGAATCAGGTTCTCTTCTTCGGGTAATAACTCCCTTTACCAGAATGTGATTCAGCTGATTTCTGCCCCATGCTTCCTACCTTGGAAGCCGTTGTAAGAGCTTTCCCGGGTGGCGCCCCCATAATTGGAATGGGGCCTGGTCCCTACTTTTGCAGCAGTTGTTCTGCTGGAAAAATAGGGTTGAGTCCCCTTGGAACTCATCCCAGTTCTTCCTCTTCCCACAGCGGAGTCCCTTTCTTCCACTAGCAAAGCCAAGTCCATCAATTCTGACAGCGATCCCAACCTGTGAAGCTTAATTTCTGCTCTCACCTCCAAGCTGTTGAGAAAAATCCCCTTCAACATGCTCTCATCAGCTACCGCCAATGGTACGGTGAGGAGCTCAAATTGCTCACAGTATTCCATGACAGACCCGATTTGGTGGATTCCCAGCAGCAATTGATACGGGTTCTGGGCTAAGGCAGGTTGATACCTCCGCACCACAGTAGTCTTAAACTCTGTCCAGCGTGCTTGTGGATTGCGGGTTTCCCACCATGCATACCAATTCAATGCTCTCCCTTCCATGGCTACCATCACAGCGTCCAATTTCTCCTGCTCTTCCAGAGAATTTACCTGAAAATATCTTTCTATCTTATTCACCTAACCAAATGCATCTTCACCTGTGAATACCGGTATCTCCAGCCTCTTTCCCTCTGTCTTCCCTCGTGGGGTTCCGGTTAGGTGTTGCAGCAGTCCCACTGGGCCCTGCTTCCCCCCTGCAGCATGTCCTCTCCTTCTTCTTCAGGTGTGTCACCGGTCTGTCTCCTGGGAGGAACGACTTCTTTCCCCTTCATGCACTGCAGAATCTGCTGTTGAACATGCTCCTTCCTGGCCATTTGAGCCCTTTTTTCCTCCCTATCCTGCCTGGCCTCCACCCTTTCATGCTGTGTTTCTGCCTCAACCGGTCCAGTTCCTGTCTCAACTGCTCCATGCCTTTCTCCAACGCCTCCACCCGGTTTTCCATTTTAGATCTCACCATTCACAGCCCCCTAAATCGGGAGCTCTGATACCAAATTGTTAGGAACCTTCCTTTCACGTAACAGCACTTGGGATTGAAGCCCAGAATTTACAGAAAACAGACTTCCTTGTTCACGTAACAGCACCTGGGACTGATGCCTAGAATTTACAGACACACAAATAAAACTGGCATAAAACTACAAAGAACACTATGGAAAAACAGAAGGAAAACTACACAAAATGACAAAGGCTCCAAGCTTTCGAGAGGCTTGGTCTCTCCATTGTCCAGACTCCACTCAGAATTTCCTCTCCCCTCTCTCCACATAACTGCCTTCTCCTTTTACCTCTTCTGCATCTCCCCAGAATCCGTAACTACCCCACTCCTTCACAACTGCCCCACTCACTCATAACTGCCACTGTCTCTCGTTCCCACTCCTTCTCCCTCATGTGACAGAAACTGCAGCCTGCATTATTGGCCCCCACTGGCCTGTTCCACTTCTTCTCTCTCTCCCAGCCACATTCTGTGTTGAATTCCTGCACTGCTGGCCTGCTCCCTTCTCCGTAACTCCCTCATGTAGTGCCTCCTTTTTTCCTCTAACCCTGCTTCTGTGGTAAACCTTTCTAATGGGGGCTCTAACATAGTTTCCAAGTAATAACAAATTAGAGTGTTTGTAATATATAGAGAGCTCAATTTGTATTGTTAAGTACTAACTCTCCCAAAATCTTAAGCTGTTAGGTGGAAGCTTGAAAATCATTTTGTATCTCTAACACAGCCCCTCACGCAAGAGCCTCTTTGGGCTTGAAGTGTGGAAAGTGCATAGTCATACTTACCTACCTTGTGCTAAATTTATCTTAATTATGAAGTACGTGGGTGACAAGAGTTGTATTTGTGACTGCTGTGATATCATTGTCGAGGAGCAATAATCCGAAAAGCTTAAGCTGATAGGTGAAGGCACATAAATGGTTTTATATTTCTAACACGTCTCTTCATACAAGAGCTTTTTGAGCTTAAAGCGTGGATAATGCATAAATTCATTTTATCTTGTGCTGAAATTCAACTTAATTATGAAGAATAGGGACGACAATGATTGAACTCTTGACTACTTGGTCATAGAGGCTCTGATATAATGTCAAGGACCAACTATCCCAAAAGTTTAAGTTGTTAGGTGGAGGCACATGAATAGTTTTATATCTCTAACAACCATGTTAAAAGCTAATTCTCCTAAAAGTTTAAGCTGTTTGGTGGATATCCAAGAGCGGATTTATATCTCTAATATACATGAAACTATTGGTTAAAGTAATATCTACAAGGGAATGAACGGATTGATGAAACAACATTGATTTTGTAGAAGTAAGAATATGAATTTATTGGGTTTGTGTTTCGAAAAACAATAGATAAGAGATAGAATGAATACTAGATCAACTAAAAGAATTTCTGTTGTGACTAGAATTGAGTTTCATAAAACAAAAGAATAAAAAATGCAAAGAATGTAGACATTTGTTGAGAGAGTGTTTGAGACAAATTGTGTGCTTGGGCTGCACACTTGATCCCTTATTTAAAGCTTGATTACAATCAATCAGTGGACTAATCAAAGAGCTAATCAGTAGCTAACTTACAGTCTAATCACTAGCTAACAATCAGCAACCTCATAATTACAGTTGACCATATATTCTAATATAAATGCTAATATTCTAACAGACTAACACTCCCTCTCAAGTTAAAGCTTACTAAGCTCTCAGCTTGTTAGAAATACACCCAGCCAAATAGTGGCAAACACAGCCAAAAAAACAGCCAAATCTAGCGGAATAGACCCAAGAACTTAGCAACCCATGCAAGAACAAGACCAAATAGACCCAATCCAAGCCAAACAGCAGCAAAACGTGGGGAATACATTTCCAAACAGCAGCAGATCCAAACAGAGGATAAGATGTGGTGGATACATGGCCAAACAACAGCAGATCCAAACAGAGGATAACTGTTGGTGGATACATGGCCAGATAGCTCCTTGAAGTGGTGGAACTGAGGTACAAGGGGGGGGTTAGACTGGAAAAGGGCCAGCAACCGTCTCTGTCGAAGTCGCTGCCAGAAAAGGTGGCACAACTGTTGAAAGCCAAGAAAATGAAGGACATGAACTGGAAAATGCTGTGGCCAGATGAAGAGAGAGAACACCACTGGAATGAGAGCACAATGAGATGAAGGCACCACGGGTTACTGCACAGTCAGTCAGAATGAAGGCAGCAGCAGGAACTCACCAGAACTGTAGCACATCGGAGGAAGAGGCTGCAGGAATTGAGTCACAGCAGGGTTAGGAGGCACCATTGGGCTGGAGGCACAGCAGGTGTTAGGGTTTGCAAAGGGCTTGGGGAGGAGTTGAATGGTTGAGTTGGCGTGGTCTGTGCAAATATCGGCTAGAGACGAGCTCTCACGCCCTGGGAAGGTGGAACTGTGGAAGAGCTGAGCTGGGGAGTGATGGGAAAGGCAAGACAAGCCAATCTAAGCTGATTGCCAGTGAATGTGGTGGTTGATGTGCCTCCACGCGCTGGCTTGTGGCTGGAAGGCCATTGGCAATTGGTAGCACATGGGAGGGATTTTTCCAGTGAGGCTTTGGGCTTGACTGATCAGCATCCTTTAATTCCAATGTTGGGGTCTGTTCATCAGTTGGAGGCTGAGAAGATGGAGAATTGGAGATGGTAGCCGTGGCTCAGAGCAAAATCATACCCGAAAAGGTGAGGAAGCTGCCAGAATTTACAACAGGTTGAAAACAGGGCACCAGGCCATATTTTGGGAACCTGGCAGCAGAATAGTGACATGATTAGGTCACAGACGATAATACTGCTTTGATACCAAGTTGAAATAGAATGTTTGAGAGAAATTGTGTGCTTGGGTTGCACACTTGATCTCTTATTTATAACTTGATTACAAGCAATCAATGGAGTAATCAAGCAGCTAAGTTTCAGCCTAATCACTAGCTATCAATCAGCAATCATCATTATTACAGTTGACTTTGTATTCTAACATAAATGCTAATATTCTGGCTACACCAATAAACATGATGTTATATGTTCATGTTGCTTGACTGCTAGTGCTAGGAAAAGCAAAGTAAATGTCTTTTTTTTTCCTCTATCCCATGAGTCTTAGATTGTTTGGACTTGGTGCTCAAGTAATACTTTTAAATCCCTTTGATTATTGTATTGAAGAATGCATAGTGGCACAATTGAGAGTTGGCATACTGCTTTCTTGTATTTTTGTTTTCTTTCAAAGTGTGATTTGTTTGGCAGTGAAGAAAGTAATAAAAAGAAAAGTTTTGGCTACAAATCAAGCCTTGAATTGAGAGCTTATATTAGAATCTTGAAAGCATTTTAGACTTTATCATAATAAATTTTGTTGCCTTGGGCCAGTATGTGAGAGGAAGGAAAAATATAACTGTGAGAGCTTCATTTGTACTTTTGGATTCATGGCCCTGGATTTTGGTTTAGTATTAGGGTTAAGATGGTAAAAAAGATGAGTTAAGTCCTTATATTGTTTTTTATTAGTAACATTTGAAATCTCATCCTAGTGACTGAATCATTTGGCTTTGAATCTATTCCAGTTTGTCAATGTCAAATATGGTAGTGTTGTGACCTCTCTACCCTCCCTCTCTTTGTCCTGTGTTTCAACAATTTTTTGGGTAGGGTGGGTTTTTTGCTTGTATAGTAGGCATATTAAACTTGCTCAATAAGCTCAAGTTATGGGAAGCTTTATTTTGAACTTTATGCTAAGTATGTTAACTTGATTATTCTTGGTACTCAGTTTTATTTATCGTGCGGCTGCATGAGAAGTTTGATGCATATCAGTTACCTCCAAGCTTGGAACATGATTAATTGTTATTTATTCTATGTAAGAAAGAATGTTACATCATATTTATCTTAATCTTGTGCCCATGCAGGCACTTGAGGTTATTGAGCTTGAACAGAAAGCTCAGCTTGTTCGTGAGCTAGATGGAAATGTTATGAGATGCGTTCGTGACCAAAATGGGAATCATGTAATACAGAAGTGCATTGAATCTATTCCAACCAAAAAAATTGGATTTATAATTTCTGCATTTTGTGGTCAAGTTGCTATTCTATCAAAGCATCCTTATGGTTGCCGAGTCATACAGGTAATGTTATTGCATTTCCCTTTCCTCTAAAAGAAAATTGATTTTTGTCTGGTTGTGCATTAAGTCTTTTGATTATGTTTCTTGTAGAGAGTTCTAGAGCATTGTACAGACGAGGTTCAATGTCAGTTTATTGTGGATGAAATCTTGGGATCAGTTTGTGATCTTGCTCAGGACCAGTATGGTAATTATGTTACCCAGGTTAGTCACCCCCTCTCTCCCCCTCTGTATCATAATCTTGATTATTAGCTTCTGGTGGTTATGGTGCATAGTGGAAAACTATGTCAAGTTGGAGGTCGTTATATACATGTCCCTTCTATCATGTATACAATTATAAATAACAGCATGTGCACAATGGCTGCATTACGTTCACCTTTTTGCATTTCACTCTTGCATTTAGAAAAGTGTTTATGGATGTAAATTTGAGTAATGATACTTACACTTACATTCTCATACTCATTTGTGAGACATTAGATTACACTCTGGGTGCCATTGGAACTTTATCTGCATGTTCCAGTTTGTGTACAAGAAATTGATTTATTGTTGTGCATGCTATAATAATTTCAACTGGTAATTGTTGTCTATTGTGAACACAGTACATTGCATGTGAGATAGGGCAGTGCTAAAGACCCAGGAGTTAATACATATGTGCAAAGGCTCTTTTGAACTGTTTTTTTTTTTGGGGGGGGGGGGGGGGGGTGGGGGGGACAACTCCAATTACTTTGAAACATGACCTTCAAATTAAATTTTACAGAATTTCTGCATGTGTTGTGTTATGGCTGAGGGGGGTGTTTGAGGTCCTCTCCTGCTTTCCTCAGCCTTTGTATGTAAGAATACTTCTTATGCATTTGTGTTCTATTTTTTATTTTCAACACTTTTTCAAATAGCATATATAACTATGCTTAAAATGATGTAGAGTAATTCTGGGGTTCACATGGCTAACAATGGCTATTTTGGACTCTGGATAATGTGATGATCTATTGCCCTTTTGTATGTGAATTTCTGTTTAATTTCTTCAGTTATAATGCTTGCCTTGTGTCATTGCAGCATGTGTTGGAGAGAGGAAAGCCTCAGGAAAGGAGCCAAATTATTAGCAAGCTGTCAGGACATATTGTACAATTGAGCCAGCATAAGTTTGCATCAAATGTTGTTGAGAAATGTTTGGAGTATGGTGATGCCACTGAGCGGGAGTTGTTAATTGCAGAGATTGTCGGGCATGATGAACTAAATGACAATTTATTGGTAAGCCAAACTTAGCAATGCTAATTACACACTCAGAATATCCACCTGCTCTGTTCCATTCAAGAAAAGAACTCTTAATTCACTTGCTTCCTGGGTGTTGATACTTAAATTCTATGAGCCTTGAAATATGTTTTAATAATAATTCAGTAGGATTGAGTAGAATGCTTTAATGGGTTCTAAGGTCTTTCTTGGAGGTGAAAAATCACATTTTCAAGTAGTAAAATGTGCATATATTGTTGTACACGGGGGATTACATGTCTGGAACTGCCTTGGAAGAAAAATTGCCATCTGTCTTATTATCTGGGAATGTTGTTAGATTAGAGTTCTGCTTGCTTTTTTTTTTCCTTTTGATAAAAGAAGATTATTAGAAAGAAAGAATAGAAAGTGCAACTGCAGGGAGCATAAGACATCCTTTTCGAAAGAAAACAAAGGGAGAAGAAAACGGCAAGCCAGAATAGCTTTAAAATGCAACAAAGTTGTCCATTCTGTCTGAATATCAGTGATATAGTCTCCCTTGAAACAATGATGAGCAGAGCACCCAAGTTTGGTCAATAACACAATCCTATCCCTTAACAAATGTAAAGGCAAAGATGAACCTTGGAAATACCAGCATTCCTCTCCAACGAAATACACCAGAGAATTGCATCAATGACACACTGCTATAAAATCTTAGCCTCCTTATTTCTGCCAAAACCTTTAAAACATATTATGAGAAACTGCTCCAAGGTGAAAGGACATTCCCAGGGCTCACCAAGAACCCCAAACAGATTATTCCATAAGAAGATGGGTTACAATGCAAAAATAAGTGGGCTGGCAGATATTTGCTTGCTTCTTGCTCTTTATTAAAGGTGTTTAGTTCTTATTATAAGTCGAGCACATGAATATGGTTATGTAAAACTGGAAATGTTCTATTTAGACGTCTAGTGGCAGATATAATTAATGGTTCAATGAACTTTTTAAGATATACAACTGCTTTATAGTTGTCGGAGGACAAGAGGTATAGCAGTAGCCAGTAGCAAACTGCATTCACTGCAGTCTGTAATAATGGTTATAGCTGATGCAACCCAACCACAATTTGATGGGTTTGATAAGGGTGCTTCTATTGCCACTTTTATATCTATCTAAACTCCTCATTATTAATTATAATTTAATTTTAAAAATAAAATCTCTCTTTTAATGTTTCTAAACTGTTAATGACTATCTCCATCCTCAATCACTCCTGCCTTCATGGTCTCTCTTCTCTTTGTAACAACTTAAAGAGGTTTTTATATGTCATGTTTTCTTAATGGCTTGATTGTTGAGATCACCAAAATTTAGTTACCTATCTATTTTTTATTGTTCCCCCATGATATTTCTTTCTTTCTTTATTAATATTGTGAGTTCATCTGACTACAGTCATTGCTTATAAAAAGTTAGACTTGATAAGAATTAGTAAATTAGAAATTCAATTTTATGTTTCTTTCTCACTTAAACCATATTACATAATCACACCCCCATGATTCAATTTTTATATGCAACAGATTGCTCAAATTATGCAATTTCAATTTTTCTATCTACCAGTAGAACAAATCACTAAAACGTAAAAGCATAGGAGAAGATTATACTTGAAGAAATCATGTGAAGATACAAATTTAATTCAGCCTCCAAGATAACTTCACAATCAGGAGAATGGATTTCAGTCGCTTCTATATTTTCTCTCTCAATTTGATTTTTCATTGTTTTTTTTTTTTTGGGTGAGAATCTGAAGTTATTTATAGAGAACAGGAGAGATCACAGAGGCAGTAATGATTTAGGATGGTGGGAGCAATTTGGGTAATCAGGACTCAGGAGTCTAGAAACATTAAAAAAGATTTTTTATTTTTTAAAATTAACTAATCATTATTGTAATTAATAATGAGGAGTTTGGATAAATATAGGAGTGACAATGGACAGCTAGTTTGACTAGGAATAAAGAACTATTATTCAATGAAGGGTATTTTAGAAAAATCAAACAAAAGTTAGTTAGAGAAGAGTGGCAATAGATACACCCACATGATAATTGTCAATGACAGTAGTATAAAAAAATTAAATGTTTTCATTTAGCCTCCGTCCAAACAGCATCTCTTAATATGTGAAACATACTAAAAAGACAATAGTTGCCTGCAAAATCAGTGACATGAGTGCGTAATGGCTTGAAATTAGGTCTTACATTTGGGTAATGAAGTTATATTTTGAAATTCGAGGCTGGCCACTTGTTACCTGATGGAAAAATGCTGTTGGGGGGGTTACAAGGAATTAGAATAAACAATGCGAAGAAACAGGGAAAGAGAAGAGAAATCATTCCCATGATTTAATTAAATCTTGTATCTAAGGTTTCAGCAATTTAACTTTTGAGAAGGTTATGTTATCAATTTATTATTTCTTGGGACAGTTACAGTTTTACGAAAAATAGATATTAAACCTAAACACTGAATCTAAAAGGTGATTGGTCTATAACACAGCCCCTCACACAAAGAAGGTCAGAGAGGCTTGTTCAAAGCTGAAATATAAGAATTGAAGTGGCTAATAATTTGAAGCTGGTTCAAAAGAGGTTTTTATACCAGCTCAAAAAGACAAAAGCAACTTTACCCAAAACCTTATCCTATCAGGTTGGGGCTGAAAATTGTCTCTTAAGCTCTGACTAATAGCTAGTCCTGTGAGGTGGGTGCTGAATGTTGTCTGCTATTTTATTATCTTATACACAGAACAAATTGGTAATTTCTTTGAACAAAAGTAAAAAAATCCCTCAGTTGAAAAGTGTGAGGGGTAAACTATTAAACTTAATTATCTAGCATATTATTTTCAAATTCCACTTGATTAATTCAGCCTTATGCCTGGATGCATTGAATTGATGTATAATTGTAATTTTCTGAATTATTTGCTATTTGGCCTTGTCAACAGATCTTTAAGGTTTTTTTTTCTTTTTTTTGAATAGCTGCTGCTTTTTAAATGTGTTTCCACATCTCCTGTAAGAGTTAGGGATAAAAAAGGGTCTTGTGTTCCTATCGCCATTTTACTGTCTGTTGTATCTAGAATTGATAGTATACATGTCAGGAACCGTGTATGGCTACTGGCGTTGCCATTTTATTTGACAGATATAGACTTCAGAGTATTAAGGTTCATTTTTAAGTTGATTTTATTTATGTTGACTCAAACTACATTAGGGTCCATTTTTTACACTAATATGTGTTGGAATCCTTGATCCTTCTATGTTTGATGATTATTCTACCTTACTTATTATTGAGGTCTTCTAAATCGTTACAAGGGTAGACATTTCTTAGCATTACTAATAGGATCATTTTTTAACTGTTCTGGTGCATACAGTTTGGGGTTTATACTCTTGCTTACTAAATCGTATTTGATTTTCATTGTAGACAATGATGAAAGACCAATTTGCAAATTATGTGGTCCAGAAGGTTATTGAGATCTGCTCTGAAAACCAGCGAGTAATGTTACTTTCTCACATAAGAGTTCATGCTCATGCTTTGAAGAAATACACTTACGGAAAACACATTGTGGCTCGATTGGAACAGCTATTTGGAGAAGGTGTGTGCTTGTGCTACTTTGGTTGAAAATGCAGAAATTCCGGTTCTTTTAGATAAAGCACATTAGCATTCTAGTAATATATTATAAGTAGGTAGGGTGTTCCTGCTAAAATATTCTTGTTTCTATATATTGAGAAATTTTGGTTCTGGTCTCAACTTCTCATTTATGTTAACTATGCATATACCATGTAATCAGTGATATGGGGAAAAGAGTCAAGGAGGGTGGGAGAGAGTGACAGTCTTATTATTTTTAAGGTTGTAAATCTACCTGAGATTATGCTGATATTAATTTAGTGGCAGAAGTTGGAGTCCTATTCACAAGTTGAAGTATAGTCGTGGTGGGGAATCGAATCTATGAGCTTTACCCAAGTGGCATTGACTTTTTCCTTGTATATATTTGAAGAGTTTGATTAAACTGTGGTATGAAAGAATAATTTTTAATCTTGCTGGAGGTCAGATAATATAGTAGTTGCACTCATGAATTTTTGGATTAAATCAGTTACAGTGATGTAAACGGAAAGTACATCTCTTCCAAGCCTCTAGGGGGGCCAGTGTCAGTTAAAATTCTCTCTATTTCCAAGAAACTAGTATTTGGAGAATGGCCACTAGGGGGTTTTATGCACTTCAATTTAAGGTAATAGCAGGATTAACAAGCCCTGCTACCTGAACACCCTAAAATCTGATTTCTAAGGAGGGGTGCTTGGTTGAGTAGTTGGAAAGTAAGGAGGAAAATTTGGAATGATAATCACTTTACAATTTGCTTGGTACAACAAAAGTATGAGGTGGAAAATAAAATGTAGTTCATTTTCACCCTTGGTTAAAAATCATTATCAACCAATCACTTTCTAGATGTCCTAACAGAACAATTAGTTTTCCTGTCTTCCAACATTGCCGTTTTCTTTTATGATAAAGTTTATCTCTTTGACCAGTTTTATGGGAAGGAGATTTTTGTTCATGGAAGCTAATGTGAATATGAGATCAGACAAATTGAGCAAACAAGCCACTACTTATGTTTGTGGAATGAGGACATTTGCTGTGCCTGAGCACATCAACACTGCCTCCAAAAGAAATAAAACATAAAACAAGGCTGGACGGAGCAAGAGAAGCAATCACCTGGATTGTGCTATACTTGTTTTTTGCCTTATTTTATACCTTATTCTGTACTTGTCTTTTGCATGCAGAGAATCAAACGCCTGGATCGTGATGGCAATACAGATGAAACACATGGGTCTCCTGCAGTGCGGATGTGGCATGCAAACCCCACAGCTATAACATATGTTCTGTTGCTGATCACAGGAAAGAGCTGTAACGTTGCTCTGAGCCTGCTATTGAATAAACCTTTGTTAATACTCCTGTGGCTTCATACCTGTGCCTTGATAGCGTCCACATCCATGGCTTCATGAGACATTAGTATATACATATACTCTGAAACTTAATGTAATTATCTCATTCAAGTAATTGGTTCGAATTATTGTTTGGGTATAATTATTTGGAAGGAAATCCTTCCTAATGTAAAATATACTGGATTTTCTCTGCACAGTGTGTGGGTTTTCTTGGAGATACGGGCAGTCAAGGATTCTAGAACTCAGCTACTCACCTGAATATACCCTAGTCCTTGTGGTTGCCATGTTGATTTAATTGAGCATGATTAAGTTAAATAGTTGGGTTTTTTATTTGTGTTTTATCCCTCTAATGCATTTTTAGGAGAGTGGCATTTCAGACAAGTTGAGCTTATCTTTGGTAATCTGAGTACAAAAGTGAATAAATAAGATGTGTTTTCACTTTTCAATATAACCTAGCTTTGGACAACAAAGAATGCAGAATCTCAAGGGAGGATTCCTGTTGGTGATTCTTCAATGAGGGGCAATTTGTAAATATTATGGTATGTTATCGTTGACGCTTGAGGCATGCTTGGTGGGTACCTCTCTCTTCAACGTTCTTTCACGAAAATGAAAAAATGGCCAAAATTGTCTTCCAAACGTGAAGACTTCGATCCTGATCACGAGTTTGTTTACATTTTTCTTGCATAGTAGCTACATATTTTGGGAGGTGCCTCACTAGGGATTTGGAAATCGAGCTATTCAGACCACGACTGGAAGGGTGGAAAATACTAAATGGGCGAGTGTGGAAAAGAAAGATTTTATATTTATATATTGTTTACGGATGTATAAAACAGCCAGCAAAGAGTTACTTTCATTTTTTTTGTTTTTTTGCCATAGGAGCCTATTTACCATTCATATTTCACGACTGATGATAAAAGTCAAAAATATACATCCACGGTGCGTACAAGTTTAATTATTAATTATTACTAATTGTCCACAAAAGTTTTGAAAAAAACTCATCTCAATTTGAGCGAAGGTAGACCAAAATTAATTTTTTTTGGTTATATAAATTGCAATTGTAATCATTATAGATTTATTGGTAATATAAAAAGTTCAAATTAAATTTCCACTTTTCTAAAATAAGCATTCTCATAAAATCTTTTCTGTAGTAGCTCTTTAATATTTTTAAGAGCTCTATCATCAACTCATGTGATTCGTTACAATAAATATACATCACTAATGGTGAGCCTTTCGCACCATACTAACGTACATTAGTGTCATCCGACACCCCGGGAGTTGAACTTAAAATTACACATTATAATAACAAAATTGTATTCTCAGTTGATGCTGGCAATTCTAAATTATAACTTTCAATCTACATTTCTATATATTCATAATTCTATCATTAAACTAAAGGGAATCCCGATTCAGAGAAATTAAACTTATAGAACAGTTCAAATGAGTTGAGTCTTATAAGAATATTCCTAGTTCACACTAAACCTAAGGAGAATAAACTCAAGAAAAAGAAAAAAAAAACTTAAAGAGACTAGTACACAGATCCAACACAATCGAAAAATTTTCTTGCATGGATTTTTTTCTCTTGAAGCATCAATCCTTTTGCCTTCATCATCTAATGGCAAAATACAAAGACACTTTTCTCCGCAGCCACCATCCTTTTCGCTGGAGTAGTTCCAACAATTCTTTCCAGCTGAAATGTAATCCCAAACGAAAGGAATATATACAGTTAAAAATTATGCTGTTTTAATTAACTGTAACTAGAAAAAATGAAAAAGATTTACAGGACTAGAAGTGTATTATTAACAAATACTTCAAAATACTCGTATCCAGCAGAAAACGAAATACACGAGATGTCACTGCTACCACCACCTCAATGTAACACTCCCACTGTGCCCCACCTCCCTAGTCCTTTTGTCACAGAATAATACACTCAAGAAAAATTATAATTTACCACCAAGAATGAGTCAATCACTAAGAAAGCCAATTTACATTTTCACTCACATTGAGAATGCCATCAATTTAATAAAACTAACAATGGAACTATGTCACCATAATAATAATTGTCTTCCTTTGTCCTAGAAAGACTGAATATTAAAAGCCTCGCGCACCACCTACCATACCATTAGCACTACAATCCATATGCACGTTATGTATGACCCCATAGAGTAGCATAACATTAAAGAGACATAAAAAAGTGTAAAGGATTACCCGAAGCTTGTCAAGGCAAGAAAAAAGAACAGTGCATGTCATATTGAGAGACCCATCAAGCATATTCACAATCTGCAACAGGAAATGAGGGTTAGTGGGGAGAAAGAGAAGGTTTAAGATTCTAGATTATGTTTCAATCATAACTCCACGAGAATGTAAGATCTGATGCAAATTTATAATTATACCAACATTGAAAAGAAGGCGTGAAATAATAAATTTCTGAAATGCATAGGCTATAGAAACAAATGAAAAAGAATAACAAGACGCTTTGGGGTTGTGCTCTATTTGCAGGAGTCTGGTGAATTTGGCTGGAGGGCAATCCAAAATTTTTAGCCATAAAATTCTTCCTCTACACCATTTATGGGACAGGCTTATTTTCTTAGCACCATGTGGGTTTTTGCACATTGGTTTTTTCAGGTTGTTTCTAGGTTGGATAAACAAAGGGACTAAGTTCCTCTTTAGTGAATGATTTCTTTTTTTCCTTCTTTGCTCTCTGGTTTCTTTACAGCCTTAGGAGGATGCCTAATCCTTCTGTTTTATACTCTTTTCTTAATGAGTTCTTTTATAGATAGATAGATAGCGATGAGAAAAATATCCTACTTTAAAAGACTGCTCACCTCAGGGTAAAACTCCTTCCTCTCTGGGAGCGAATAAATGATTAGATTCTGAACCCCACGAATCTGCCATCAGAAAATAAATAAAATTTTCAATATTGTGTATCAATAATAATAGGATAGAGGAGGATAATAACACCTTAGATCAGTCATAACTTCAGTCCTTTCAAGAAAAAAATATGTTTATACAAATTTCTAGGCCTATCATAAACACATTTCAATATAGTATACAACTATACACAGTAATATAATTCCCATTTGCAGCCCAAAAAAAAAAAAGTAACATAATTCCCATTCAAAAGGGATCAATTTCAATATTTATGGTACTGTATGTCATAACTTGACATAAAACCAGTAGCAGGTAGCAGGTCTATGCATGTTTATTTTCAAAACTAACATTACATACAGCACTTCAATCCCAGAAAAAATAACAAAAAGAAAGAAAAAAGAAACCCAAAATACAACGTAAACAACCTTATATCTGTGGTAAAAATGAGATCTCTCAGTATAAAGCATAATTTTCCTTTTTCCTTCGTAGAACCAAAGACGTGCACGAGAAATATCACTTTGGGTTGTATACCTAAATTAACAGAAAGACCAATCACATAAATCACAGCACAACATGAGAGCTGCATAGAAAGAATTCACACAAATTCACTACTAAGTTATGATCAATAATAATAACACCAATAAAAAAAGTACAATAATGGACACAGCTCCTTACTCCCCAAGAAGACAAAAGGAGGCATTCTGTGACTTTAAAAAATTTCGGATTCGAATAAATTCAAAGTAAGAACTAATAAATAGCATGATCCCTCCCTGCATCAAAGAAAAACAAAATTGTCAATACATAAATTTAAATGATCACAAGCTTACACAATAGAAAATTTTGGGGTTTAAAAAAAAGTTAACCTGATCAGAATCTTTGATTCTTGGGAAAACCTGCAAGACAATAATTATTGACATCATATCTAAATATGACTAAAAAATTTATAAGTTGGTAATAACAAGCACATAAATACCTTTTGAATCTTCCTAAGGGTATTTATTTAAAGAATTGAACACAAGTATTTTGCTGACAAAATTTCAAAGCACACTGCCTCAGCAAGAGGAGACATGAAATAGAAAATTTTCTCATCTACCTAGGTGAGCTAAATAATAAGCAATAAGCACACAGAAAGTAACAGAATGAGTTTTAGTAATTGACATGGATGTGGCATTAGAAATAAATAAGGACATTTGTGAGGCAGGGTAAAAATTATAGATGAAAAACAAATTTATTCTGTAAAATGTCACCAACTACATCTTAAAAACAACTGCGTGATGACAAATTTTATATGCCAATGAAAAAATAATAGCACAGTAGTGACATTACTACTGTTAAGGATTCAACTAAGGCAGTCTACTTATTTTGACTACAGACGAAAGTTGTATTTTACTTACAGTAATGTCATTAAACATAAAATGCTTCTGCTAGATGGCAATATTATATCTCCAATAAGAAGACATCAAAGGCATAGCAGCACTATGCAAGCAGAATTAGTAAACTTAGAATCATTCAACAAGAGAAAGAAAGTAAAAGTCCCTTAGAGTATTAAATGGACATCACAAAGGACACGGATTCTGTGCCCCGGGATAATGTCTTTGAACACTTTCCATTGATAATTTTGTGCCATGTATTTTTTCTGTGTAATCCACTCACATGATCTGTCAGTCTCAGGTTTTAAAAGCAAATTAACAATCTCAAACTATTGCAATTAAAAGAAAACCCAAAAAAACTTCCACCATATTTTTTTTATATTTTTTTAATCACTTGACTTTTACAACTGCAGGTTTTACTTTAGTTTAAAAAGTTGGGGAACAGACGCTATTTCTCACTTCATTTTTCTTGCTCTAATCTATGGCTCAATTCACAACTACTTGTACAGGAAGACATGAATTCTCCTGATAAAGATAATATAATCACTTCACTGTCATAGTGGCCTATTAGGCAACCTAAGATTGGGCGGGAAAAAAAAATTAGGTTATATAAATTCCTCCAGCTCCTAAAATTAATGGTTGAAGAAAGGATGTGTTTGGGTAGAAACATATTGGAATGTGAGTCATGTGAGTTACTAAATGAGAAGGGCATGTAGGAAAAAATTATCCATGGGACAGGGAAGGGACAGGATTTTGGTATGGTGTATCTGCATGCCATCAGAACTGAAGCAACTACAACAATGACCCCACACACTTTCAGTGCCATGGATATTCAGATGAAAGTTTGCCATCCAGGCTGACTATAGGTTTAAGCAATGATTTCAGTCTTACAAGGTTACAAAATTATGTTTGTTTGACGTCTGGCTTGAGCTGAATTTCTAAGCAAAAACTAGCAATGACTGAAAATTACCAGAAAGAATGGACAATAAGTGTTTCAAATTTACTTCAATTCAACATATAAAATTTTCAAAACCTCAATTCCAAAATACATACCTTCTTAGCAAAATAATTAAAACGGGCATCATCAGCATCTACTATTGATTCTACATCAAATCGTTCATAAATCTACAGGGTTGAAGATTTAGAGAAAGTATTAGCACAAGAGAAAGTAAGGTACAAACATACAGAGGTAAATCTGAATAATATTTGATAACTCAAAAGCACGTAACAGGAAAATGAACCTCAACAATAAAGAAAAAACAATCATGGACCACTAATCTACCATACAACCTGATCATGACAAGAATGAAAATTTGAGCCAACATATCATAACTGCACAAAAAATATTTTATCAAAATTTCAACCATAAGCCTGGTTTAACTACAACAACAATCCAACTACATGAAAAAGGAGAATAAACTATAAGGTGAAAACATATAATAAATATAGAGAATGCTGTTTAACCATGACATTCTTAGTCTACATGCTCTACAAGGACCATATTTCAAATTCTCCAAAACTGATCAGCATATTGGTTTAGGAACTGGTGGAAGGGAAGACTCATCTTTTTGAATAGACAAAATTCCAGGAAAAAAATAACAAATGGACAGAATAGATATAGATGCTGTTCGTAGTAGCACATAATAATCAAAATATACCAATGAAAAATTATAATTGAAATGAATATCATTAATGAGCCATTTTTTTTCGTGAAATGTCAAGAAATAAGACAAAAACGAATATCATTTTACATATCACGTAAGAGGTCCAAGGATATTGAAATGCAATAATTTTGCCAATTGGACTAGCAGTATGCATCGAGACCCATGTGATTTCCTTCCCAGCTGAAACACTATACACCAACTAGACCTTAACTGCATCACAATGGTATATAAAAAAAAAAAAGGACCAAATGCACAATATTTATTCAAGTAGCCTGCAAAATTGAGAAAACATACTTGTCGTATTTGGTGTAGCACTTTGTGCAGAAGACCTCTGTATTCACAGATCAGCTTCACCTGCAGATATCAATTAATAAAACTGAGGATCATAAGATATAAAAATTAGACAAATCATTCTTTTGTATGATGTAATTGCTTAAGCAACAGATAAAAAAAAAATCATTATTGCATTTTTCATCTCATATCAAGGCATATCAAGTTGTATAAAATTATAAATAAGAATAAAAAAATTAAGAAAAAGAGCAGGAAAAAAATTTATGATTTTGATGTGGTGAGAACTCTTCAGCCATAATGTAAGCCCTCCATCATTCAAGGTGGTCACAAACCTTGAACCCATAATAAGTAAAGAAAGTGCAACCAGATATGTTACATACCTTCCCTTGGTAATTGAAACACTGATTATTGAATGAAGCATTTATATCTGCAACAAGGAAATGCAGAGGTTATAATATAACTGCCTGTGTTTCTACAATGCAAGTCAAGAAGTACTCAAGTAGCAAACTCTTATAACTCCGCATGCATACAAGAGGCGAAATGACCCATAGGTTAGCCAACCATTCATAAAAGGCAAATTTAAAAAGTAAAATTTCAACCACGCTCTTCAATTGGAAACAGATATCCATAATTCATTATGGTTGTTAATGTAAATTCAAATGGGTAAAAACTTTCTCACAAAAGACAGGATGAATCACCATGCAAAGCAAAGAAATATCCATCCTTCCAGCAAACAAACATCTGCCCCATTTATCAACAGAATAAAAGGAAGAAGAATGCAAAGGCCTACGTTAAACAGATAACATTTGGCCTTCTCTAAAGAATATAAAGACAAAAGAACCATGCAAAATTGTTCTAAGAAGTCTTAGATACAAGAAGGAAGGTTCATTACCTGGATTTGAATAAAAACCCAGAATTATTGTTTGCCTATAAAATCTGGCACGATCATCAAGATACCTAAACAAGAAATACAAATTTAAGGATTTCAAAATTCTTATGTAGAAAAACCAGAAATGTGTATCTCATTTCTAACATCAGTGCCTCTAAAAGTCAGATTGTAACAAGCAGTTCACCCAACAAATAAATAATGAATTGTATACAAAAAGCAGAGCACTCCTTTCTGGGACATCCAATTGAAAGGGACTGATACGGACTATAGAGAATACAAATAGCATGCATAAGATCAGAAAATAAATTCACTTTGTCATGAGCTTTATCTGTTTGGCAAACCCATCTTCAGCTTAAAAGTGAAATTTACACTTAATATTCAATTGCATTCTTTTGGCTCAAAGTGGCACATCTACTACATAGTTGTAGCTTCCTGCTTCTATGAATCATAGATATTAGTTTAACTCAATGTTCAGATTTTTCTAACTTGTATCTACCCTACATGAGTGCCTGTGCGCATGTCTTCCTGTCTTTCATAGGAAGAGAACATATTAAGATATCATGGTAACAGTGAGAAAGTACAGGTTCTCTAGTAATTCTTGGACAGATACTTTGGCAACGGCAACGCTATTAGCAATTGAAATGTGAAAACAATGCTATGGTACAGCGGTTTAATGAGATAGTCGTCAATTTAGGCAATTGTTGAAAGGAAAAGTCACAATGTGACCTTCTTGTGGTTGTAGTAGCATCTTCAAGGAATGACATCACAATGGAAAGGGTTGCAAATTCTTATAAGTGCTTAATGATAATTTTAACAGTTAGAATTATTGTCAACGACCAACTCTTCTAGAAAAAAGATTAAGCTGCTAGATGGATGAACATAAATGGTTTTATATCTCTACGAATTATACTAAACGTGATCATTATAATGGTGTTAATAAATAGCATAACATCATATTTACAGACATGAAGCAAGAGTAACAATCACACAAATGAGTGGTGATGGAAAAAATGACTCTGTACAACCACCATTAAAATATTTCCTCCTTCAAATAAATGTAAGAATATGTTTAAACCTCCAATGAAGTGCACACACAAAACAATGAACTAATACAAATGCAGTCTCAATGACAATCTGTGTTTCTTAGTGTAACTCAACACTGTCCATTTGACACCATTTTGTAACATGAGCAGCCCGCTGTCTTTTACTTTCTTGTCAATTATTTTTAGGTGCGTTGGCCCGCTATCATTTACATTTCCTGCAATTTAGTTTCGGATGCATCGGCTGTAACATCCCCATTTAAGTAAATATAAATTATAAAAGCCCTAAATTAGTTTTAAATTTTATTTTATTATTTGTCATTAGTAAATGTTTTATTTAATTTTTAGTATTTTTATTTTAGCATTTAAATAAAAGAGAACAGTGAAAATTATTCAAGGAAAATTAGAAATAGTTGAAATACCTGAAGAATAGTAAAAAATATACAGTGACAATTTAGTAATTTTGAGGTTGCAAACAAAGGCATTTTTGTCCAGTGAAAAATTTGAACACAGAAATTAACCAAATTTATTCCCTAATTTATTAATAGCTTCTAAACATTTATGAATTAAACAGGTGAAAGTAGCATACTTTAACCCAATTAAAATGTGACATTTAGGGAGGTTTACATGTGCAAATCTATAATTGGCCAAGAATGACCAATGGGATCATGACAAGTGGCAAAATCTAATTGGTTAGGAAAAAAATTAATTATTGTTTAGTTAGAGTAACTAAACTGTTACTATTTAGTTCGTTTCATTTAGTTCCCATCTAACTAACCTAGTTATAAACTAAGAGACATGATTGTGTGGATGAACATAACCAAAAGCAAGGATTTTGATTGGTGGTTAACAAGACAAAGCAAATAAAAAACTAATAAAAACAAATTAACTAATTCCCTATTAGTCCCATAACCCCATGGCCAAGCCAAGTGAAAAGGAGAAAGAAAGAAAAAAAAAAGGAAACAAGTGCAGCCATATCCACGGCCAAGAAGAGGAGAGGGAATAAGAGAAGAAGAAAAGAGGAGGAAAGAAGGAAAACAAGCTAAAATCACCACCAAACTTCAAATCCAAGAGGTAGGGAACTCAAAACCATTCTTTTCTTCTCTAAACTCAGTTTTCATGGTGGTTGGTTTTCTTGAATTCATGGATCTCTCTCTCTCTCCAAGAAAATTATAAGAAAACTGCTACTCGAATTTGAAAATGGAAGAATGACAGAAAGATAATGTTCTACAAGTTAATGACAATAAATCCAAGTTCTAATCTGAGTTTAATTTAAGTAGACAAAAATTAGAATCTAGGGCCTCAGTTTAGTTTAATAGGACCAAGGTTGAAAACATGAAGCATACGTTTACTAAGAAATGAAGAGACAGATCTAGCAACAAGACAGGTATAGCTACCAAAGAACAAATATTTTCAATATCTATGGTCAATCATTCAAGGCAAAAATGGCATTCAAAAGGATTTGAACATAGTAATTTAGGCTAGCTGAATGAGAAAAATCAATTAAAAGACAGTATAAGAAACCAAAACATCTACTCACAAATACATCTTAAATTTAAAATCAAATAGATTAGAAATGCTTTGAATGTTACAAAACATAGAGATACAAATACACCATTTCCAAAGAGAAAATTTAAGTATGAAAATCAAAGAGAGAGACAAAGAAAGAATGACATAGGCAGAAGTTATAAGCAAAGTATAGATATGAAAATAACTAGTGGGAAAATGCTCTAATAGGATTGAAAGGTAAAAGAGAATCATTAGGCAAGATTCCAGCCAATTCCACTGAAGTAACAAAAACATAGGTAAAACCGTAAAAGCTATATTCAAAAACGCTAATAAAGAGTGATGATGCATGAAACAAAATGAATTGGTGGTATATAATCAACCATAGTTTCCATATACCATATAAAAAATTACTGAACATGCAAAGGCTGCACATGCACATGGTATACACAATGTAAGAGCTAGGCATTTCTTTGCCCTAACATATGTTAGGGAATGCGGTCATGTTCAAGGACTCTCATTGGTGTTTAGCGCAAAGTCTTTTTAAAGGAGTTATCATGCAGTGTTGATGCATTTTTTAGCCACTTGGTCTTACTGTTATCTTTCAGTTTCTCTATTTAGAAGGATATCTTATCCTCCTCAACTTTCCTCTTTTATGAAATTTCTTCTGTTATCTGAAAAAAAAAAAAAAAACTAACCTCTTCAAATTATTTTAATTAAGTGATAATAATTTTGCCATATGTGGGATAAAGAGAAACGAAAACAAAGAAGATGGAAGAAAAACACACAGATTGAGATTGGTCTAGGGAAAGAAAACAAGGAAAACCAACTTCATCTCTGGAAAGCTAATATAGAATGTACCATGGTCTAATGCGCATAACATCTGTTCTGGGCTGCTTAGACGGTAAGCGGTTCAAGTGTTCAACAACCATATGCACGTGAGACCAATTCTGGCAAGTTTAAATAAAAATGAGAAACAAAATTCATATTGTGCTCTAAATCGTGGACCCTTAATTTGTTATAATAATTTAGAGAAACATCACTAACAAACCTGCATTGCTATTACATCTGCATGATCAATAATCAGAACCTGCTCAGAATAAATAACATACATTTTTTTCAACTTCAGACCATATGATCCATATATAAAAGGTAACTACATACACAGTTAGAATTATAAATTATATTCTAACAATAACAAGGAGGGCAACTTACCTCTATGGATGAAAGAAAATCAACATCTTTTTCCTTATTACTCCCAGTCTCTTCAATTTTCTAACATTTAGAACAATCTGATGTTGTTAGCATATATAAGAAATATATTAAAAAATGTTCAGAAACATTAGACAACCTTGATAGGATTATTAATAAATAAAAATAGTTTAAAAGCATATAAAAAAACAAAATATACAGAAAAGTTGTAAAAAAAATTAAATACATGTACTCTATGCTTTTACTAGAAGAGGCACCTGTAATGAGGATGTAAAGAAAAAATCCAATTTAATTTAATTACATGATGATATAACAATTTTCTTTTAAAAGGTTTGAAAACTGAATCAAAATAACTAAAAAACAGCTGTATGTAAAAACATGATTTAAAAATAAAGCTCCTTAAAAGATGGAAGTGGTGTCAGAGGTGGACCTTTGAGGTGAATTTGAAAAATGATAATTTTCTCCTCTTTTTTAATTGTAGTAACAACAAAACACTGGACTTTTAGGAAAAATAAAGAATTACATGCCAAGTGTTGGAATCCCCTTTCTAATGTGCATCATGGATACTTCATCCTTTCACTGTTATAAAGAACAACTGGGAGATCAAGAAATGAGGTAGAGACAGCAGCGTAATTTATTGGGTGATTAGCTTCTCTTTGGTGTAAAGAACATGGTCTTTTTAGGGGGGTTTCCCTAACAGATATGCAAAGGGATCAGGCAGCTTTGCTCCATTGATATTTTCTCTTATTCTTTGATGTTTTATTTTTCCTTTTTGGGTTAAAAGAGGAGGATCCCTTATCCTCCAAATTCTTTGTATTTTTGTTCTCTTCGTCTTAATGAATCTCTTCTTTTATAAAAAAAAATGAATTTATTATGTTTACCATAAAAAAAAAAATTCAGTACTATAACAACAAAGGCTAACTGAGAGTTACAGTTACAGGAGATAAGTTATTTATGGTTTAGGGTTTCTCACCAGAGAGACAATAGGTGTAATTTGTGTTTGTATATGGGAAAAATCTGGGGACAGTTTCCCGCAGAAAGAACTTCATATTCATATTTCATATACAATCTTTTTCAAATAAACAACTCTAATACTCATTGGTCCAAATTTAATCTTATTTAGGAAATGTAAATGTATACATGAGATTTTCCTTATCCTACCAGTATTAGGACTCCCCACACCTTTTTCTTATCCTAGAAGGATTAGGACCTTACTGATAAACCTGGAGGCTGGACAAAGCCCAAAACTGAACAAAACTACTCCCAAAAATGAAACCCAAACCGAGTCACTACACATGAAACCTGATCGTTTGGATCTAAAAGACTTGTTTGACATTGTCGCATCCATCACTTTACCTTTTAACTTCTTAGAAAAAAAATTCTGACCATGTTATTGATGCACCATCACCTTACCAGGTGACAAGCATCTCATTTTGATGGCATAAGACGTGTTAATGTTGATGTGGCAATGGTTTCAGCACAAGAGAAGAATGCTCCAGCAAGAAATGACACTAGAAGTAGCAATGAACAAATTTTAGCAGAAAAAGACATTATAAATTTATAATGAAAAAATATTCATTCAGATATAATGCCCCTGGCATATAATACACTCCTCTTGCTTTATTGACGAGTCATTCTCTACTTTTGGTTTATAGTTCTCTCTTGTTTTCTATAAGAGGACGTCTTATCCTATGCCTTTGTACTTGTCTTCTGTATTAATAAGAATTCTTCCAAAAAAAACAAAGAATAACTGTCCAACCAAAATATAAGGGAAACTTGTATGGACCAATCACAAGACTCTAAATGTAATCTATAGGGAGCAAAAATAAGTCTCTAGAACCAAATATGAATAAAAGAAACTAAGAATTAAATGAATAAAATAGAAACTGCTTACATTAACCAAGCAAAGCGCAGAAGCAACAATGATGTCTGAGGAATGGAAATCACTGAACAACTTGATCGTCTTCCTGCACAGAAAGAAGCATAGAACATATATTAAAAATGACAAATAAATCCATACTGTATTATTTTGGAGCAAAGACAAAAATATGGAAACTATGAACGAGAACTGAAGATAGTCCAAGTTTGAGAAAAGTAACTTGTCATGGATTGAGATAGTAATATGGTGCAGTGGTACATGTATTCAGCTGAGTATTAATCCAAAAATAAAATTTTAAAAAATGTATATAATCTTCCACAAAATCATCTTTTTCTAAGAAAATACACAAACATAAAAAGACGCTTTAAATGCAGTACAAGCACTAATTTATTAGGAGTGTTGAACAAATAGGAAGTGGACAAATTAAATTTTGGCAGAAGGCAGTGCTTCAAGGCTGCATTTATTTTTTATAATTTTTTCACAATAGTTCAAGATAATGAAGTTATCTGGAATGACATAGTGTGAGATGTTGAATTTATTAGGTCTTCACACAATAGGGAGGTGGCTGATGCAAAACATAGAAATAGAGCATCATGTAATTAAAGACCTTGGAACACCCCACATTGCCCACTTCATCCAATGGCATCATCCACTCACTCAACAATAAAAAAATAACCATAAATAACAAGGAGTAATTCAACCCCCACAAATTAAAACTAACAACGAAAAAGTCAATATACTATTATAAAATTAAGCCCCAGAAAATCATAAATTGTGTGCCTTCTCTTTCAACTACTGGAGCATTCAACTATCACATCAATTATGGCTATGAATTGGCAGGTTCTGTGACAACTACTTGGAAGTCATTAATATTCTATTTTAAATTTCACCTTTATTTTTTATTTTTGGAACCTCAATATTTCAGGTGATGAGGACTTAACTGCAAGTGTCAATTCAAAGAATGTTACTCCAGAACATCATATTATTTTAGCCTCAAAATCTAAATCGTTCACAACTATTACCTAGTAATCAGTATAATGACAGATGTTGACTGTGGACTTCTACAAGCTTGCACAACATGTCTTGGGAAAGGAATAAGAATAAACAATGCTAATCAACAGGAATGTAATTACTACCTTGTAAATTTGATGCCAATCATGAAGTCATCCTCATTATTGCCACCAAAAAGTAATTGGAAGTCAGACGGTTTGGTCGACTTCTGAGGTTCTGCATTCTCAGAATCCTGGCCATTTTCCTTGTGGCCTTCATGTTCTTCACTTCCAAATTTAGTGGAAAAACGATCCATATGCTCAACATTGACCTGAGAAAACAAACACATAAGTGTGTGTTTGGATTAGCTTATTTTGTGGTCAAAACAGCATATAATCAAAATCTTTCTGAGAGAGTTTTTGAAAAAAAGTAATTTTTTCCTAAAATTAAGCTATTCCCAAACATGCACTGAGTATCACAAAGGACCTTCAGAAAATTGTTTATCTTGTTCAAGGAAAAAGTAATACAAAAAGATGGATACTATTAATAAGTAGCATTTGCTACAATGACCACAAACTTGAGCAGAAAGTTACAAATACCAGCAATCATTTCAGCCTACAAAGTTTAAATAAAGGTTCAATGTAGATATCTGTTGCTGGTCTTAAAATTTCACTGTCCATGCAATTTGATGTGCATTAGCATCAATAATATGCATTGGAATTAGAAAAGCTTTAGTAAACCAGGATAATAGATTTAAGGTCAAGGGCCAAACACAACTAAACATTCCCTTGCATCTACATTTCCATCTAAAAAATAGGAGTAAATTACATAGACCTCCCCCAAGATATAGTAAAATTATGTGCAATCCCTTCATGTTTTAGAAATTACACACACCTCCCTAAACAAAAGAAGGGGTTGAAGGAATGGTATGTGGTAACAAGTGTTGAACTTTTCATATGGACCAACCAAACGCAAACAATCATGATATCACTAAAACCCCCTAAACAGAAGAAAGAAACAATGATAGATGATAATAATGTGACCTTTTGTTTCTGTTAAATAACAGAATTTATTAAGAAGTATAAGGCAAAGGCACACCCAATGTGTACCAAGAGCAGCCAGAGAACATTCAAAAGTAAACAGAAGCCAAACATTTAATTGATATTTGTCCAAGACATTATTATCTAAAAAATTGAAATTTTAAGTCCCCTTCTGGATTTATACGTTGTCTCTTAGCAGAAACTCTTTAGTAAATAAGTACTAAACCAAACAAGTTACCAGGTACCTCGATTTCAAATAATGATTTTCAAAAAGAATAAAGAAAATTTACACCTAAGTGCATAAGAAAAATTTTCAATTTTAAACAAGGGCTAGATTTACAAGCCTAATGGATGGATCAAAATCATTAATCAGAAAATAAACCCAAAACACGAGAGAGAAAGAGATATAATAACAGTAGTAGAAGACTCCATATATCCCTTTCTCTCTCGTGTTTTGGGTTTATATATATATGCATATATATTCTTCATACTGAGTATTACACAACCTAACCAGTCAAAAGGAAGTTCAGTATATATATATATATATATATATATTCTTCATACTGAGTATTACACAACCTAACCAGTCAAAAGGAAGTTCAGTAACAACAAAACCTCATGCATGAGAGTGAAAACCATATCATATCTGCTTTTGACTGACAAATATTGTCGATAAATTGTAATAACAAACTATTAAAGCAAGCTTACTACAAACATCTCAGTGAGAAATGACTAATCAGTATATAATTTTCATTTGTTTTTTAAAGCCTCTCTTCGGCGCATGGATTCATTCAAGAAGTTTCTCTGGTAGACATGCAGAGGAATTGGGGAGCTCTTCTGTATTGAACTCTTGGTCTCTCTTTTCTTTTGCTGCTTAGATTAGGGAGCACATCCGATCCTCCTTTTCTTTGTAATCCTTCTTTCCTTCTATATCTTCTTTTATGTTTTTTTCTTCTTTTTTTTATAATAGAAGACTTTATTAAGAGAGAAGAGAAATAAAGAGGGAAGAAGCAGAATAAAAAGAAAATAAACAATCAAATCGAAAGAGCTCTCCAATTCTTCTTCATATCTGATAAAGAAACCCCCCTTAAAGAAAACATGATCAAAAATCAACATAGAAGCAAGGAAAACTATCCTATCCTCAAAGAGATGCACAAGTAAGGATCTCCAGCTGAATTTTCTAGCACAACACTCTGATCAGACAGTGTAATCAAAGGCACCGAAAGGGGCACCTAAGGCGCCAAGGCGACACGCGAGAAGGGGACAGCACCTCAAGGTATGCCTTTAGCGCCTCATTGATAATTGTAAAATAAACTCAAAAAGTCCAGCAGTCTATCTTGATAACTATGATGCTAAAAGGGGGTAAAATAGTTAGAATGTTGAAAAAAATTAACTAGTTGTCGAACTTTGGGACTCTTAGTGCCAAGCAGCTTAGGGTTTGTACATTGAACATCTTAATCTTTTATTTTTACTATGAATATTACACTTGAATAGTTAATTTATATGGCAAATTAATAGAAAATAATCAAATATTTTATTGTTTTCTTCTTTGCAAATGTTAACGCCTTTCTTTAGTGAGGTTTGCACTTTTTGGCACCTATTGCCTCAAGGCATTAAATCCCCCTAGCGCCTTAAGAGCGCCTTTCACCTTTGACTAACTTTATCAATATGACATTAACAACCATTTTATGCAAAAAAAGATCAATTCAAAAGCCCGGTTTAAGAGTTTAGGTACTCCAGAATATGCATTAATATTATGTAGTGTTCAAGACCATGGTTAGATAGATTGAGTATACGTTACAAAATAATTAAAAAAAGAAAAAAGGAAACTAAAGTACCTTGTAAGCTGAAGGTGTAAGCTGTATAATCCTCTTTACAGCACGGTACACAATGCTTGCCAATGGCAATAAAATTAAAACCTGGAGCACAAAACAGAAAAGGATCTTACTACTTGTTTAAAACATCACAAACTAACATTGAGAAGATCTGTTAAGTATGCTTAAGCTTAGCATTGCCGAGATAGAATCTTGCTTTAACTTAAAATGCATTTCATGGAATACCAAGTCTATCTATTAAACATAAAACAAAGAGAGATAGCCAAAAGTATTGTGAAACCCTTGACGAGATGGGCTTGTACAAGTGTATTTCAAGGAATACGAAATCCACCAATTAATTTAAAACAATGAGAGCGGTTGCACAATGTTTCTCCTGAAGTCAAATATTTCATAGGACTATAGAACTACTAGGGAAAAACAAATTGAAGAACAGTGATTAAAGATACCCAAGTGCAATTAGAATCAGAAATCCATCAGAAGGAAACAACAAGAATCCTTTACCTTTGGACGAGTAAAACCTTGATCTCGATATATATCACCATCAGCACTCTCTCCATGCCTGGCCAGTTTGGCATCATTTTTTTTCACACAGTCTCTAGTTCTGAAGACATGATTTAGCTGTGCATAATATAATAGTCACCAAGTCAAAGAGGTTCACAAACTCCATAATTTTATATAAAATGACAGGGAAATATGCTTACAGAATGCATTATATATGCATCCATGATGCTTGTGTCTTGAAGGCCTTTAAGATAGAATGGTCTCTTGTTACAGTAAAGTATATCCCGGTAGCTGCTGCCTGGAACCAAGTCAACATGAAGTCAATGCCCATAAATTATTAAAAAAACCAAAGCCGAAAAGATATCATTCCCATGCATATTGAGCCATGCATCCCCTCTAACAGTAGACAACAAAAAAATAAAATAATAAAACACAAAAGAAAATCCACACAACTTGATGAATCCTGCTGAAACAAGGAACACTATACAGATGCCATCTTAATTATTTAAATTAGTGACTATCAGTAGGGATAGTCAAATACAAATAATAAGAGTTTAGTAAAAAACTGTAAGGTAGTATTTAAAAGTATGCATTAAATTTTAGTTTTAAAATTGTATGCACTAAAACATGTCTGGTACATTGGTCTTGATTGGTTTTAACTTTTAGTTTATGTTGCTTTTGGGTTATTAATGGTCTACAATTGTTAATCTATAACTTTACAATTAATACAAAACAAGATTTAGAAAATTAATAATCATGTAGCCCTTTCCCCTTTAAGATTGTGTGTAGAATCTTAGATGGGTTCTTTCTTTTTCATGATCAGCTACAATTATCACCAGTTTTAATTCTTCACCTGGACTTATTTGTTTATCACAAATACTAATTCCTTCCATTGAAATCCTTCATTTACAACAACAAATATCCAAAACCAGAAATCATTTCATGGTTGTTGCTCTGAATTTCCATAGGTCCAAAATGCATGCATACATCCATCTACAATTCATTTTACCCTTTACTTTTTTCAATGACATCGTGCAAACATTTCACTTTTCAAGCCAAAATCAGAGAATTGATCAAGTCAACACAAGAATAGTAATAGCTATAGGTTGAAATTATTTGCAATTTATATCTAACTCTATTGAAATAGAGATCAAATCAAGTTGTACTAAGTTACACAAAGATCATACAATAATACAAGAATAAAAATTGTGATACAAACTTGCCATGCTAGGATGATTTTCAATCAAGTATCTAATCATAATGTATTTAAGATTACAACAGAATATAAAGTCCTACTTTTTCAGTCCAGAAATTTTTCTATAAAATAGAAGAAATTTGGAAAGTTCTCTGAAAATTAGAAGAAATTGTGCCTTAAACACAACCTTAGTGAAGCAAACATTGAAGACATAAATATAGGGAAACTATCATACTAATGGCAAAAATGTAGGCTTTCAATAACGAAACCTAGATGCAAATGAGTGAAGCTAAGAAGATAATCGATCCATTATGATTTCAAATAAACTTACAAAGGGAGAAAAACATCTTTTGTTTAGGTAAATTAATATCCTTGCCTCCAGATGTCTTGTTGACATCCATCCAGTGCTCATACAACTTTTCGTTGAGACCATCACAAGAATTGATATTCAGATCCTAAAAGAGAAAGCAAGAGAGAAAAATGTAATATGTACGTGAGTAAATTGCAGGATGATCATATCATTTATTAGCCAATTTAAGATTATGATTTTACAAAATATGATATTACAACAAAGCCAAGAGATGGACGATGTCAATGACAAGGGGATGTCGATGTCAAGCCAAGACTAACAATATCTAACTATTTTTCCCACCAAACCGATACCATTATCTATTTGAGGACAAGAAATAAAAAGAAAGGGGATGAAAGACCATTGTAAATGAACAAAAAGCAGTTGCATTACTGTGGTCTAGGCCAACCATTCCCCATTCCTTCATGGCTATTGATCAACATGTGACCACAAAATTGTACTAAATTTTGCAACAAAAAGGCCACTAAGACATGGATAAGCAAAAAAGAATATAATCAAATGAAATACCTCCAAAATATTCTCTCCAGTTCCTGTCCATTTGCAGTTGGACATACCAACAGCTGGCATCTCCCATTTATATTTCCAATTCCTTTGGTTGTCAATTTCTTCTTTTGATAAATTATGTTGCAAATGTAAATTAAAAGAACTGCATGGAGAAACAATATCTGATTAAAGGATGACAAAGCATGCAAAAAACAGAAAATTCATGTGAGCTATGTATAATGACAAAGTACTACATGAAATCATACTATCTAGTAGCTAGTTAGTAGTAGTACTAATCAGATTCATTGCAAAACATATCACAAAACATGAAAGAGAGGTCAAAATTATAAATGGTACAATTATAAAGAATATTTAACATGGAAACCAGATACAGCCAAATTAATGAAACTTGCATAACCAATATTAGAGTTGTTTCCATTTCCAATTGGCAATGTTGTCACAAGGCGGCTGATGCGGTCACCTAGGCTCTGAGGCAGAACTGCAGAGAGGTGGGGCAGGTTGCATGATGCAGCCACTGGCATCATGCAATTTTGGAAAAATGACTCGTTTATCTACACTTAAAACACACAATAGCCAATGGGTATCTGATCTAAACAGGTTTTTTCAGTCAAATACCATCTTCTGAACATAATATGACCTGGAAATCCAAGAAAAAAACCTCTAGATCATCAAACACCATCAGTTGAGTGCATGAGAGTGAAGAACAAGATGGCTGTTTGCTGCTGCTATACTCACAGGTTATACTCTGTGTTCTTCGATGAATGTCACAACCTCCTCCATATGTTTATTTGATTGTGTTTCACACAAATTTTTCAGAGTTTACTAGTTTAGAATATATAGATGGCAACTCAAGAGGAGTCATCAGCTTCTAAAAATATCTGCATCAGTTCAACAATGCAACTACATCAAAGTGAAGCGGTTTCGGGGCTTGTTGCCTCAACCAGCTTTTCACCTTGTGACAACATTGCTATTTGCACCAGAAATTGGAGAGTTTTGGTGCATCTTTTAGCCCCTTACTCTTTTATATATATATATATATATTTCTATGTTTCCAAGGATGTCTCATCCTCCCCTAGTTTTCAGTTTTTCTCTCTTCTCTCAACCAAAATTTCTTCTTCGATATAGAAAAAAACAACAACTACCATAGATATTTGATGTTAACAAACCTCAAACGCACTGAATCCTCAGAAGTTGGTCGACTGTCAATTCCAATATCCTCTTCATCTGAATAAGAAAACTCAAGATCATCCTCAGTTTCAGAACCTTCCCTCAATTCAGAATCATTGTCATCAGAATCTTGCCACATACTTTCCAGAACTTTGCTTCTAGGAGACTCCTCATCAAAAAACCCTGAGAAAGTAAAGAACATGAACATAAGCACCAAGAAAAAAAAAAGATAATTCAGAACTATATTATTTATACTTATGCTATTGAAAATGAGGGAGAGATTGCAGAAAACTAATAATCAGTGACCGAGAGTGGCAGAGCATGCTATCGGGAGCCACTAATTAGGTTCATAAAACCATGGCCCAAGAAAAGGATTTTACTTGGACTTCCAAGCAACAAAAAAAATTAAAATATTGATCAAACCTTCTTCATCATGGTCATCCTTCGGCACGCTATGAGATTTAGGAATGTCAGTATCTTTCCTTTTTTTCTCACTTCTACCTTCTTTCCTTTTCCTGAAAAGGAGGCAAAGTAATTCAAATGTTTTAATATTTGACGAATAAAAAAGTTTTATATGAACATGATAAAATATTTATTCATTTAAACAATGTAGTAAATTATCATGGATTAGTGTAACTCAAAGTTGACAAACACATTAGCACACACATGAAGGGAATTAATAGCATGATTAGAAAAAGAATTATCCTATCTGAAACCAAAGAAAAAGCCACAGCCACAAGCCATCAAGTATGAGTTTTTAATAAACTCATCAAAGGGCTCAATCATTTTGAGAAGAAACGTATTTCTTAGAAAAAGAGAGAAAAAAAACAGTAAAATAAGTGCGACATCACTCCCTTGGTATCACACAGTGTACTGAATCACAGTCAGCTATCAGAAACAATCAATCTAAATTCTAAAACAAGGCAAAACACAAGACAAGAGCGCAATAAAAGACAGCATCATGCATGCCAATACATACATTGGTTTCCAACTAGAACAAAAATAGACAAAAACAATACCTTTTCAAGCTAGAAACAGCAGCAGATTGGGTGCAAGATTGCAGCGTCTCCATATTCTTAGGGTTTTGTTCGGATGATTTCCCTGGGCAGCAACCAAAAATCACAAGGTCAAAACACAGCCAAGTAGAGGCATTGCTGGGTGAAATTATCTGAAAGAAATTTTGAAGAGTAAAATTGTGAATGAGAATTGGCCTAAACAGGCCAGGCCTGCATTGCAAAAGATTGGCCTGAGCCTATTTTTTTGGCCTAGCCTGGCCTGTTTGAGGAAATACAAAAGCCAAGCCTGGCATGAAAGCCTGTATAAAAGCCTACCTATTAGACAGGCCAACAGTACAAGCCGCAAGCTTATACATTAAATAGGCTTTTAAAGCCAATCATGTACCTAAAGATGCAAATCTGAATTTCAATTTTTCAATACAGTCACACAAACCACCAAAAGTATAATGAGCCACATTCAAAAAACACCAATGATAACTCTAAATTATCCAAATTACAACAACAACTCAATCCTTAAATTACAAATGTCAAATGTAAATTCCATATCCAATAAGTTGATAACTAATGACAAATCCAAATACAAATTAAAATACTGATAGAACCTCCCAAGAGGTAGTAAGGCACAAGTCAACAACCAGCACACAATGCATCAAACTCTCAGGGGTGATTTTACATGTTATACCAAGCACAGCATGGGCCACTTCTACCCTACATGGGCCACTTCTCTCTCTTTTTGGGAGGCCTATATATCACCTCTGACTAGTTCTCTAGGATTTATATCATTGACATTCAGTCACTAATAAATTTACCACAAACAAAAATGCCCAAATCAGGGAAATAGCTTGTCAAGGGCTGAAAGCAATCACCAGAAGACATTACATTACAAAAACAAAATGATAATACTAAAAGTATCCAGATAACAGATACAAGAATTACGAAAATGTAAAACATAACAGGCACAGACATAACAAAATGAATTAAACAAAATGACATAACAACAAGATTAAACGAAATGAATCAAACACAAGAAAGATGATGCACACTAGATATTCACAGGGTTACATAGTCTTTTTTTTTTTTTTTGGTATTTTACTCATTCATAATTTTTGCTTGCAAATAATAGGTTTCTTACAGCCAATGGTTACCTCGAAACAGGTATGATAGACGGCAAGGCTTCTACCATACCATCGTAAAGTTATTTTCTAACTCAGAAATTATCAGATAAGTAAGCAGTAAAATAAATTGAAATTGGTGGATTCAATAGACATGTTACAAAACTAGCATAGCTGTAATCATAAGTGGTTCCTGCGAGCCACACACTTCAGGAAGCACCTATCTTACAACATCACCGGGCACTGCCTCCATGGTTTCTTATTTGGACAATGAAGGTTTTTCACAGCGAAGTTTTAACCAGAGGACATATCAACTAGGTTCATATTTCAGACAAACTGATCAAGAAAGATGAATCAAAACTAACCTTGATATGAGTCAATCGCACTCTGCACAGAAGAAGCCGAAGGCTTGTGATTATGTTCTGTGAAGAAGAAGCCGACGGACGAAGGAGCTCCAGACTTCGAACGACGACGGCCACCGACGGGGACGAAAGAGCTCCGGAGTTCGGACGACGACGGCACAGACGGAGCTCCCAAATCGCACTCTCCACCACACAGACGCAGAGCAGAGAATGAGAGACGGCTGGACACTGAAGGCTGGAGCCGTCGTCGAGGGGGGAGGGGAATGATGCCGAAACTAAACAGGGAGGGTTTGGGAATTTTGTTAAAAATTATTTTATAGAATCAATATTTAATTATTTATACATGTGTTTTATATATTATATAAAATTTATAAAAATATAAAATATAATTAAATATATATATATTGTAAACAAGCCATTTATCAAGCTTAATAAGCCTTTTTAAAAGTCCTAGTTCAACTTGTTTAGTTAAATAAATTTTTAAAAAAAATTTAAATTTAATCTAAATTATTAATAAGTCAAACTCAACATAGGTGTAATTATAGGTGTTTAGCAAGTTATTTGACCTATTTTCACTTTTATTTATAAACTCAACATAAAGTTTTTTAAATTAGAGTGATTATTCAACTAGTAATAGATTGATTTATTGTAATTAAATCTTAGTTAAACCACAACATAATTAAATATATTTTTTATATAATATATTACTAAAAACAACACAAATCATGGAAAGATTAAATAACTATAATACGGTTGACATTTAGACTACAAAACTATTTGTGAAATTGTGATTGTGAGGGAGTTTAAAAAAAAAAATCAATTAGATCAAAAATAAAATTCTTAAAATAGATAAAGAAGCATGAAAAGCAAATAGCTACACTGCTATACCTATTATTAGTGTGTGTTTTTAAATTAATTTATTTTATATTTAAAATATTTTATAATTAAAATTTTATTAAAAAACTTTTGAAAAAAAATTATTTCTTAAAAAATATCTTTCTCAAACATGCTATAAAGTGAATTTAATAGTTGAACAAACTTAAAAAAATAAATTTTAAGAAAAACAAAGAAAAACACAAACCATTCACTACAACGAGAGAAGCAATGCATAGATAAGCATAAACCATCTTCATTGCACCTGAGAAAAAATTATTATATATTCCTACAACGACACACAAAATTATATATGATCATTTATATTTTAATATGTCATTGTCAAATGATTAGAAGACACTTCTCATCAAAATAAAATAATTATTTTTACTTTAAAAAATTTATTTTATAATCATTTAATATTAAAATATTAAAATATAAGTGAATGAAATACACTCCATGTGTGAGGACCATATGACAATTTATCTGTGTGAGGGTTTATTGAATCGAAAATATGACACATGGCACTAGCTAGTTTTGCCTTGTAAAAAAAGGCAATGATTTTGGGCTTTCTTTTTTTTTTTGTCGTCAAGCTATATTTGGATTTTGGTCGATGATGATAATTGCATAATCAAATAATGAAACATTATGTATCATTTGTAGGCTATTTGAACTATTAGCAACCTGTTTATTTTAGTTGAATTCCAACACAAACGCCCATTTTATACTCATTTTTTTTGCAACAATAATTTTAACCGTTGTGCAAACTAGCGTTGGCAAGTAAAGCAAATGGACCCTAGAATGATCGCAGATCAGAGTTTTTTTTTTTTTTACCCCTTTCTCTCGCTTGCTAGATAAATATAGTTCAATTGTCCAAGAGATAATGAAAGCCTAGACTAGTGTAAGAAGGGGGGGGGGGGAGAAAAAGAAAAAAAGGCTCAAAGTCCAGAACGGTACAACAAAAAAATTCCAGCAAAATACCAAAAGCAAAAGAGAATACTTCATATTAAAAAATGTTCCAAAAAAAAAGTAATGAGATTTTTCCGTAAAATGATGTATTAAATATATTTTTTTCTTGCATCACACTAATAAATTATCCATAATTTTTGTACATGGATATAACGTGGATGCAGTCAATATTGTACAACTAAAAATAAAATGAAGAACCATGCTACTCAGCCTGAATGGGACAGCACGAACGTTTGCCTGTCAAGATACATGGGTGAGCCCCACTATTGTTGGGGCCCAATGGTGGGGCCCACAGTAGTGTCTTTTTGGGTGATTTTCCGGTCATCAGGCTGTTAAGAATATTCAATGTTCTAAGTGGTGTTACACATAATTTTTCGAGGTTGTGTTTGGATAGAAAATTCTATAAAAGGAATGTATTTTTGTAGAGAATTTAAAATATTTTCTCATAAAATCTCTTGTTTGGAAATTTAAAACGAATTTTAGAAATTCCAAAATATTTCCATTAAAGTAATTTGTCACCTAAAAAAATTTAAAATTATGCAAAAATAAGTGAAACTTATGAAATTCCTCCTTCATCGTCAACTCGTCCTGGCCAAAAGACAGAAACTCGATCCATAACCTCACGAACTTGATGACTACTATTAGAATATTGGCCTTGGGAGCAAGGGTTTGGCAAAGATAATGGTGGAAAGCTTTAAAGATCCACTACACCAATCAAATTGAGTGAATTTTTCAATATAGTCGTCCTCTGTTTTTTCATTTCCTGATTCACTGGGTTACCACCTCCATTCCTCTTCGAAAATGAAATTTTCAGACCTAGTGCCTACTTTATCTTGCTTGCAAATGTCAAGTCAATTACATGTACAACAAGGTGACAGAAAGTGCTGGATTCCAACCCTCTTTCTCAGGACAAATGGCCAGCCTCAACTAAGATCTCGTGTGCTATTTTCCAAAATTTTGATTTAGGTAAATTTTTTGGTTACGGAAAAGGGAAGCTCAAAATTGAAAAGGAGAAGCACGATATTCATGAATGAAGGACTATGAATCCCAAATAAGGTCTTTTAAAATTCTGAAATTTCAATTTTTAATAATTTAAATTATCTATAATTTGAAATTTCTAAAAATTTAAAAATTCTTTACCCAAACACACTATAAATGAATTTTGTGATAAAATTCTTACCAATAGCATTAGGCATAATTTACTTATAAGATAACTTAATAATAAAATTCAAAGAAACGTGTTATGTAAACTTTAGAGTAAAACTCATTTTTCATCTCTCATACATATCTCAAAAAAATTAATTTTATGGATTTAATTTATTAAAGTTCAAATTTTAAACAATTTTATCCTTTTATTCATTTAATCATAAGAGAATTTCCACTTAATTTTATGTGTAAAACAATGAGATTGTTATAAATTTAAAGTTTATTGTATTGATCTGATAAAACTAATTTCATAAATAATATATTGAGTGATAAAAAAGTGGATTTTACTCTAAAATTTATGTAATTAAGAAGTATTTTATATTCTTTTGAACCAAAATTTTCCCCACTGATACTAATGAATTTGAGCTAAGCACTTTCAAATATAATTTAGAATTTAGGTAAGTTTACATACTCAAAGTTTAGAGAACCAATTGTAGTTTCGTTAGGTGTTGGCATGCATTTTCTTTGCCTTTGGTTACAGGTTAGTGGTGGACCTTGAAGGATATGCCTCTATGAAGATAAATGTGATGAAAGACCTTCCACGAATAATAACTATTATTATCATTAACGTCAATTGTCAAAAATTGTCACTTCGAGAAAAAAGAAGAAATTGAAAATGTTATTTCGCTTCGCACAGTGAAAAATTGAGATTCGATTAAAAAATAAAATAAAACAATGCGTAGAAGAGAGCTTGACATGATTTTTTCGGGTGTGAAAACATGAATGAGGAAGAAGAAGAAGCTGAGTTAGGAGGGGCAACCTCCTCACCGGCAATAGCAGTTGCCCTGATTATTTCGACCTTCGAGGAATGGAAGATGCTGGTGAATTTAGCGTGTGAGAAGTTTGTGTTTTTTTTTTGTCACAGACAAAGGCAATAGAGTACTGCAAAACTAAATTATGCCGAAATTGACTCCTTAGGCCTTTCTAGTTTCTTGTACTAGAAAACAAGAAACAGTAAAAAAGGAGTCATGTACTAGATATTTTTATTACAGGATTTAACTATTTAACGCTCGTTTAGATAAGTTTTTAAAAAAATAATTTTATATTTAAATATAATATTTAAGAATTATTTTTAAATAATAAAAAGACTTTTAAATTTATTTAGATAAAAAAACAAAAATACTTAATTTATATCAAAATTACTAAAAAATACATCAAGATATAAAATATGATGAATTATGATATGTAAGATATGATTAAATGGACTAGCATAATAGGAACGGTGAGATTTTTAAGTATGTTATGGTAACAACGTTATGAAAAATAAAATATAAGGTAATAACAACATGTCTAATTGTATACCTAAAGGCTTAATAACATATTGTTAATGTTGTTCTATTTTACTTTCTGTAAATGATATATTAATTGAAATCAGAATTCAATTTAAAATATTAGGGGACAATAACTTAAAATTGAGTTGTTTAAAATATAATTTATAGAATTACCTAAGAAGATTTATGTAAATAAAATTTATAAGAAGGAAAAAGAGAAGATATAAAATGTAATTTTTAATAAAGATAAACGATATTTTTATCATAAAATTATATTAAAAATTACTTTTTCTTATATTTTTTTTAAAAGTTAAAGATTATTGACTTCTAAAAAAAATAAATTAAAATTTTTAAAAAATTATATCTAAATACACTTAAAAATGTATTGAAATATTTTTTTAAAAAAATATATTTTTTTAAAAAAATATATCCAAACAAACTCTTATTCTATTCCAAAAAGAAAGGTATATAAAAGGAATTAATCAATTGTTAAACTAGATAAATTATCTATTTATATATTTTTAATTATAGATTCATTAACTATTTAATCATATTAAATTAATTATTTATTTAATTAAATTAATAATACTTTATGGCACATGATTTAAGAGTGTTAAAATCACTTGAGAGTAATTTTTAAAATGTTAGCGTAATAAAAATTAATTACATCTTTAAATATAAAAATTATAATTTAATTTTTAATAATTATATTTTATAAGAGAGTCATTTACTGTTTAAAAAAATCACTTAAGAATATGTTAGAATCCCCTTTATTATAATATGTATTTATATACTTTCTTTTTTTTTTTGGTAGAATACGCATTTATATACTTTCTGACACAAAGTCGATAAGCACGGATTGCCACTCTTTTTTAATCTTTTTTTGTTTCATTTTGAGCCTGCTCAAATATTTCAAACTCATCTTTCTTCATGTTTTCCTCCTTTTTAAGTAGTCTAACCTTATAATTTTTTTAATAGTAATTCGATGTGTGTATTGATTAACAAATAAAAACGATAATTAACTTAAAATTTAAATCTCACTCATGATATTCAGTCAAATTAATAATCTCTGTTTATTAGTTTAGTGAATAAACTATATTATCACTTATTATTCACCTAATCTATTGAGTATGTTGCCAACACTTCACTCTTACTAAAATTAAAATTTTCAAAATAACCATTGCAATAGTAAATGACAAAATAATAGACGCAACTTAGAGAAGCACGTTGGTATGAGCCGATACTTTGATTATATATAATAATAATAATAATAATTCCTTTAAGACATCATTGTCGTGAAGAAGAAGAAGCCAACTTGAAGGGGCTGCGATGACTGCGCTTGGCGGTGGGCCGGTGCCGTTCTTTTCATCTGACTTTACAGATAATCAATAGAAAAAAATGTATGCCTTTTCAATTAAAATTACAATTTAGTACTTAATCAGATAAATTCATTTGATCTCATTCTACAAACTATACATTTTTTAGCTACATCTACCTGAAGGTTGTTTTATTTACATTTTTTAGAGTAATGTAGTTTTCAAACAATAAAAAAAAAGAATAATTTAAATAAAACTGAAAGAACATTATTGTAATTTAGTAGCTGTTTTATTTTTAAATATAATATTATTTTTTTAAACAAAAGATTGACTCAAAGTAACATATTTATAAATCAATAAACGTTTAGTGTGATGTTAAACGAGCTACATTTTTTAAAGAAAAAATTAAAGTTTAAACTTTAAAATAAATATTATTTAAAAATGTTTCTTGTTCAAAAACTATTTGTAATTATATTTAAAAAAAATAATCTTACAATAATACTTATAAGAATACCTTATCAAAAACATTAAAAAAGGTAAGATATTTATAGAAACGGAGTTAGCGCTTAGTAGTGGAACCATTGCCATCATCATTCATCATCACAAGATTTAGCTCCATGCATATCTGCAAAGAAAGGAAATAGACCTGGTGTTTTATATAGTAGAGTTCATCTTTAGAGCATGTTCTGCCAATATATATGTAGAGGAGTTATTCTATCTGAAGATGTGATATATAGTTGACATTTATGAAAGTATTAAATTCAATGTTGCAAATCTCAATTAAAGTATTGTGTGGTTTAAAGAAGTTGACAGATTGAAGAAAATAAAATTATAATTATTTAGAGAACTAAATTTCACTTGTTATACTATGAGAAAATAAGAGATATTATATCATTGTGTTAATTAAACAAATTTCAACTAGTTTTCAAATATGTGTCACCATTAATTTATTGATAGTATTAAAAAAAATTATATCGTTAATAGATCAAAATCATTCTTTTAGAGGATATGTTCCAACATGAAAATTATCTAAGGCCATGTTAATTGCAAGTTTGAAACTAACCGATCTTTGTTTTTTTTTTTTTTAAAGATGAGGATATTTTCGAGTTGATCTTAAACTCAAGTAATCAAAATAGACAATACACTTATTAACATGCGTTGATTCAAGTAGAAGTAATTTAGATCCCTTAAGTATTATGTTAGAAGTTTGATTCTTAATGAATGTGAATGAAACATGTATTATTGATAGGTCTTCTTCCTGTAAATGACACGACTGAAAGTCGATAAATTAGTTCTTCACCTTTTAAGTAAGAAAATACTCTAATTACACAAAAAAAAAATAGACAAAACACTTTTTTTAATTAATAGACCAACTCCTCGGTTGACTGATATTGTTGGTGCAAGAAGCTACAAACCCAACTACCAAAGAAACAAGAAAAAGTTATGCAAAAAATTTGCCATTATATATTCTATTAGAGAGAAAAAAAAAGGGAGAAAAAAGTCGAATGGGGCTCAACGTTGACACTTTTTTTTCTTACTAAAGTTCGTAATCCTAGTCATAGCAAGAAGCAAGGTGTCCCACGTTAACCTTTATGACAATTACTTAGCGTTAGCCGGTGACTGACCTTTCCCAATTTCTCTCTTTTTCTCTTTGCATCTTATCCTCACAATGTAGAGGTTTTGTGGAGAAAGTTTTTTGTGTTGATTTAGTTTATATAAATTGTATAAATTAAGTTAAAATAAATATTTTAATACAACATTATTTTATATTGAATAATTGTATAAATTTTTGTATTAAATATGTGCTTTACATTAAATATAATAATGTGTCAAATATTTTTTGACTTATGTATACTTAGTTTATACATAATTTTTTCTTTTTTCACATTCATTCATTTTTCTTTTTTATTGTCACTTATCTTGTAATCACATCTAAAAATAAGACAGAAGATGCATTTCACTGTCCCAAAAAGCCAACTAGCCAAATAGGAAACCAAATGGTAGAAATAGAATTTTAATTATGAAAAAAATGCTTTTATACGTGCATATTCAATATTTTCTATTTATTGCCCACTAAAGAGTAAAAACAATGGAAGAAAGAACAGTGGATTTTCTCCGGCTGTTGTGATTGATTGGTGAAAAGACACTTGTTCTGGCTGTTCATTGTTTCACTTTTTTCTCTTTTGAAATGCATTTCTATGGATTTTCTTTTCAATAGTATCACATGAGATTTACGAGAAATTATTAAATATTTTATTAATTATTAGTTACATTTTATGAATTTTAAATAATGATTCAAATATTTATTTTAAAGATTTTTTTAGATACATCTTATGTAATACAATTTCTTATATTTACGTCATAGATAATATTTATTAATACGAACAAAAATATGTACGAATTCACAAATTTAAAGTTTCTCAATCAATTATCTCGTTCTCAGCATAAAATTTTGTAGTTTTACACCACAATTATCTCATTGTGCTTTCACCTGTATTCGTATCCAAATTCGTGTAAAAATTTCGTAATAAATAGCATTATTTGTGTATCATTGTGTCATATTATTTATATTAATAATTATCAATCTTTATTTATATACTAACAATAATTAATATTGATTAATATAATAAATATTTAATGATATAACGGATTACTTTTTATATAAAATATATTTAAAATTTTATTTTTAATAAAATTTAATAATAAATAAATATTTAATAATTCATCAAACGTATCAAAATTTTAAAAAAGAACATATTATCTTAAACAACTCCATTGACCATCCCAAACTCTCAATCCAATTGCACTTAAACGGATTCACCTACAATCGTACATTGACTACTTAAACATTAATTGAAGAGCAAAAAAAATTGCAACAAAGTGTGACCTGAAAGTCAGAGACTGAGAAGTGAGGCTGAGCACACTGAGAGAGACACATTCTCAAAATCCTTAAACTGCTGATTTTTTTTTTTCTTCTTCTGTTCTTCTACGCTTCCCACTCGGGATTTTTCATTTTTACCGTTGGTGGCCCACCAGAGTGAAAATTAGCCGGTGTCATGAGTAATGTCTAAAATCCAAACAACGTTGATTTGCAGATAAAGAAACAAAACAAAATTGGTGACTTAAGAAAATTTTTAGTTGCTGTTTTACAGTTCATGTCTGTGCTGTGGGGGTGGCTTTTGTTGCCGTTGGTGATAAGCACGCCTGGCAATTCATCATTCCCTCCCTCTCTCACCTCGCCACTTTTTTTCCCCCTAATATTCCCTTCTCTCTCTCTCTCTAAGATTCTTCTTCTTCTTCAGCCCCACTTTCCTCCTGCTTCTCAAACTTTCCCCTTTTTCCCCCATTTTTCTACTTCCCGAAAATCCTATAATTTTCGCCATTTTTTGCTCCTCTGATTGGATCTGCCGCTGTTCATTTGGCTTCCCCGAGGTGGGTTTTTTGTTTTCTTGGGTTTGATTCAATTTCGTTTTTTTCAGCTCTTGGTCGGGGTTTTTGTTCTTGGTTTGTCGAATTTTGCCGATTCCGATAAAGACCACAAAAAAAAAAAAATCGATTGCCGTCTCTGCTTCTCTCCAGGTAGAGGGGCCTGAATTGCGTTCCGTTGTTTGTTTCGCTGATTTAAGCGCGTGAGCTTTTCTGGGTTTTGCTTGAATTTTTGATCCGCTTCCCGATTGGTCTTGTGAATGATTTTTGTTGCCGGCGCTGTGATTGTTGGCGATGCAATTTTTAGCTTGCGATTCTTGGTTTTTTGATGTTGAAATTAACTAGTACTTTTTGAAACTAGAGGATGTTGAAGTTCGAAACTTTGGAAAATGTAACATCTTTGGCAAATGTTAGAGCGTTTTAGCATGTTGGGTTTTCGAGATCAGCCGAACTGGTTGTGGCATGTGTATACGTGCATCCATGTCACTTACATAGATACATGGGTTCGTATATATACAAATATAGTATTTATTTGGTGGTATTCGTACACGAGTTCGTGTGTATTCGGTTGCATATGGATGCGTTGCGGTGTGTCATCTCCTTGGAAAATTCTGGCGATTTTGGTGTTGTTTCACTTGTCCACACAAATTCTTAGAGTACAGTGGAGGCAATTTGTTCCTCTGAAGCAGCTTTGCCGTTGATCAATCAATGAAGGAGTAGAGAGTCATCCTATATGATTTTATATATTTTCAAATATAGTTTTATGTTCTTATTCGATATTATTAGACAATTTTCCTAGAATTACTATTACTAGGCTTCCTTCCCAGTGGCACCTCTCCTCGCATAAGTGAAATTTTGTACGGTACAGAGTCTTTGTTGCATGCACCTGTGCGGATGTGTGTCCATGTGTTTTCTTCATGTACTAGTATCACAGCTTGCACTTAATGTCAAATGGTGGCTACCACAAAATTTAGCTCCAGAACAGACAGATTGACAAAAGATGCAATTTCTTTTGGGTTCGTGTCATATTTTATATCATTTTAAGTCAGTCAATCTCAATGACAAGGCATATATGCGTACTAAAATGCAATTTATTTTGTTTATTCATTATTTGCGTGCTTAAGAATGCATTGCAGCCTGTGATACAAATAACTTATGGAACATTAATATAGGTAAATAAATTTGCCCTGGAATTCCTAATGCTAGATGAGAGAAGATATCTCTGAAGGTGAAGAGGTTATATGAGTGTTGGCGAAGGATGTCCGGCCCTTACTTGAGTATATGTGACCATTAACATCAGCTGGAGATGTATCCTGAAGATTCTTACTATAGTGAAGAACTGAGCATGTTTTATAACTTGGGGAAATTTATATCAATAGTGATTTTTATTGTATCTCAGGGAACATGAGTTCGTTTACTTGTAGCATAAAAACAGCCATAATTTTGCTAGGCTTTTTTTTTTTTTTTAATTTTTTATTACCGTTCCCTGGCAAATTTACCTAAGGATCAATTAAAGATGTCAGCCTTCTGTATAATCTATCCTATCTTCTGAGCAACTTCTCTCCTCTCCAAATAAAGTTATTTCTGAGCCAGAATTTTGTAGTTGAAACAGTTAGTGGAAGCATTTACAGTTCCTTTTTCACCCACTATTATGTCAGATTCAGCAATTTAACAATTAGATCTTAATTCTTACCTTTAGCACTCATTATATCATTTATGGTTGCCTTTCAGGGTATTCTTTGCTATATTTCAGCTAAGCTTTTGGAGACCAAATAGTAGAAGAATAGTATGGCTGTTTCCATGAGAGATTTGGATCCAGCTTTCCAGGGAGCTGGACAAAAGGCGTATCCTGCATATAGTTAACATATTGTGCTGTTTACAATTTATCACAATTTCATTTTTACAAGATTCATTCAAGGTTGCTGTTTCATTTAGTACTGTTCTATGTAAAATTTAATTTCACGCTTTGATCTGTTCCTAGTGCTTTGTATTATTCTCCTTAACCATATAGTGGCCTGGAAATATGGCGTATTGAGAATTTTAATCCAGTTCCTGTCCCTAAGTCCTCTTATGGGAAGTTTTTCACGGGGGACTCCTATGTGATCTTAAAGGTAAGCCATATTTTTCAAATGATTATTTATTCATGGAATGCTAGCCTCATGTTGGTATCTGCTGCTGCAAGAAGCTTTTATTTATGTTTTTTATTACATGGACATTGTAATTTAAAAACACTACCTGTTCCCAGCATGACAAAAATCACAATATTGGTATGTAATGGCATGTGCGATCAATTTTTGTGTCGTTCATTATTCTTTGGAAAACATTCATTATGGAACTTATATACATTTAAGACCTGCAGATGCACAAACCATGCCAAGGTTCATGTGAATAATTAAATCAAATATTTCTATTCTTATGATAAATGTGTGTCAAGCTCTCTTGCTTAAAGAATGCTCCCTAACAAGGTAACACCTCTGTACTTTAGCATTAACATGAAGGCATGGTGTTACCTTTAGAATAATATAGGAATCAATTTGCTAAACTAACATGTGAGCATGTTTATACTTGCCATCTTTTTCTTCATCTTGAGATAATCAGCATTTTTCCGATTGTGGCGAGTAGGACTGGCACATACATAAGATGGCAGAACATGAAACTTAGATATTTACACTGTCAAGTTTTTTGTTATGCAGCAATACAAGAAAGGGGGAACTGTGTTATAAAGTAATTCGTGCAAGGAATCTGGGTCAACTGTGCCTTCAATGGGAGCTTTTATTCCTTAGGTTTTGGCACAGAATGTGTTCTCAGGTTAAAAGAATGGTGTCAGTATTTACAAAAATATATTATTTTTTCTTAATCATATATGAATATGAGTTTAGCTAAAAGAAATTGTTGGCTTCTTTCCATGAGCTTTGTTTTCCTCTTCTTAAGAAAGATTGTTTATTAGGTCTTTGGTTCAAGCGTCAATAATATATATTCCTCAAGAGCACTTATTTTGGCTGTACTTACATTATTCTTTTGTTTTCTATTGTTTGTTGGGGACAATTGGTCACTTGCTAACCCAGTAGATTTTACTTTTTATTAAGTTGCTTGTGCATACTGCATCATATACGGAGCAGTGTCTTTCATTAGTATCAATATTTTCTTATTTCTTATCCTCTCCATGTAGACAACCGCATCGAAAAGTGGTGCTCTGTGCCATGATATCCATTACTGGCTTGGTAAAGACACCAGTCAGGTATGTTTTTCCTCGGTTTGTATATTGCTAGCCCCTCCTCCCCGCTTTTCTGGTTTAACATTTGTTGTAATTTCCTGCTTATACTTGCTACCTAATGACTGTAATTTTAAAACAGGATGAAGCTGGTGCTGCAGCCATCAAGACAGTTGAGCTGGATGCAGCCCTTGGAGGACGTGCTGTTCAGTATCGTGAAGTACAGGGTCATGAAACTGAAAAGTTCCTGTCTTATTTCAAACCATGTATTATACCACAAGAAGGTGGAGTTGCTTCTGGTTTTAAACATACTGAAGTTGAGGAACATAAGACACGGTTGTTTGTATGCAAAGGGAAACATGTTGTACATGTCAAAGAGGCAAGTTAGACATTATTTCTCTGCCATTGAGGTTTGAGACTTTTATATCATTAATCTGCACACTGGATACAGACAACAAACATGTATAGAAACATAATTTTCTACATGTTGAGTAACCATTTGTGTTGGTTATAGGTTCCTTTTGCTCGATCTTCACTCAACCATGATGATATTTTTGTTCTGGATACCGTGTCCAAAATCTTCCAATTTAATGGTTCCAATTCATCTATTCAAGAAAGGGCTAAAGCTTTGGAAGTTGTACAGTATATTAAGGATACCTACCATGACGGGAAATGTGAGGTAGCTGCTATTGGTAAGTGGACAAGTATATTTTGAAGTTTTAAAGGTGATTACTGAGTATTACTAATTGAATTTGTATACTTGAACTTATGCAGAGGATGGGAAGTTGATGGCTGATTCTGAAACTGGAGAATTCTGGGGTTTCTTCGGGGGCTTTGCTCCTCTTCCACGGAAAACAGCTGGTGATGATGATAAGCCTGCTGATTCTCCCCCTCCAAAGCTGCTTTGGTAATATGTTGTTTCTGCTTTCCGTCTGTTATTTGCATCTGCATTTGCACTGCCTGCATATTCCATTCCTTTTTAGTAAAATGGCATTTGGATGAAATTCATTATTTGTTTAAGCATGTTTGTAATCTTCCTCTTTCACCTATTGTTTTTATTCCCCTTCATCTGTCAAACTTATGGTGTTTATCAATGTAAGACTGTTACAAATTTTTACTATTTAGCCTGAAGTTGTATTAGTTGATAATACTGACAATTCGAAAATAATAATAATTATTGTGACAACAACATTGATGAAATTTATTTGTTATATTAAAATGTTAGATTCTATAAGGCTCTAGCTATAATGAAATTATCATTTTTCCAGTGTTGAAAAGCGACAGGCAGAACCTATTGAGACTGATTCTTTGAAAAGGGAATTACTGGACACGAATAAATGCTATATTCTTGATTGTGGGTTGGAAGTGTTTGTCTGGATGGGAAGAAACACATCTCTTGATGAAAGAAAAAGTGCAAGTGGAGCTGCAGATGTAACACCTCATTTCTTTTTTACTATTTTAGCATTTCTCTCTAAGTTTTAATGACTTGCTATTGACCAACAAACAGGAGTTACTCAATGGCACTGATCAACCGAAATCTCATATAATTCGTGTAATTGAAGGATTTGAAACAGTGATGTTCAGGTCCAAGTTTGATTCTTGGCCTCAGACCACTGATGTAACAGTATCTGAAGATGGTCGTGGCAAGGTAGCAGGTGAAGTGTTAAATAATGTTACAATTGTTATTTTGGCTTGAAGAGATTTTTCTACCTTAAATATTTGTCATCAGCATCATTGACTAGATTGTCATTTTATCATTGTTTCTTGTCTATGACTTTGTAGCACTTCTAAAACGTCAAGGAGTGAATGTCAGGGGTTTGTTGAAAGCTGATCCAGTAAAAGAAGAACCCCAACCCTACATCGATTGCACAGGAAATTTGCAGGTACTCTGCAAGTTTGCACATCAAATAATCCATCAAAACTGATATCTCTTGATGTAACTTTTATTTGTTTCACTTTTATCAGTCTTTTTATTGGTTCTATATCTCATTTAATCGATTTCTTATAATGAGACAATCTTTTAGAATTATAATCACTATACCCTTAAAACACCAGCTGTCACCCATCCTAAAGATGGCCATCTGAATGAGAAGCAGAATGCATAATAATGTAGTGCATAGGAGCTGTATTCTATGATTCTATCATATACTTGGGATATGTGAAACTTAGACTACTTTAGATTCATTTAGGGCAAATTGAGTAGATGTTTAATATATTCTGTATCTGTAAGAAATGAATCTAGAAGTAGGGAAAGGATTAAATGTAGAATGAGCAGCACGCCACTTCCTACACAATTTGGAATGTGTAAATATGAAGTCCTTGGTGTACATTCTGATCATCTGCTAATTTATAGGCTTTAACCAGTTAGTTTATTATTGTATTTTATTGTTTTTTTTAATTCAATTATGATTTACTTGATTGTAAGATAATCTATTCTCGTCCAGCAGGAGAAGGCTTTCTCTTTACATTTTTCTTGTCCTACTGGGATTAGGGTTTGAATCATGCCTGTACATTGTAATATATTGAAACTTATATCAGGCTTAATGAAAGCTTTTCGACATTTTCCTTTTGCTTTGGTGAGCACAAGAATTTTCCCACTTTCCACTCTGTTAGGATTTCAGGTTTCAATGGAAAACATGTCTTCATTTACATCAAAATTATGGTTGAGACTTGAGACGTCAAGTTGAAATGTTCCTATTGTTGAGTTTTATGAATGGTTGCAGTTGATCTGTGTTAGTTATAGGCATTTGATAATCAATATCCCATGAGAATTAAAAAAAAAAAATGCTCTGTACTTCTCCCTATTTGGGTGGATGTGGTTTGAGTGTTGTTCAATTCCAACATTGCTCTTTTGCTTCTGTTGTTAACAATAGCTTCATCTTAATTGCACAGGTTTGGCGCGTGAATGGTCAGAAAAAGATTCTTCTTCCAGCTTCTGATCAGTCAAAATTTTATAGCGGAGATTGCTACATCTTTCAGTATTCATATCCTGGAGAAGATAAGGAAGAGTATCTTATAGGAACATGGATTGGAAAGAACAGTGTTGAGGTGAAAGATTTAAAAAGTTTTATACTTCTGCTTACATGTGTGATTGTAATATAAAAAAATAAAAACAAATAATCCGGCCATAAAATGTTCACCTGGAGCTGCAAAATATACTAGCCAATCTTAGTCTTATATAAAATATACACAGCACTGATAACTGTTTTGGTACCAGACAGTGTTAATGCATAACAGAAATTATTTCAGTCTTGCTATAAATTTGCATTCAGAGTACTGTGAATCTATTACCTGCATTGCTTACAAGCTCTTTTCGTTGAAAATAGGAAGAAAGAGCTTCAGCTAATTCACTGGCGAGCAAAATGGTTGAGTCAATGAAGTTTATGTCTTCCCAGGTAATTATTCTTCGAATGTGTTACTTTCACTTTGTTGAGATATCATTTGTGCTCATCTCTTATCTCCTTACTGATGTTATGCATGTGTAATTGATTGTAGGCTCGTATATATGAAGGCAACGAACCAATTCAATTTCATTCTATCCTCCAAACCTTTATTGTTTTTAAGGTTTGTGGGATTTTGATATCAGGGGAACTAAGAAAAACCACTCTTCTTAAAAAATATAAATTTTTTTCTTTAATACTGGCCACTTAATCCAACTTTTTATCAGGGTGGACTTAGTGATGGATACAAAAATTACATTGCTGAAAAGGAAATTCCAGACGAGACATACAATGAGGGTGGTGTTGCATTATTCCGCATCCAGGGCTCTGGACCAGACAATATGCAAGCTATACAAGTTGAACCAGTATGTCACCTTTTCTCATTATAGTGGTCACTTCTCTTTCCACTCATTTTGTATGGGCAACGCACACTTTTGAATATACAGATTCTATTTTTGTGATCAGAATTTTTCTTTTATATTCTTTTTATCAACCAGGTTGCTTCCTCCTTGAATTCCTCTTACTGTTACATACTTCATAATGGGCCTGCTGTCTTTACATGGTCTGGAAGCTTTACAACCTCAGATGACCAGGAACTTGTTGAGAGGATGCTGGATTTGATAAAGGTTTGATATGTAACATATACTTAGTGAGAAAAAATTGATGCATCCAAACAAACACCAAGAAGTTAGCTTTTTTGTCAAACTATTTGTGTTGGACAAGCAGCTAAAAGTCGGTGAAATTTTATTTGCTTTCATGTTGAAAATGGTTAAATATGTAATTGGTTATTGCCATTTGGGCTATAGGCCATTGGCACTAGGATTGACTCTGTTGTCACATGGTTCTGGGTTTGATGCTAGCCAGTGGCATTACCCCCAATCCCCATTCCCCAGCCTGGAAATTACACTGATATAAAAAAAGATCTCACTGGTTATATTAATCAATACATATTTACAAAAGGTATAATCTTAATGTGAGTAAGAAGATATCAATTTTTTGAGTTTTTAATTTTTTTAAGGTTTCAAGAGGTTGTTTTTAAATATATTTGTTGTCTTTGTATAGTCAAGTTTTCTTGTTTATCTGGTTCTCATATGCTTGCCAATTGTCTGCAGCCAAATTTACAATCCAAACCGCAAAAGGAAGGTACAGAATCTGAACAGTTTTGGGATTTGTTAGGTGGAAAATCGGAATATCCCAGTCAAAAGATTATAAGGGGTGCTGAAAATGATCCTCACCTATTTTCTTGCAACTTTTCAAGAGGTAAGGTTTATTTTCTTACTGGCTGGGAAGATTTATCTGATCCCCCACTCCCCTCTTTTTGAAGGCAAACAGCTGACTTGTTTATGATGGTTTCTCTTTCAATGCCTGACCAACAATGTGCAGGAAATTTAAAGGTGAGTAAACCCACTGATCTATTATCTCTAATCACCTAGTATGACTGTTGATATACATGATTTTGGAATTTATGGAGATCCCATGGTATGAAGGCGTATTAAAGAAGTCCTTGCCTTCATCAATATTTCATTTAAAATGTCTTAAGTTACTTGACATATAAAACAAGCTTAATGATGCATTCCATTTTAAGCACAAGTTGTAAGTGATTAATAAGATTGAAATGCAAGCTAGTTTGATCAACCTGATAATATTGGAAAAGCATAAATCCCAGTACTCAAGACTGATGGGCAAGGAAAGGCTACAAAACAGGGATGAAATACAGTTTTGGAGGAATCTTTATCCAATATCAGTCGTACTGTAAATCAAATCTGAGGCAGGAAAGAAACATTCTCAGGTGTTGATTAGAGTTCTTTATTATGGCATTCAGTATGTGCTAACATAGTCAGATAACTCAATTAGATGTTCTGTCATAGATTTATTGAAAAGGTTGCTGACATGAAAAGCAGAAGTTATTCAAATATGTATAACTAGTCGACATAATGAGCAGCAAAATAGAACAAAATACAGCTACTCTGATCAGTGTAAATATAGCGTGTTAGGGCATGGTTAATCTCTGCAAGGTGGTTATGGCCATTGTGGCTTCCTTTGAAGACTGACTCTGGGTGAAGAATGCTGACAGAAAGTCTGGTCAATATGCTATACATCATTTCTTTGATACCTCGATTTGTAATAGAAACATATTTATGAAATCTTAAGGGTGAATATACTGCTTTGAGCTATGCTGCCTATGAAGAATCAATTATTTGGATTTATTTCTGAAGCAATGCATTAATCTGAAACAATATTTTCAGGTGACAGAGGTATACAACTTTTCCCAGGATGATTTGATGACAGAAGATATTTTCGTCATGGATTGTCACTCCGAAATCTTTGTCTGGGTTGGCCAGCAGGTTGACCCCAAGAGTAGAATGCAGGCTCTAACAATTGGTGAGGTATAACTGGTTTTGCTTTTGTTGGAAGCCTTAAACATACTTGTATAATTTTGTGGCTATTATTTTGAAGACTTCATTATCAATCTGATTTCTTATCACTAGCAGTGTTATGTCCTTTTAGTTTAGTTTAATATTGATTTAAGTTCTATGACATCCCTTTATAATTAGAAAACCGTGAGCTTTGACTTATAACATTTTCAATGCTTTTGCATCATGGATTTAACCTCTATTAGCATTTCTCAAGTCTGCTGTGGAATGGTTAACTTATTCTTTTGAATTGAACAGAAATTTCTCGAGCATGATTTTCTTCTAGAAAAATTATCTCGTGTGGCTCCAATATATGTTGTCATGGAAGGGAGTGAGCCACCTTTCTTCACTCGCTTCTTTAAATGGGACTCTGCAAAATCTGCAGTAAGTTTCTCAATGTAATGACATAATGATATGACTTCAAACTGTTTTAAAATCCTGACTATTGACCATTCCTTTTTTATCTCTGCAGATGCTGGGAAATTCATTTGAAAGGAAGCTTACAATTGTGAAAAATGGGGGTCCTACACCTTTGGATGTAAGGCATCTTGTTTTTCGTTGATTCCTTTACAATCTTGGATAACTGCTTTTTGAAGAGTGAAAAGTGACCACTGAACCACTCTTAGTCTGAATTTTCATATTCTTCACATGTTTTGCTCCATCTGTTTTTGGTAAGAGTTGCAAGATAGAGAACTTTATCCTCCTAAGAATTCCCTCTTTCAACTCCCCCCTCCGCCCCAAAAAATTCATTTTAATCTTCCCTTTGGTCTTCCACTATTTCTTATTTTGTGTATCTCTTGTTAACAGTGTAAGAATGTAATCTCCTAGTTAAATGTTCCTGTTCTTATATTTTATATTCATTCAAACTCATTTTTGGATTCATTTTTTCAATGTCCCTTTCCTTGCTAGCAGTGCAATGAATGGAATGCTGCATCTACTTAAAAGGATTTTTCTAACTCGTTTTTTGATTCATTAATGTAAATTATTGTAGGTATAATAACTTATAAAGTTTGAAAGTAAGGATTCATAATAACTGTAACTAATTTAGGCTGTATGGATAAATGTTTAATGGACTTAAGTAGTGATTGAGTTTGCACATTTAGTGCCTATTATATAAATAAATTAAATACTGAAGTGTGGCATAAGCGTTTGAAATGACTCCACTGAGAATCAAAAGCAGGAAATAAATTATATAATAGAAATAAACTGCTTCTTTTCTGCAATTAATTATTGCCTATGATAGCTTCAAGAAACTTGTAAACGTGCTTTTAGTCAACTTGTATTACTAGATTAGTCAGAACGTAATAGACAGGGTTCATTGAAGACAATATTATATTACTAGTTAGAATATTACCATTTAGTCGACTGTATTTATTTGACTGTTATAAATTAGCTAGCGATTGGTCCCTTGATTGATTGTAATTATCTCATTAATTGATTGTATACATACTATAAAACAGATATCAGCGAGCAAGCTTGCACACACTTATAGAGGCTTTGATACCATGTCAACGATCAACTCTCCTAAAAGTTTAAGCTATTAGTTAGAATCACGTAAATGGTTTTATATATCTAATAATTGCTATTGAATTCAAGGATGTGAACTTGCTGCTGATCCTTGATAGAGGGTGGATATGGACCTTAGTGAGCATTATATTAAATTACATGATGCAGATGTAAACCTTACTTGTTTTGACTTTAACTGATGTGTTTCTCAGATCGTTCTGATATACTTCATCTATTAATTTGCTCCACCTTACTACTTTGTAGGGAAAACACTTGAGTCTTCATACTAATATTTTGTTTGTACTTGCATTTATTCTGTTTGGTTGTTGAATGTTTGATACATTATCAGAAACCCAAACGGAGAACACCTGCATCTTATGGGGGAAGGTCTAGTAGTGTGCCAGATAAATCCCAGCGTTCCTCTCGCAGCATGTCTGCTAGTCCTGATCGTGTTCGTGTGAGGGGCAGGTCTCCAGCCTTTAATGCACTGGCAGCTAATTTTGAGAACCCTAATGCTAGGAACCTTTCAACTCCACCTCCAGTAGTTAGAAAGCTGTATCCAAAATCTGTGACGCCAGATTCTGCAAAACTGGCACCCAAAACTTCAGCCATAGCTGCACTTAGTTCTAGTTTTGAACAACCTCCTTCAGCACGAGAAAGCATGATACCTCGGTCAATCAAAGGTATGCAATAGATGAGCTAATTGAACACCCCCCTTTTGAGTACTTCTTCCTTTTAAGTACTGCTTTGATATTAGAATTTACTTTAATGCAAAATACCTTTTCTGTTCTCTGGTTGTTATGATGTGAAGTGAGTCCAAATACCCCCAAATCAAACCCTGGGACAAATGACAAGGAGAATTCTATGAGCAGCAAAATAGAATCTCTTACCATACAAGAAGATGTGAAAGAGGGCGAAGCTGAAGATGAGGAAGGTCTCCCAGTTTACCCATATGAACGCCTTAAAATAACATCTACAGATCCTGTAACAGACATTGATGTTACTAAACGAGAGGTATATTGGACTATCTAGTTATAGCATCATCTTCTCTTCTCTATTTGTTTTTCATCTTTTTGTTGCATTTTCCCCATTCTTTGCAAATTGCAGCTTATAACTAGGCTTTCTTTCATTTTTGTTCTGATTTGTTTGAGCTTGATGCATACAGACTTATCTGTCATCTGCGGAGTTCAAAGAGAAATTTGGGATGGCAAAGGATGCTTTTTACAAGTTGCCCAAATGGAAACAAAACAAACTCAAAATGGCTATTCAGTTATTCTGAGAATCTGAGTCTTAAAAAGTATACTTTGCCTTCTGTCATCTCGCTGCAGTATAGGCTGCAGGTAGAAGGATTTTTGATTGTAGAAGTTTTACAATTTTTTTTCCTTGGCATTATGTTTACTTCTTGTAGTGCTTTGTTTTGCAGCTTAGGGAGCTTCTGACTAGTGCTACCTGTTTTGCAGTGAGGAACTGGACATAAAGGAAGTGAAAGGGACAGCATCAGTGTTTTTTTAGCATAGCTGCTTCTGCTCCCAGGAAACTTTTTCATGAAGAGAGAAACTAGAGATTTTCCACCCCTCTCCCCTTCTCTTTGCAGTGGTTTGAATGTTTAGGGTTATTTCTCTGCTGAGTTAGCTGCTTGGTATTAAATTTTATAGGGCACAGGTTGTTTGTGAGCTTGCCTTTTTGGGGTTTCCTGTTAGGCTTCATTTTTTTAATTTAAAATTGTTTTGGTTAAGCAATTGGGCTTGCAAATGCGGTCTACTTAGGTTGTATTGATTTTGAGGATGAAGCGTGTACAGCAGTGTAAAAACCAGCTTACCAAAAAAAAAAAAAGTGTGTAAAAACCAGACAACTCGTTATTTGTTTTGGAAATAAAAGTGTGATTCTTTCTTATTATTATTATTATTATTATTATTTCAAATGCTACATGTTACATATTTATATTGATACATAAAGTAACATATTTCATGATATTTTATCTCACTTAAATAATAAAAAAATTCCCTAAATCAATTTCTTTTTAATTTTAAGAAACTTTTTAAAATGAAAGAACAAGTTGAGTAAATTATCATTTTAAGACCTACATTTTTATTTTCATTAATTAGGAAATTTAATTTCACGGGAGAATTTCTTTATTAATCGAAGAATGCTAACATGGTAAAGATATTAAATTTGGTATATCAATATAGTTTATTTAGAATATGAGCAAAATGTCTATCATATATGATTTGACAATTAACATGTTGGAATTTTTTAATTAATATTTATCAGGTTATTCTCCCATTGAATTTAATATCATAATTGGTAAATTTTATAGTTAAGTTTCTTAATTGATTTTCAACTATAATTGAGGTCTTTGTAAAATAATATTTTATGGAAATGTTATTATTTTAAATATGTACCTAATTTTCTGGCATTTTTTAAAATGATATTTATACTATATCTTTAAATTAATTTCTAATTTTTAAATTAAACATTTATAGAACCATGTATTTAAATAAATTTTATATTGTTTACGTTTATATTGTGGTGTTATTTCTAGTATTAATTTTTTGGTAAAAAAGGCAAAATACAGAAGAAAAATTTCTCAAATATCGAGTCATGTACAATTTACTTGAGTTTAAAGAAGGGTTTAAAAGAATGTTTATTTTTTATTAAATGTGAAAAAAATTTCCATTCAATAGATACTCCTCTGATAAACAAAAAGAATAAAAATAAATATACTGAATTTATTGTCATATGTGATTTACCGTCCATGTTTTGCAAAATGGCTAAAAGGCCAATTTAGTTTCTGCTAAATGTGTAAAAAATTTCATTTGTATAACATATATCCATATGACGAATCATATATAAAATAATTCTAGCAATGTTGGATCTCAAAAGTCAACTTATTTACCATATAAATCAACTTATTCACTTAAAAAAAGTAAGAGTTCATAAGTTTAAATCTCTGTATTATCATAGTAAAAAAAAGCAAAATATATCTTTTAACAAGGTTTTAAAATTGTAGGTAAATTTTATGAAATCAAAAGTTTGAGGGATTTTTTTACATTTTATACCAGATCGATGCCTATTAGGCATAATGGTTTTTCCTTTTGTTAAAATGCCAAAAAAAAAAAAACTCCTCTAATTTTAAGTCACGTGCAATTTACCCATTAATTTAAAAATGGTTAAAAGATATGTTTATTTTTTTCACTAAATGTAAAAAAATAACTTTTTCGTCCAACAAAATTTCATATAGACATGCAAAATAACTCAGTTTACCCCGTGCGAGCCAAAGCATTTATGCTTTGTTTGTTTAAAATTATTGATGGGTGCAAACACCCATTAGAAAGAAACTATAATTGTTTTTTGGTTTGGATAAAAGTGTATTGGGATGTATGGATATCCCGTTTGTGGTGAGAAACGTTGATTGGGTTAAAGCATTCGATTCATTTTTTTTTTTTTTTTTGATTTCATAGAAGGTGCTAGCATTTTGTAAGAGAAGGGAATATGTGGCTTCTGGGAGAATCGGACATCCGATATCATTACATTCTAGTCTTAAAACTGAGGCTGGATGTAATTGAGCTTCAAGTTCGTTAACCAACTAAATTTAGTTTAGTGATTCATTGACTTTATTCAAAAAATTAGTAGGCCAAATGAGTTGAGCCTAATATAACTAATTTACATAAGATAATTTAGGACACTTTCTTTTGTTAGAATGACACAACAAAAGAATTAGAGGAAAAAAACAAAATATTACAAATATAAGACACATTGATTCTTACATTTGAAAGAGAGATTTAGAAAACTATGAAAAGACATATATAAATTATACAATTTATTTTATTTATGGGCAAAAAATGACATATATAGAACTGAGTAAGTTATTATAGTGTTAAGCATATTTTTAAATGTTAAATAAGCATTTAACGTGATATTTGAGCACTTAAGTTAACATAGGAATGAAATTAATTTTTAACAGTTCATAGAATTAATTTAAATAAAGAAATAATAATTGTCTGCAAAAAAAAATAACAATTGAAGTATTCTGAGATTGAATCTATGCTTTCTTGAGTAACTGATACGAAAGTATTTATATCTTTTATGTAAGGATAACCGATCTAGATTGAAAAATTTGAATTAAAAAGCAAAAAACTAAACAAAATCATAGATTCTCTTTTTATGAAAATCAATCAATTCGGTTTAGTTTTTATTTTTAAAATTGAATCAAATCAAATCAAACTAAATCAACCACATATACTTAAATGATTAAATTTTTATTTATTGTTTTTTGTATGAAAATGTTTAAAATAATTTATTATTAATATCTATTTAATTATATTTATATTAAGATTTTTTGATCAATTTTATATTAATCGATCATGAAAAAAAGTTTGATATGAATTATTAAAAAAATATTTGTTCAAAAATTAATTAAACTGAATCAAATCAACCTAATTAAAAATAATTTGATTCAGTTTAGTTTCTCATTTAAAACAAAATAAATTGATTCTCATTGTAGGAAAATCAATAAGTTTGGCTTAAAATGACTTTTTTTTTAATATAAGCTTAGTAATTTATTCTTAATTTTTTAAAATAAAAAAAAAAAGAAAGAGAAAAACAACAAAAGGTTGCAGTCGCACTTGCAGAGACGATCTCGGGGGCTGTCCGAGAAAGAAATAGGCAAGTGCATAATTTTGAAAGGGGGCGCGTGAGCGTATGGTTGAGCAAGAGATAGGAGCAGCAAGTAGCTATGAGTAGCAGCGATAAGACTCCTCCTTCGGCTCCAGTTCCAACTCCAACTCCAACTCCAACTCCTTCTCCTTCCTTCGAGTTGTGCAAGGGCATCAATGGCCTCGACAAGCTCGTTCTTCGCGAGGCACGCGGTAGCTCCGCTGAGGTCCTTCTCCATTTCCTCATTACCCCTATCGATGTCAATTCTCTTTCTCTCATGTCTCCATCTCGATCCGCTTCTCCGCTTTGCATTCTCAATTTCTTGATTATTGATTCTCATTTAGGGAGTGCTGATCTCGTGAGTTTTATTTGGATCGAGATTTGTTGTCGCCGAAAATTTCCGTTTGCTTCGCCGTATCGCGGGAAATTAGTTGGAGGATGCTCTTTTGGCACCGTAACATAGTTCGATCTAACTTGTGGGCTAGTTTTTAGTGAAACGAATTATTCGAATCTGTATGCGTTTGGTGTTCAATTTTACCGATTTTGCTTAAATTTTTAAGGAGCTAATCGCTCGTGCAAGTTCTGGTAGTGTTTGGCTCTGATGACAAGTCATTTCTTTGTCTGTGATTTTCAGGTGTACCTATACGGTGGTCATGTGACTTCTTGGAAGAATGATCATGGGGAGGAATTGCTTTTTCTCAGTAATAAGGTGTGGCATTAAACATATTTGTATTTCATCTTTCAGTTTATTAATTTAGTTAGCTCTGATTTCCTTTCTTACACCACGAAGTTTAATTTCATTATTTCAATTTTTTTTCCCATTATTGTCAAGACAGGGAAAAAAGAAAAACACTAATCTTATACTTTGGATCTCAACGAGGTTGCGAAATTTCAGTATGCTCTGAGTATCTTCATACATGACGTGAATTGTTCAAAAGAAACAAATTGACTGCTAACAACTATAGGATCTGTCTGGAGTTCTAGATCTTAATTTGCTCGTAAAATATTAATATCAAATGATCGACCTGGCACTGTTTACTGGCTACAGTACTATTATTGCTGTCTTTTCTTGATGCAAATATGATGCTCCTAATTTAATTAGTCTTAGCAAAGATCTAAAGTGTTGATCATGTTTTAATGTAAGTTGTTCAATGAGAATGATAGAAATGGTAACATGGTAAGCTTGTCAAATGTGTGGTTAAAATGAAAATCCTCTGGCTACTTCTTCTTCACGTTCTACTTTGGCTTGGATGATGGTTTCCCTTTTGTCTCATTTGTTTCCAAATATATGTGGGGGAGTTTGATTTTAATGTGCTTGCTTCCTTTGCGAATATTGCCTAGTCTTTTGGAGCAATCTATTTCACTAGAACTTTATATTCTGGTTGTTGTTTAAGCACAATGAGCATATGAATCTCTTTAACTGGCATCATAGGTAAATAACCTCTGTTAGGAATCACCCAATTGGGTAACTCCCTGTGGAGCATTATCATTTTACAGTATGTTGAACATGTTTATGTACAGATAGAATTCTCAATTCTGTATGGTTACACTACATGGCACATTTATGGAACTTCGACAGTTGGCATGTAAATAGTTTTGCTACTTTCCCCTGTAAGTAATTTGTACCTATAATCATTTGCTTTGTAGCTTAATTTTGTTGAAAAACACCCCTTATTTTTATTCTTTTTCTTTAAAAAAGTCTATTGGAAAGCACCTGTTGGTGCCACCTAAGTATTATAGAAGGATATTACAAGTTACACCTCCTCTCCTTTCTCCTCTGCGGTGTGGTTGTTCATTTTAAATTCAATTCTATCCATTTTCTTATTATTTCTGCCAAGATTTTATATTTGGTGGCATTGAATGAAATGATTCTTTCAATAGCTTCTGGAAAGAAACTGGTTTGACTTGAATTTATTGTTTAATTTTAATCTTAATATCTGAAATCTAAGAAAATGGTTTTTGAGCATGGTGATATGTTTTGAGATTTGCAAATATTAATTTTTGCCAGGCTTGTTACTATTCTATTCATTCTTAGTTTTATATATTTGAGAGGATCGAACCAAGGGGCTTCATGTCTCAAATTGGCTTGGAAATGCATGGGTTTCTATGTAAAATATTTGAATCAATTATATTAATCTTCACTAAAATAGCAGTAAATCCTGTCCACACTGAAAGAACAGCTTGTTTTTTTTCCCCTGGGATAACTGCAGTTAAGGGCAGGATTGGCCAAAATTATTCGAATATGGTCTGTCCATGTGACTATAGTTTTGAAAATCTTCAACTCTGGCAATCATGTTGATAAGCTGTGATCCATCTTGTTTTATTAGTATCTTGTTCCTCATGCAGGCTACATTTAAGCCTCCGAAGCCAATTCGTGGAGGGATTCCGATATGCTTTCCTCAAGTATGTACTTCTTTACTAATAATTATTTCTGTTTTCCATGATTGTTTTCATCATGATAACACTGTTTTGGAAGAAGACGTAGAAAGGGGAGAAGGGAGAAAAGAGATGAGAGGGCAAGTGTTAATGACTCATATGATGTCTCTTAATTACTTAGGTTCCAACATTCTTAAAATGATACTATTGTAAAGATAAATCCTAGTTTATCACATTTCTTCCATAACAATAAAAGCATAATATCATATCTCAAGTAATCTTACTATAAATTGAAGGTGCGTTGGGGGTATGTTAGGGAGGGTGATTTGCAGGCAGTAGAATGGGGTTCGGGGGCTAGTTTAGTGGCTGTTTGGGTTCTGTGAACTGTGAACATTACAATTGGGTTTTGGGTGTAATGGGTTTTAGAACAAATTCAAGGAAAACAATTAGGTTTTCAATGGGATTAATTTTTGCCAAGGAAAATAGGTCAGGGGAATGTGGAAAACTAACCAAAATGGAGAAAAAGTTGAGAAGACAAAGGAAAGAAACCTAGGCATCATGCCTAGTGTTGCATCAGGTGCTGTATTAAAGATATAAAACTATCCATGTACTTTCACTTTATTGCTTAAGCTTTTAGGAAACTTGGTCTTTGACTTGGTATCAGAGCCTCTATGACCAAGTGGTTAGGAATTTAATCCTTGCCGCCTTCATTCTTCATGTGCCTTCACCTAATAGCATAAGCTTTTAGGAGAGTTGGTCTTTGAAACCTAGGCTTGCTTGCATCGCACAACCAAGAAGAGAGCAATTTGCTGCCATAATTCACAAACAATCATTCTTGTCTTTTTAATGGATGGGCACATCACTTAGACTAGTCAAAAGTTGGGGAAGTAGTCAACAACTTAAGGCCTAACCAGCCTCCTATAAGAATAATTAACAGTCCAAATAACTGAAACAAATTAAAGAAAAGCCCATAGAATCATACATAGACACAACTAAATACCCAACCTCAAAACCTGAACGGAAAAGTACTAAAATACCCCCCTTGAACTGAAAATATAATATATGCTAAAGTACCAACTTGCTAAGCTAATCACCTTAAACAATTATGGTATGGCCTTGGATTATTAATTTCAGTCCTGTAATTAAAAGAAAACCAAAATACTGAGATTCTTTCATTCTTTAAGTATTTTCCTTCTAGATTTTACTGCTATCTTCATCACAATAAATCTGCAATTATACTGAGATCCTAAATAACAATTAAACCAATCAAAATCATGTAATTGAAAACCCTATGATCTATTCTGAATATCATTGCAATTTATAAATAGCCTTCCAAAAATTGTATTGTATTATCATCGGATTCCAGATCACATGGTCAAGGAAATTTGCTCTATGTTTGCAGTTTGGAAGCCATGGTAATCTTGACCAGCACGGATTTGCTAGAAACCGGTTCTGGACTGTTGACGATGACCCTCCTTCTTTTCCAACAAATACTGTGAATAAAGCCTTTGTTGATTTGATTCTTAAGCCCTCAGAAGAAGACTTGAAGATTTGGCCTCACAGGTATTAAGGAGACATTCAACATTTTGTTACCTATATGTACCTTTATTTATTTTATTTTTTAACTTCCTGTTTAACTTTATACTTTTTTTCTTTCATAGTTTGAATTGTTTATGTTATATTTCTTTCTGATATTATACGTCTTTCTGTTTGCATGTAGTTTTGAGTTCCGTCTTAGGGTTGCTCTTGGACCTGGAGGAGATTTGATGTTGACATCTCGGATTAGGAACACAAACAGTGAGGGGAAGCCATTTTCATTCACCTTTGCTTATCATACATATTTCTCTGTGTCAGACATAAGGTATGTGCTTGAAACGTGTTTGTTGCATGCTTCAATATCACAGTTTTGCATTAATGTGCTTGTCTTTATTTATAAATTGACTCTTGTCACATTTAGCAACTTGCTGTCTCTTTGTTAGTAATCTTGGTTTGTCTCTTCAGTGATAACATAGTTGATTAATTTTGTAATGAAACTTCAAATTATTATAATATTAATAGGTGTTCAAGTTTGTAATGGCTGGTTGTTATAGTTGTCCAGAATGCAGATCCAATGCTCTTTTCTTGATACTTTTCATTGCAACAACAGGTGAATTTATGATAGAAAGGGATCTCAACCATTATTGGAGGTGCTTTTAATTTCGGGGAGGAGGGCAAGAGGGGGGTGTATAATTTTGCATAAATGCTTGGTTAAAAGGGGTAAAGGAAGACCTAAGAAAACTTTGAGAACCATGAAAAAAGACCTTGTTCTAAATTGTTTTACTGAAAATTTGGCTTTTCATTGAGCCCAATGGCGTCGCTTATCCATGTACCTGACCCCATCTATTGGTATAAGACTTTGTTGTTTTTGTCATAACTTTTGGTTGAGACCCAGTCAAGATCCTCACAGTGAACAAATGAATAGAACTATGCCATCTTAGCAATTGGGTGTAACCTTGTTTCCCAGACTTAAATACCATGTTACATTTGGTAATTTGTTTTAGATCCGTATCAGAATGTGAAAGACGGCTTGGGAACTTTTAAAATCAACTTGATTTATGGCTTTTGGTATATGTAGTTGCAGAGTTTGGATGCATAGATTTTTAAAGTGTGCTGATGTAGAAATAATCTGTAACTGTACTTCATTGAATTTAAATTGCAGCATGCAAATCCTGTCACTTTGTCCACTTAAATTTTTGGTGCATATATACTTGACAAAAATATGTCGTTTGGTGAAATATTCAAGTTTGGGTAAATTTCTCAACTTTCATTTGGTTGAACTAGAACCTTTATGTTGCATCTATCCACATGTCTTTTGTCTTTCTATATTTTATATACTATTTCAACCAACTCTTTCTAGTTAGCCTTTTGGCTTGCTTTCTGTACATTGATTTGTTTTCTTTTTATTATAGATAAATTGATAGCATCTAACTAGTTTATTTGCATGTATTCAGTGAAGTTCGGGTAGAGGGATTAGAAACCCTGGATTATCTTGACAACTTGCAGAACAAGGAGCGCTTTACTGAACAGGGGGATGCTTTAACGTTTGAATCGGAAGTACGTTTGGCTTTTCTTTGTTTTAGGAAGCACTGATACTGGTATTAAATGTAGGATGTGGATTTATTATGGTAATTGAATTAATTAAAATAAATTAAATATATATTTCTATACTTGTTCATATAAATAGTACCTCTAAATTAGTAAATAAAAATTAACAAGTCTGGTTTTTTTTTTTTAAAAAAAAAATTAACAAAAGTGAAAAGTAGGCCTAGTTATATAGAACCTCCGACCAATTTATAGTTCCTGAAGAAGCTTTTCATTTTTCTTTTTTTTATAAATTTTAAATTATTTTTGCTAGTGTTGAATTCAGGCCAAAAGTGGGCCATAAACACCTATGTGAAATGAACGTTTCACTTTTGATAGCCTCTCTCTCTCTCTCTCTCTCTCATGTAAGGATGGAGAGATGTAAAAGTGTGCGCTGTTTACTTTTCTTCATTGACAGAAACAATTGAATAGTTTCTTCTTCCCCCTCCCCCTCCACCCCCAGCCTTATTCTTTTTCCCGTGTTTACTTTCTTTGATTTCATATCTTTTTCCCCCTCCCCCTTTACTTTATCTCGTTTTTACCTTTGCTGTAATAGGGGTGGCTATTGCTCAGGATATGCTGGTTGATGCCATGCCACCCATTCCACATCTGGGTATTGGCTACACACCCAACCCATATCTGAAACAGATTTGCACTAAAAGCAAAATACAAAAAAAAAAGGAAAGAAAACATGTACCTGGTTTGTATATTGCTGTACCTAATTTGTATCAATACCTGACTCGTTCTAGGCACATGTATGTGGCCAATTCTGATGTACCGATGTTTCATAGGCTTTGTTGAGTTCAAACTGATGCTTCTCTTTTTCTTGATGTGATAGGTTGATAAGATATATCTTAGCACTCCTACAAAGATTGCAATTATTGATCATGAGAAAAAGAGAACATTTGTTTTGCGTAAAGATGGCCTTCCTGATGCTGGTGAGTATTATCAAGGTCATTTTATATACCAAGTTTGTGCAACTCGTAAAGTGTACTGGTAGAAGATTGGAATAAGATGGATAGAGTAAAAGTCAAGTTTCCTGGTAGAACATAACTTAAAAGTACTTATCTGTTTTCATTTCCATGTCTAACATCTTCCTGTTAAGTTTACAAGTTATACCTTATCAAGTAATGTTGAGGTTCCGCAAGTTCACGGATCGTACAAGTAGTAAATAAAGATCGTTCCCACGAGGATCGGGATTGAGTACTGAATTAAAGAAATTTTAATTATCTAGACTTCGAAATTGATAAGGAATTTAAAAGAAACTATTGAAACTAAACTAATAACTATAAAGCAATCAAATAATAAAATTCAGAAAAACCAATGACAAAAGATTCTAGGACAAAGGTTTCACTAATCCAATTACAATGGAAGATTAAGACTTTCTTTATCATGGTTGATTAAGTTCTTGAAATTGAATTATCCTAATTTATCCTTTACCCTCTCTCAAGATCTAAAGGAGTATTTTAATTAAATTAATTCCATTCTCATGACCATTAACTCAATTAAAACCCATTAAGTTCCTTGATAATTCATTACTCCTCGTAAGATTAATCCTATCTCTAGGCATTAATTCTTAAGTTCAATTAATAGAGTTCTGATATTCGGCTTAATCTTTCGATCTTCACTCAAATGTCTTAAATCATGTATACATGGGTACCAACATGCAACAAGCATTGAGAATATTATTAATGAATCAAGAAACATTAATCTACCATTGATAAAGAGAAGAATCAAATCAATCCATAACAAAAAGAAATAGTTACATCCCTATCCTAGAAATAAGGAAATTAGCTTTTCATGGTTGTAAAACAATCCATGAAATACAAGAAAGTAAAAAGCAATATGGAGTAAAATTCAACTAGAAAATAAAAGAGAAGAAAGAACTAGGTGAAGAATGGTGTCGAATCTCCTCTTGGTTGCCCTCCAATCCTTGTAGCCTTCTCCCTTCTTGGTTCTGTGCGTTCCCTCCCCTCATATTTGGCTTTTTTCCCTTTTATTTATTATGTCTCCTTTTCCTTCTAGTTCTCTAATTCAAGTTTTGAGTCCACTTGCACTTTTGGGCCTATTTAGGCTTGATTAGACTTCTTTTTAACCTCAAATTCTAAGACCTTTAAAATTGTACCTGAAAATATAAAGTACCTGAAAATATAAAGGAAACCAAAAATAATAAATAAAGAATAAAGTTAATAAAAAATAGATAAAAATATAAATAATTTAAATATAAAATGTGTGCAATTTTGCAACACATCAAGTAACAATGCCAAAGTGACTACTTTTTGAAACACCTCTGGTTAAGTTAGCAATGGCATTTTCCAAGCCATTGAATACCTTTGGATGTCTTGATTTGGGATGTTTGAGCTTGAGCTTGGGTTGTAATCTAATCTAGCAATGTTGGTTTTTTAAAGCCGGTACTAATAAACTTTGGAAGAACCAGAAGCACAAAATTGATAGCTTCATCCGACTCAACTTAACAACTCTGAACCAAGTAGAGCATTACATTTACCTTTTCTTACAATTGAGTTGTAACTTCTAAGTTCCCACATTTAAGAATCCTTGTTTTGTAATTAGTATATTGTAACATTTGTGTTGCTTTCAGAGTTTGACATCAGGAGTCAATTTCACTTATTGACTGTTTGCCTAACCTTTCTTTGAATATTTACTATTTATCTATCCAGTGGTGTGGAATCCTTGGGATAAGAAAGCAAAGGCTATGGCTGATTTTGGTGATGATGAGTATAAGCATATGCTTTGTGTAGAGGCAGCTGCTATTGAAAAGCCTATCACTTTGAAACCTGGAGAAGAATGGAAAGGAAGACTAGAGCTTTCAGCTGTTCAGCTGTTCCCTCTAGTTATTGTAGTGGGCAGCTTGATCCCCAGAGAGTTCTTCAGGGCAGCTGAAAGATCATTATTGTGTTCTGTGTCAGGTACAGGTAATAACTGCAGATTGATATATTTCAACTGTCTTTTAACATTTCCATAAAAATGAATCACATAAGCCTTGACTTATATTGTTCTACCTTGAAAATTGAAATACTATAGAGTTGAGGAGAATTATTCTCCATTTTTTGTAGTGTGCCATGTTTCTTTGTTTTGTACCATGAAACTGCAAAGCATGATTCTATAATGTCTCTGTATTTTCATTCAAGTTTTGAATTGAGTAGTTATTTGTACAAGATGGTGCATATTATTACTTAGATGATGCATATCTCTTTATAGTTCTTGACTCTGGAATTTGGTTCTCTTATTAGAAAATGGAGTGCTCTTCAAGTTTGATTGCTGTGCTTTGATACTTGAGATCTGATTGGTCAGCTGTTGATGCGTCTTTCTTTAATTCTGGTCTTAATCAGATTGCTCTGTTGTTCTTTGAGTTACATACACATGTTGATCCGTTTAAGTGTTCCACTAATCTTTTGGGAAGGATTTATCTGCAGGTAGCTTGTTGCAACATTGATGGATGATGAAAGGAAAAAGTCTAAGTAGTTTTTCCCCTTCATGTTGCATTTAAATGTGTGGACGGATGAACTCAACTTGGATGGGATTTTGTTAAATTATTGTTTCCTGTAATGGATGACTCGTTTGGTCATAACAAAACTGAACAAAGCATATTAAGTAGAAAAGTCCACAGTTGTTGCCATGGAAGATCAAAATTACAGCCTACAATTCAACAGATTTTCACGTTGGGTTGAATGGCCCAGACCCAGAGAGGGATTACTTTTGAATCCACGTAGTTTTTTGGGTTCTTAAATCCCTATAAATTGTTTATTTCTAAATGTTTGTAGGCTACTGAAAACGTCCTTGAAGAATATTTTATAATACTAAAGGAATGTACAACAGAAGAACGCTTGACAGGTTATATAAAATATTTCTGGGTTGTTTTGTTTTATGCCCCTATATTGTCTCCTTTTTCTGCCTTTCTATTATATACACATTTTACCAGCTAATGCCGTTCATGTTTGTGGATGTAGTAATGTTCGATATCTGTTAAAATTACGAGACAATTTATTCTTTTATAAAGTGACCTTCAATCAGCAGTCAGATTTGTTGTATGGCTTTTTATTTATTTATTTGTCGGGCCATAAAATTATTGATGTTAAAGCTGCCAATTTAAAGGGAGAAGCTATATAAACTGGGGTTTTCAGCTGGGGCAAAATTGATAACTGAACAATAAACAGCTTGTTTATTTGAGATTTTTCTCAATGCAAACTCATTTTTTGCCATTCCCAATGCACATTCACAGGAAGTAAAATTTTTTAGCTTCTCTTCAACATCACTCCAACGACCCATCCGAAGTGTAAAACAAACATAGCCTAAGTCTCCCCAAAAAAGAAAAATATTTACTCTAAAATCTCAACAGGATGCTTTTGGAATATTGATCGAACTGACATTATTAGAAGTTTTCATGACTTCCCTTGTGCTCTGCTTAGCGGTTCAAATTTTGACGGGAAATTAATCATATTTATGTCCCATATGGTTGAATCTGAGCACACTGCTACTGCTGCAGCTGCATCTAGATTTACATCTGTACCTGTTATGATACCAATTAGTCAATTAGATGGTTTGCCAGTGATTAACCTCTTGGTTACCCATTTGACTTGGGATAAATATGATTGCAGTGTTCTCATTTTACTAGCCAAGGGAATTGGATTTAGTTTCTCCCTCTTGTTTTTCTCTCCTCCCTCGCTTTTTTCGCATCTATCTTGTAGAGCTGAGTGAGGGAACTTGCTCGAGACCTGTTGCAGGTCTATGAGGACGGTCTTTTCTCTCTTTAACCTCTTGGTTATTTCCTTTATAAATTTCGCATAAAACAAGGATTCTCAAACCATGTGGCTCTTCAGAATGAGTTTCAAACAACATGGTGAGGCACGCAATTTCAGTTGAAGTGGGCACCACAATCAGGGCATGATATGTCGTTGATACAAACCTGTGAATTGCATCACTAAACTGTAGGAAAATGAAACGGATTTAAATCTTCTCCTGTCACAGAGTTATTTTGTTAAAGTGAGATAGACACGAGTTATTTTATAAGGAAAAACTTATCATGATAGGTTATAAGTCCCCTAAATATATTTAAATTGTTTGTGTCTTTATCTCTTTAATAGAATGCTATTATGTTATTTCAACAATAAGAGAGAATTCTAATTCAAATGAAGCCAGTAAGAAAGTCAAAGTACCATGATAATGATATTAATTTTTTGTAGTAGCTAGTAAAGGGTTAGGTGGGAGCCATGGTGTGTGATTTATTAAATTGTGGTAGCATGATTGTACATTATGAAATAGCTCTAATTAGCCGATATGTTTGGCATAATAGTTGTTCCTTTAGGCTTGAATTGAAGGAACTGGAGTGGCGTGGACTATCATCGCCTTGTGCTGTCATGTACCTTTGGAGTATAGACTATAGAATATGCTTGCTTGCTTCCTGGCTTATCAACTTACAATAATAATGCATATTTCATTATCATTATTGCAGAAATAGCTTCCCTAACTAATCTCTGGTCATCAGTTAGTGAACTCGACGTATTGATTTAGTATTCAATCTATCTGGGTCGACGTAGTGCTAACTATCTGTTCAAATCTGTAACCCAAAGAAAAAAAAAACTATCTGTTCAAATTAAGATGCATTTTAGAAACCATAGCTTCAGTTGCTTCTAGAGAAATCAAGATCCGAAAGTAATCCCCAAAATAAGATTGGCCAAAATTAAAATAAGTTGCCTCTTGGGTCTTGGCCAACAACTGAGAATTGGTCTCATCTGCTATGCGTTCACCCGGTGATTTTTTTTTTTTTTTTATAATGAAAGATAGATTTGCGCGTTGATATAGGGAAATCATTTGACTCAAATGAATTGCTTCTCCCGCAAAGCATGTATTGACAATATAATATATTGTGATACTAGCATAGAAGATACTAGGGGGAAGAAAGCTATAGAATATAATGCATATCCTCTTGTTGCGAAAGTATTCACCAAAGTCCAAAAGCCATGTTCTAGCATTCAAAAGTAATAGCACAACTAGCTTCGCCACAATAAATAAATAGAAACTTAATACAAATTGAATAGTTGAACCAAATTATTTGAATCTCGCAAGCAAAGAGGCATTTGACCTAGAATTTGATCATTTTAAAATGCCGCGCGATCATTCGATTTCGTATGCATATATATATGGGGTGAATAGCATTGAGAAAATTATTATTAGGTGTCACATGTGACGTAGATAACATAAATGCAGTGTATCTTGTGAATAATAGTTATTGAAAGTTTGAAACAGTCATTTAAAAGAAAAAATAAAAAGCGTCTGTTAAAGATTAAACTTGAACATCAGATTTGATTTGACATCAACCAGTAATACTAATACAATTTAGCCGTTAAAAAAATTTTGAAAGGGTGATTTTGTTTGATAGGAGAAGAAGGGGATGCTGCAGTGAAGGGTAAGGGCCTAGCATAGGGGTGTAGTTAATGAGAGAGAATGATCAATGTCTCTTTTGCTAGTCAGCCATAAATTTTACTTCCTTTCATTAATACATGCTTACCCGTGATCCTATAGTGTGTGTGTGTGTATATATTTATATATACACACAGATACATATATACCCGTGATCCTATAGTGTATATATATAAAACTTACTACAGTCTGCTAGAGCATGAATTTTCAAAGGTGTCTAAGCGTCAATGTCGCCTCCATCAATTCCTATCAAAGAACATATTTGTGTCAGTGGCCAGACTGTCCATGAAACAGGCCTTTGTTCTTATTCTCATCAATCATTCTCCAATCAGTAACCTTCTTCAATGTCAACCCTTTTTTGTAATTTAACATGCAAGTAACTATATATAACTTGGAAATTGTAGCAATGAAAACAATTCATAGCAGCAAAACCAAACAACTAATAGTCATGGAAGCTCCTAGCTTCGTTGCTGTCTCATCCTTGCTTCTTCTCCTAATTAGTACAAGCTCAGCTCAACTTACTCGCGGCTTCTACAGCGAAACATGTCCCAATGTCGAGCAGTTGGTTCGCTCTGCTGTGGCGCTCAAGTTTCAGCAGACCTTTGTGACTGCTCCTGCCACTCTTCGGCTCTTCTTCCATGATTGCTCTGTGCGGGTGGGTATACCTTCTCCATGACTTTCGCGGTTCTTCTTTTAAATAATGTCTGAGTAGTGGTGTTTGTGAATGACTGAATGTATGAATTGTGCGAGTATGATTACTCAAAACTTTTTTTTTTTTTTATTAAACTCAAAGGAAGCTATTTATATGAGTTTGTGCATGTTAATTTGTGCAAGTATTATGATTCAATAATTTTCACTAGGCTTTGGAAAAGGCTATTGATACAATAGTTTTTTCTTTTTGTACCTACGACAATGACAGAGTTGTTTTTTTGTGCACAGGGTTGTGATGCTTCGCTTTTGCTTGCATCTCCAACTAATCAGGCAGAGAAGGATCATCCTGATAACCTTTCACTAGCTGGGGACGGCTTTGACACTGTGATTAAGGCCAAGGAAGCTGTTGATAGTGATCCTCAGTGCAGAAACAAAGTCTCTTGTGCTGATATACTCGCTCTGGCTACTAGGGATGTTGTAAATTTGGTATATATGATCTTACTTTCTTGGAATTACTTTGATTTGCTACGTGAAATTACAGATAAAAAAATTCTCTAGTTTACCTCTAATCCAAATTCTGAGCTAATCGCAACATTGCACAATAAGCATTATTAATCTTTATAGAATAGAACAAAGTTCTTCAAAATGAAAACAAAGGTAAAACAACTCTATATGGTCTTATCAGTAAACAACTAAGCTCTGACAGATTACAAATGCTTTACGAGTCTAAGCTCAGAAACAGAAACTATTGGGAGGTGGGACAGTAATGCATACATGCAAAGCATCTTTCACTATACAAACTCTCTGATTATACTGTTTGGCATTACATTAACTGATAATCTCCTATCATTGCGTAATGTAGGCTGGGGGACCATTTTATGAAGTTGAATTGGGAAGGCGTGATGGTTTAGTGTCTACCATTGCAAGTGTTCAACGCCATCTTCCTCACCCTGAATTCAATTTGGATCAGCTCAACTCCATGTTCAGCTTCAATGGCCTCTCCCAGACAGATATGATTGCATTATCAGGTAACTTCACTAACACAAAGGTGGAAAGGTTCTGTTATATACATAAGACTTGATGCCAACTTAAGAGTGATTTGTGAATAGCTTAAGGAAAATTCCTTAGCAGATGTATATTTATATACATAAGTCAACTAATTATAATCTCTAAATCAAAGGTTACAATCACTAAATCAAAGGCAATAAATCAGAAATATAATCTACAATGAATGCAATCAAATCAGATTCTACAAATCTTAATTATTAATAATTACAGAATATTCAAATCAATAAGAGAATATCAACAATAAGGTAACTTCACTAACACAAAGGTGGAAAGGTTTTGTTATTTCATCAATCGTGCATCTTTGCACCAAATGATCAAACTGTTTTAGTCTTTCAAAGAATGTTAACATTAATTTAGTTTTTAAATCATAAAAAGTGACATCAAAATTATCTATTTGTGTACATATAGGGACTAAATTGATGTAATTTCTATGATTAAGGGACTAAATTGATGTCAATTTTGTATAATTGAGGGACGAAATTGATAATATTTTTCAATGATTGAAGGACTAAATTGATGTTAATTTTTTTTTAGAGGATTAGAATGATGTTACTTTTTATGATTCAATAATTAAATTGATGTTGACATTATTTGGAGGATCAAAGTGATATTGACATAATTTTTAGTAGAACAAATTAGGGGTTTAGTCTTTTTTTTAAGAAGCTTGAAAATGATGTGTTTTTGTGTTAGGTGCACATACAATTGGATTCTCTCACTGCAGCCGCTTCTCAAAACGAATCTACAACTCCAGCCCCAAAAGTGGAATTGACACAACACTAAATATGCAATATGCTTTACAGCTTCGACAGATGTGCCCTTTAAAAGTGGATCCTAGAATCGCCATAACCATGGACCCTGTCACACCTCAAACGTTTGACAATCAATACTTCAAGAATCTGCAGCAGGGAATGGGTCTCTTCACCTCTGATGAGGTGCTGTTCACAGATGCAAGGTCAAAGGCCACAGTCAACTTATTTGCATCAAACGAAGAAGCTTTTCAGAGTGCTTTTGTTGCTGCTATCACTAGGATGGGAAGGATAGGTGTTAAAACTGGAAATCAAGGTGAAATAAGGTTTGATTGCACCAGGGTGAACTAGAAAAGTACAATGATGAATCGTTTTTTTTTTCTTTCTAATATGAGTTTTGTATATTTGATAATTCATGATTGTATTAATAAATCATGGACATCTTTGAACTCTATTTATAATTTTAAGATTAAATAGTGATATGTAAGCTTAAGTTAAACTGTTAAGAAAACTTTGCAATATTAAAGTTTTAAACTCTCACAAAAATATGTGTTAAAGACAATTTTAATATCCGAACAAGATTAATCTAATATCCAAAAAAATATGGGATACCCTAATAAAGATTAAAAAAAAAAACTTCAAGTTCCTATATAGCTATGGAAGGAATGCAACAAGTTCTTGGAAAACAAAGAAAGAAACAATAAATTATTCTTTTGCCAGTAAAATAGAAGCATCCACGATTGATTTCATATGATTGCTTTAGAGAGGATTCAGGAAAAGTGGCATGCGTAGAATTCAATAAACAAATTATAGAGTGATAGTTTACTTACGTTTTTCCTTGGATGGTAGATAGTAAAATATTTACTTGTTTGTTTGGTAGCCTCCAGTCCAAGTATAACAAACAATTAATAAATGTTAAATAATTTATTAAGATATCAATTTTAAAAATGAATAAATATACCATAATAACTTTCATGTATTGCATGCCTTGAATTGTCTCTAACAGGGAAAATTATGGTTGAATATCCAAACTTTTTTTTAGCAATTATATAACTTATATCCGTATCCTATTAATTAAGTGGATTAACGGTAAGAAATTTAGATAATTTATAAAAGTTTATATATTTAGATTTCTGTACTACCATTACAAGAAAAAAAATTGTATCCTATTATATTTTAAATAAATTTACATTGCTCATGCTCGTATTATATCCTATCCAAACAATCAAATACACGAAACGTCCAATATTCAAATTATCCAATTTTTGTATATGAAACTTAAAGTCCAAAGCATAACACGTAACGTGATGTAAACGAATAAGCTCAAATCTATATTTATTAAAATTTTTATTTCTTATATGTTATCCTATTAAATATTTAAATAATGGAATATTAAATATTAAAATATTGAATTTTAAATATATTAAATATGAATTAATTTTAATTAATTACTAATTTAAAATATTTATATACTATTATTCAATGATTTGATGTGACAACAAATCTTATATGATGGTGTAACAATCTCTACACTGAAGTTGTGTACAAATTAAACTTATTAAATATTCGATAGATACACCCATGGCGATTGGTACGTTACTTTCCACCTCCAATTTCTGTGTTTTCAATCGAATACTGATTTTTTTTTTTTGTTGAGTCAAATACTGATTTTTCAGTTATCGTGCGTATTTTCTCAACAAAAATTAATACGATAGTTTTAAACAAAACAGGGATTAAGTCAGAAAGATAAGAGTATAAAAATTGTCCTCAATTACTTTTTCTAAATAATTTGAGGGACTTAGTTGTTTTGATATTAAAATTAGAGGAACAATAAATATTGTTCTAATTGAAACTAGAAAAACTAGATGTCTTTGACAGATAAAAGAATCAAAGGTGATATTTAACTTTGTTTCTCTGATTGAAATATGAGGTTGTTTAGAAAAGATATAGTAGATCGGAGCAGTAAGAAGCCTCACTAAATAGTTTTGCATAATGATTCTTACATGGATAATCAAGATTAAAAATTAATAATTAGCTTTAACTGACTAATATTAGATAAAGTTGATTGCCTAATTATCAGAGTTTCCAGATTGTTCTATAATTAATTAGTCTCATTATCCATCTCAAAAAAAAATAATCTTACCATTAAGGAGAAACATACCACAACTACAAGGCCAAGGTCTGGCAGACATTCAATTGCCTCACAGAATCTTGTGTCCTGTCTTTAGGTCCCAACTATTACCAATTGTTCAAAATCTTTTGCTCAGAAGTCAGAAAGGAATTTAATATTCTGCGCAAGCAACTTGCACCAAGAGAGTATTGAAATGATACAGAAATAAGAACCACATTATCATATTAAAAGATACAACTTCTGGGCAGACAATAGGGAACCCACCTGCAAATGGTGCCAATTCAGTTTGCAAGAGACACGACAGGAACAGCAATGATAGCCATTTATGAGATGTTGCCATGTGATGATGCTCTTCGCCTACTTGGTGGCGGTGCATCATTTTCAAAATAAGAATTTGGGCCAAATAGGAATCGACCGTATAGAGCTTTTGGGCCCAAGCCCACTCATGGTTACCCAACTCGATCTGACTTGACCAACCCAAGTCCAACAACCTCGTAGATTCAAATTTTTGAGGATCTCGCTCTAATTATCATTGACAAGCGAATATCAGACTGATTTTTTCGCTCGAGTTCCTCACAGGTAATTAATGCTAGCCCTTATATTTAAACAATGTACCATATGTTATCTACAAGTCTAAAAATTAGCATAACTTTTATCCTCATTGACTTAGGCGTAAAGGTACCATTTGTAGGTGTACCTCCACCACCATCGACTGTTAGAGGCTCTCCGGTGTGAACAAATAGCAGCTATCAGACCCCTTCGGCACAGGCAAGAACAATATGCTTTTTGATTTTGATGAAGTCTTTTGAGAATGGACTTTCCTTGTACACTTCAATTCACATAAAGCGCCCAATAGTACTAGGTTCAGCCTTTACAATAGCATTTGGTTTGAAAAGAACATGTTGGGCACGAGAGTAATTTAAGCAGCACTGCAAACTGACTGCCTATTTACAGAAAGGGCACTAGAAGTGTGTGTATAAATTATCCATTTATTAGAATGAAGTGAAAACTAATCTAGGTATCTGAATGCATGAACCATATAATTTCAGTGCTCCATGTCGAGTTGAAAGGATACAATTATACAAACAGACAAGTTAAATTACTGTTTAAGCTTTAAACCTTGAGAAAGCCAATGTAGTCCCTTCCTTTCTTGATCAAATGTCACACTGGAGCTGCTCATGGGGGTGGTGGGGTCACTGCAGTCTCCCACTCTATCTGATTGGAAAGAGGCAGATGAGTTGAGCTCCCTAGTCTTCCCATGGGGTGAGTCTGAGCATCCTAATCGATGCAGATGAGATTTTTGCTTCTTCTTAACCTGGCTACCCCCTATACTTAATGTCAATTCCACTTCCATTTCTTCATCTTCAGAGCCATCAGTGCTTATTTTACAACTCTGAAATGCCGCATAGGAGCTAGGTCCTGCCTCACCTTCATCACAGCCACGCCTTCCAGCAAAAATGTCTTCCTCAGCAGGCCTTTCAAGATCAAAACCCCTTTGCATTTTGATGGTGTCTCCAGAGCAGCTTCCACTCCTTTCCTTTGAGCATAGATCCTCTCTCATACTTTGAACATGGAAATCAAGCCCATGTGAAATTTGTGTTGTTTGCTGTTGCTGTTCAATGAAATGAGGATGCCTTATACCTATGCCGTTCATGGGGGTCCAAATTTTATTTTGTCTGATCTCCTTTTTGAGGTCATCCATCAGCATCTTTTGCACACTGTATACCCGGTGTAGTTCCCTTACCTACAAATTCCAAATTCTCATAATTGCTAACTAGTAACAGCTAATGTCCTTTCTTAGACAACAAATAAAAATCTCATTGGAATATGGTAAGAGGTTTCAACAAGATTGATAAAAAAAAAAAAAATTCACATACGGTGGCTGCTAGGAATTGTAAACAAATAATTAATGAAGCTTATAAAATGATAAAAATATGGCCATGGATACAGATGTCACAGAATAAAGGACTTCTCACACTGATTCTGACATATGTATGTTCAGTGTCGAAAGCATTGTGATTGCATGTTACTTGCAGTTTCTAGTACAGTGGCTTCCAAAGATAAATAAAAAGGCCACTGAAATTGTAAGCCTCTCTTTTAATCTGGAATGCCAATGAATTTACAACAAAAGAAGCCCATTAAGACATTTGATGGACCCATGTGACTGATTTTCATGTAATGTAACATTTCTGGCACAAATTGAATGGCAACCTGAATTTTGTTTATGTTAAGATGAGAAGTTTAAGCATACAACATCGTCATGATACCTGGTGTTTGAAGATGTCCTCATGCATCTGCATTGTCTTTCTGATGGATTCTATACTGTTTTTGTCAAGCATCCTATCCATGGGATCTTGCAAATTATTGATTCCAATACTGTACCCGTTATTGGTCAGCCCTTTGTTCTGATAATGCTCCCAGACATCCACACCACTCACGGTGAAGTTGTTGCTGTCTACAGAGGTTGCTAGAAAATTTATGGAATATTCAATTTTGGTTCCCATGCCTGAAAAAGAAAATTAAAACTGCTAAGTTCCTATTGAGTGTTGAGTTGAGTAATGACTCAACAATATATGAGACGTGTTATTGCTTTCTCTGTTTTTAATGTTAATTAATGGGGTTATAATCTCTCAAGCTACAATGTGAATATGGGGACATAATTCAGTAGACCAAGGTTTGAGAATTTGATTTAATATCTAAACACCAAAGATTAATGGAAACTGGAGACTTTAGGAATGTTGTGACCCGAATTAATAGGTAACCGTATCAGAATCAATTCCATTGGAAGAAACTAAAGCACTCATATATAGAATCTAGAAATCCCAAAGGATCAGTCATAATAAGCTTCATGTGCTAACATTATCTCGCAAGATTTTGTTGCTGCCCTTTTTGGTGCATAGATTCAGGCAACGGTACTGGCTTGTTTTTTGAGTAAATTTGTCAAAACAGGGGAAACTTTACTAACCAAAAGTAGAGAGGAAGGGGACAAAGAGAATTTGCATTGAAAGGCCCAAAAGTGTAATCAAACATTGCTGGGACACTGAAGAAGCATGAAATATGAACATTGCATGCAGGCATCAGTGAGGCCAACTGCGAAGTGGGTCTGTCTGTGTGGGATGACAGCACCACTAGCCAGAACGTCCATAACAGTGGTCTTCATCTCCTATTTCTAGAAACTAGCCTCAGAAAAGTTCCCACTTGCCCTTGTTCCTTATAAAGCTAGGCTCAGTGGAAAAGAGAAAAAAAGCTGGGCTTTTGTGCTATACTGCTATTCTAAAGACAACACCTAAACTTTATATCTGATGAAGCTCAAATAGAGACTCGAAAGAATTCAAGAAAATTAAAAGATTACACACATCACACAGACACGAGGAGGTTACATGTCAACGACATGTGCAAGTCAACAAATTTTATTTTTTGTTATTCTTGAAACTTCTTGATGTATCACCAAACTTCTTGATGTATCACCATGTATGGATATGAATATCACTTCCAGAGAAATCAAAACTATCAGAAATGGCCTTTAACTGTATCAGACTATCAGGTGATGAAATACTTAAGAGGCATTAAAATCTCAGAACTGCATCACCTTTACATGCCATAGGTTTTTGGAGACTCCACTTCAAGAAAAAAAAAATTGTTATCATTAGGATTTGATAACTGCTTTAAAGTTAGTGTAAAAAGAACACCTGTTGCTCTTGTACCTGCAGTAAGAAGTACCAAAATTGCAGGTTTCTCTGATGAAGTTCATTGAACATCTTCCTCCCTCATGCCAGCATTTTTACCCATAAGTCAGCCTTACTAATAAAACCAATACTAATATAACGAGTGGCCAATTCTCTCATGCTTCTCCTTGAATCATGTCTGAGACAAAGGACGGATCAATCCAAGCAGTGCACCACCTGGGGAATTCAAAGAAAGCTCATAGACAGCAGCAAACCTCTTGGCAATTCAACTCTTTACTTAGAAACAACAAAGCAACCAGCTCAAATTTTAAAACTATAATCATGGGGTTAATAATTCAGGCTTGACAGGCTGTGAGGGAAGGAGGCGAGGGAAAAGCTGGAGCAGCATTGTGTCTGTATATGTGTGAGTGTCTGTGTGATATTCAGAGAGAGAGAGAGAAGAGAAATGTTCACATTATAATATGAATATATTTGTATTTGTAACATATACTGTGGTTGATTGTATTTTGTATATTTGTGCTTCACTGTAATGTGGGAAAGGATAGGAGAGAGGGGACCACAAAGTTGCATAATAAAAACAAATGACACTCCTAAACACAAGCCACTGTAGGCCAGTGAACAAGATATTCCAGACAAAGTTATGCATGAACAATGAAAGTTAATGCTTCTTTCCAATAGGACTAAAATCTCTCTCTCTCTCTCTCTCTCTCTCTCTCTCTCAAATTTTCTTGTTCTTGGATATTCAACGATTGAGATTTGATTATTCTTTCCGTACATGCTGAACAATATCTAGTCGTCTGTTGTGTTTTAGATTTCACCAGAGTACCAATTTCAGGTGTTATTGGGATTCCATATAATGAATTTCTCTTGGCAGCGGTAAATTCCATGGGCTTGGGATTTGAAATTGATAATGACTGCTTCCATCTTCATACACTGGATGGCCATGCACATGCCCAAGTTCTGTTGAAAGGATCTAGGATTATGCATATGCTTCTCCTCTGCCCGTGGAAAAAGAAATGACAAGAATTCTCAACGAATTTTTTTACTTTACTTCAGATGAAAGGATCTGTCTCGTTTTCTCATAACAAAAGCAAAAGAAAAATTTTTTAAAAAAATGAAATATCCTACCCTCTGCTGTATATTAAACCTCAGTTTTCATTTTGGTTGTTATTATGTTAACTGCAAGCAATTCAAATGCAGACAAATTGGAAAAAAGCAGATTTTTTTTCCATATCAACCCTCAAATAAAATCATGAATTCCAACCCATTTTTTTTTTTAATTTCCTCTTGAGGAATAAGGCATAAAATAATACTTTGATTGAGAATGGAAAAAGGCTTTGATAACTTTTACGTGTCTGCATATGACGATATCTCCAAAACCTTGAAAGGATGTACATGAATGACCTAGAAAAAGAAAGCATGGTCTATGGTGCATCCAATGGATGTTCCCACTTCAGCTGTACCCCCCATCTACACTCTTTCGGTGTTTCCCTCAAGCCCTTTGCCTTAAAGCTTCTTTTTTTTTTGGGTTTAAAAAATGGGGGAGGAAATCTTTTGCCAGTAAACCTTATATTAGATAATTATCAAAGTGATTAGAAAATAGAAGTTTTTGTTGATGAGTTGTCAGTAATAATTGAAAGAAAACATAAAGAATTAAGATGGAAAGAAGAGAAGCTTCCCACCCCACCCATCATTTTCCCCCAAAAGCTGAGGGGCAAGAAATACCTCTGTAAGGAAACTTAAAAAATTAAAAAAAAAATCCAAAAGCTCTCAAGACTCCAAAATTCTGATCCAGAAAAATCAAGGCCCCACATATCCATCTGTGCTTCTGATCATTAAGCAATGCATAGATTTTTCTATTTAACATTTCCTTTCATCATCCATGTGGGCATGCCAGTCTGTCCTTTTACTTGTTTAGTTGCTGTCCAAAAAAACCCCTTGTTTGCTTTGCCCTCTAGTTTTATATGGTGTGTCCTTAATGCCACAATTGGTTCTGCATAGTGCACGCAAATTAATGGGCACGCGTGATATAGTACATTTCTGCATTAATATGTGACTTAATATGCTTTTCTTTTGGCTGTTGATCTTCCTGAATCTGTTGAAGCAAAAATTGGACCCTAAATTATTTAATTAATTGTTTCAACTTAAATAAGCCCTGTTTATTTTGATTCAGTAACAAGCATATTATAAATTGCCTTATTTTATTCTTTAAAGGATAAGAAATTTCATCCACGTCTTAGTAAAATTGTCTTAAAGCCAGCACATAACTGTAGGCTTTGGTTGGAATGATGATTCCACAATATAAAACATATGATTCTTTCGACTTGGTCATCTAATTTTATGTTACAAGTTTTGTCAAAATTTTATTCACCATTCAATGAATATATTGTATGAGATTGCCCCTGTAATTCAGATTATAGTATTAAGAACTCGATGTGTTTGGGTTGGCCATGTGAATCCTCCACATGGGAAACGAGCCTATCATCAGCAACATGTAAACTAAAAATATCTGAGAAAGAAATCCCTTTCCATTTTCTTGGAGGATGAGGCTATCACCTATGTGACTGTGTTGTCCGTTTTCTAGGAAAACTGGGTATCATCTGGAACAGAAGAGAGAGAGAAAGAGAGAGAAATAAATCCGTGTACAAATCACCAATATGGCGTCAAAAGTTGTCAAAATCAAAGCTGAGATTTATCCAGCTTGACTTAGATAGCAGAGTTCCACTGCTGTCATGAGTTGCTCTCAGCATGACGGTAATAAATCCAATCTCTCATAGATAGATACCAATTATCTTAGTAGTTTGGTTAGATCCTTTATGGGTTTGTTTCATTTCTGTGGTGAAAATCAGATCCACCAATGTGTACCCCAAACTCTCTATAGCTGAACGTTAGTCCTACACAGGATTCCTCCTGTTCTGCACTTTAGAGACACCGTTTTCAATTTCATTGAACCACCTACGTGACCTACCCATAAATAACCTCAACCATCATTTTCATGTTTGGTTTACAAGCAAACCCATTTGGTGTTGGAAGATAAACCCAGAGAGAGAGAGAGAGAGAGAGAGAGAGAGAGAGAGAGGACACATATGCTGAGGACATGCATGCTTAAAGACTAGTCCTAGACTTCAACTTGCAATAGCTTCTTCAATAGGGTCGGAAGAGGCACGCGTTGTAGCCTAACCAAGGCACAAGCCGTAAGAAAGTGACCCACCCACCACCACTCATCGATTTGGCTCTTCAATTCTACTATCTTCACTCTCTACACTTCATAGTAACAGTAAACGTAACAGTATTAGTAGTACTACCGACACTCATTTTATGTATCAAAAAATTATCATCCAAAACCCAAACAGATTCTTTTCCCAGAATAAATCCAAATAACTGCATAATCACTGGTCACACATAAGCCTTCTCCTGCTTGTCTTCTTTTATTGGCTTCTATCTGTGTTATTTCATTATTCAAAATTGCCTCAAGGTTTGGCAGTTTCTAGACATAACACTTAATTATGGACCATTATCTCATCAGTCTTGTATTTGCCCTCATCCTTTCTCAAGTACAAGAACAAGGTTAAATAAAAAAACACCCATTAGCTGATCAAAAGGTGCACAAAGTGTAACACAAAATCATGATAATAAATCTTCAAGTGGACCTTAATGTCAATCATTTTTTTTTGGATTTTATTAATATGTGTCATAAGGACACAAATTAAAGATAAAAATTATTAAATAAAAATAAAAATAAAAATATTTAATATCTTAAAATTTTAAAATATATTTAACATTTTCTTCTTTTAAGTAATTAAAAATATATTTAAAAAAATATTAAATATTATTTTTATTCTTTAATATGTATTCTTAAAATACACATTAACAAAAACGATTTTATATTTTCAAGAGGCACCCTTGGTGGGCCCACTCTATAAAAAAATCCACTTTAAATATGATTTCAAGTTGGTTGTTTTAAATTTCAACAAATGGGTGCCACATTAAGTGCTGTCATGATCCACAGATTCATAAGAAGGTCAGACTCACATGTATGGCTTGTTGATAAGGTACGACTAGAAAAATGTTGTGTGTGATGTGGGGTCCAAAAATTGTGGGGCTGACACTTGTCACTCACCCACCCTTGCAAATGGTTCATAGTACCCGTTATCATGATGTTTCCAAGTTCCATCCCAGCGCAGAAGATCTAATGTTCACTTTGTGATTTGACTTGTTTTAGGATCAGTTGTTGAGGTTGATTAGTTAAGATTTGTTTTTCTTCTTTCATGTGGCTTCACTAATAGGCCTCTAGCTAGTTGATTAAAGAAGCAATTGACTATGAATTGAGCTTTTTGCTTGCTTAAGGATGCTTAGTTAAAGTGTACTTTTCTTTTCATTGATTGATTAAGGCCAAAGGAGCATATTATTGCTTCAGATAAAGGGATTCCATGGGCATCATGCCTACTTTATATTACATCTTGGTCTTGATCCCCAGATAAACAGTAATTCGAATGAGGCCAATCTGTATTGCCAACAAAAGTATACATTAAATTAAACTGTGAGGGTTATCAGCTTTGAAATTAGTATCTAACCTTTCACAAATTACATTTTCCCTGCATAAAGTGCCATATTGTAACCAAAAATTAAAAAAAAAATGCCATATAATATTATTGTCCAAACATTTTTCTTTGCTGGGCTATTGTCTTTAACTGCTTTAGTGCCAACATTTGAAATAAGGACTTGTAGCCGGATTTTTAAGTCAAAAATATCATATTACTCTTTCATCCTTCAATTTTTTTAAAAAGAAAATTGGTCCCATTGTAAAATTTTAAAAAATCATTTAATAAAATATTAACCCATTATGACATGCTTCTGACCGGATTTAAACTGTGAACAAGTTAATTTGCACATAAATTAGTTTAGACGCCATATGACTATAACATAAACATAGAAAACAGATATTCAACTCATTATTCTATTAAATAGAATATGATGTTATCATCGAATTTTTGTTTATCATTAGATCAAACCTAAAAGCTTGATGAAAGAAGTTTAAGCATTGGAGATTCTATTCTTTATGTACATTCAGTAGCTAGACTTTTACATTATAGATCTTTACAAATTTAAAATTTTAGAAATGTTAATAACTTGTGAAATAAATGAAAAATACCACTTCATTTATTGTAATATAAAAAATAAAGCTTAGTTTTAATACTCAATATACTAAAACAAATTATAGACAATATATAATGAATTTAATTTTGATATATTTTTAGTGTAGAATTTTTTACATTATCAGTCAATCATGTATTGTCATATTACTAAAAAAAATTTTAATTTTAAAGTAATTATTGTCATAGTCAAATTCTTTCATTAAAATGTGTCAATACATGATTAAATGATAATATATAAAAATTTATACTAATAATAAATCAAAATTAAATTCTAATAAATGTGCAAATTATGTCGAATGAAAAATATTATATAACCAGATTTTTCTTACTAAAATTTTTACATAATGATTTGATATTTTTTTATCCTTAAATTAGTGAGTGGTCTCACCATTTAATTCTATCTAAAAATCTTCCTTTATTCTTTTCTGAATTTTATTTTTTCTGACTGTATAGTATTATTCATGTCGAATACCTTCTCTCAAAACCTTGATATATTAGTTCTCATTTAAAAAAAACTTTGATACGTGCCAAATGTGATATTCAAGTTTAAAAAATCTCTCAAAGCTGTACTAAGAATGTCTAAATATTATGGATTTTGTGATTTGGGCAATCTCTATGACAAAGTAATGTGAGATAGTTTTTGTTTTTCTTCGCCCTAATGTGAACATACAATTCATGACAATACACGGCCACCTAAAAATGACCTTTTTTTAAAAAAATAAAAATAATAAGAATAATTTATAGAGAGAGAGGAAAGAGGAATCCCACAGGCTGGTTCACAAATGAACAGAGACAATTAAAATTAAGCGTGATTCTGCGCTGTACCAAAAACAATAAGCATGAATCCGCTTAAAAATAGAAGAGGGTAAGAAAAGTTTGCATCCAATTCAGCTGCCACATTCAATGCATCAGATTCGGAGTATGACTTCCCCACCAACAAGAATTAAAATAAGAACATGAAATGGATATTTAAAGGACAGAAAAGAATCTCTCTATTGGCTTATCTTCTCTGCATCCAATACTCTCTCTTCATTTATAACAATATCTTCATCCCCCACGTTATTCTGGCGCTTTTCATATTATTATTGTTGCCTCTTCCTTAATCTTTTTTTAAGCCCTAGCCTCCTCAATTATTGTTGTCAACTTTGTTATATATAATTATAGGTTAAAATAAATAATTAGTGTTTATAATTTTACTTAATTTTTATTTTGGTCCTTATATTTTTTTTGTATATTGATCCTATAGTTTTATTCATTTAAATTTTGATACCTTAATAATTAAAAATTATAAATATTAATATATTATAAAAATAGGGACTAAACAACTTAATAAATATAAATTATAAGGACTAAAATTAAAATAAAAAAAATATAAAAGCCAATATCTTTATGTTAAGGATCAAAATCTAAATGAGTAAAATTATATGGACTGATATACAAAAAAAAATTATAAGAATTAAAATAAAAATTGAGTAAAATTATAGGACCAATTATTTATTTTAACAGTAATTATATTTTTCCTTTTTACTGTTTATTTTCTCAATAGATATCAAATCAGGTTCAAAGTGGCTGCTTATTGTTACAAAACAAGGGTATTCTTTTCTTTCACAGACTGGCTATGACATCTTCTTAACTTTTTAAAATTATTTTATTGAGTGGGGAATTTTTTTTTCCACTACTAATTTTTTGGTTCTAAACTATGAAGAGTGAATTTTTAGTGTTTTATTTAAAATTTATAAATTTTAAACAAAAAAACAAACTTTAAATTTTATGTTTTTTATTTTTGGTCTTCATGTTTCTTTGGTTGTGAATGATATTGTTTGTTCAAGGTTGGCTCTTTAATCTTGGGATTCAGATTCTACTAGAAAATTCCATGGGAGAAGGTTAGTGCATGCCCTGAAGCCACGCCAAGCCTGAAGCTGCCCCTCTTGCTCATTGGCATTAGAAATAGGAGGCATTCTTTCTTGGTTGGGGATCCACAAAAGTTGGTGTTGTTTTGGCATCACATGGAGGAAGCACTGAGTTAGGATTGGATTGTGATTTAGAAGTGAGGAAAGAACAGACAAGAATCTGAAAGTTTGATTGCACTGTTCTTCTGTTCTTGAGGGGGAATCTGTTTACTTCTGGAAACAATCTGTCCATGTGTTTGGTGCATAGATCTTACATTCTTTTAATCCAAATGAGTTTTTAGGAGGGGAAGGAATGTCTAGGCTTCTCTCTTGATGTACATATATAGAAGTAAAATATGTCTTTGTATAGGAATTAGTTTCACTGGGTAATTGAAGTTTTGAAGGTTTAAATTAATGGGTTCGTTGAAGTTTTTTCAAACAGGAGATTTAACAACATGGAAAAAGAAAAATTTGTGTAAAACATAACGTGGTATGATATCTAGATCATGCCACATGAAATTTTGAAATTTAAAAAAAAAATCAAAATTTCACACGAACTGATAGAAGAAAAAGAAGACAACTAGAGTGATAAAAAAAAAAAAGAATCTCAATATTGTTGTCTAGTCATGCCTTCGTTTTCATGCCATGCAATCATAGACTAAAATGACAATTGACAAAGAAAAACCTTGAGAGAATATTGGGAAAAAATTGTGTTCTATAGGATAGGATTGGTTTTTGCTTAGTCAAAAATGATATCTATGCTAGAAGCCTCATTCCTTGACTTAGATTATCCTTGCAATCAAGAGTAGAGGGTGGGCCTGTGACTGTGTTTGGGAGGAAATGCTTTATTTAGTTACATGTCATTCTGGTTTGTTGGTTTGTTGTTGTGGCAAACCGCAGTGGCGTAGGAAAGGAAGAGTGCTGAGTGGCTAACTGGAATGACCATGTGGCTAAGTGCTCCACAGGTCGTCCACACCATTTCTCAGGCCACCTACGCACACACAGGCACAAAGAAAAGCAGAATGCCATCTCTGACTACTGACTATTACTCATTCTCACTAATCCATTTTGGCCTTTTAATTCCCAAGTCTGTCCTTTCAAATTCATCATACTTCAAAGGAAGCAGATATACATTAATAATCACGTAAAAAAAAAAGATATACATTAATCAGTGTGCTTTAATTGCTTATTATTATTATTATTATTAGTTTGTACTGCGCTCATAGTAAGTTTGAGTTTCGTTCATCATATGAAAAGATTTTTCACTATAATGGGTTTGTTTTTCTCTGTCATTAATTATAAGAGAAATGGTCAACGATAAAAGTAAGAACAAAATTGGTCTTCAAGGAAATGGCCCAAAGAAATTTTCATGGATCTAGCTCCCTCCCAAACAGAGCTTCTTTTTTTCTGGTCCAACCTCCAAAATAGAGCTCCACTTGACAACTTATGACCTCAAAAACTTGAATTCTCTGGGCTTGTACAAAAAAGGGTAAGAGCAACTAGTTGAACAGATTTCTGTTGAGTTTGTATCCAGGCCCAAAACCTCATCACAATTTAACTGTCCCACAGGGTTCCATTGCGGCTAATCTCTATCATCCATCGCCTGTGTTTCAGTTCTGTCCACAAACTTGGGGCTCTCTGCTTTATTTTGTTTTATTTATCATCATAAATAATCAACGTTAGCCAATCAAGAAACGCTTGCTATCAGAATCCCCAGCCCACCATTCCTGCTGCAAAATATCAGAAATTGAACTTCATCCAGAAACCAAAATGAGAGATTTTTAACCAAAATTTCAATTTTGATTTGTTTCCCATTCATATGGTAGCTTTCTGGAACTGGGTTTCCCGCTCACACTCAGATGTTGGGTGGTACACTCTCAACCCAAACTCAGAGCCTCAAGGCGACAAGAACACATGCAATACTTAACCCATCTGATAGATTATTGTCTACCCATTTTTCTCACTTTAAGGTGCTTTCTACTTTGTTGTTCCAGTTGTTTCCTATGTTTCCTTAGACTGTGATTCTTTAGTTTGATAATGGGTACGTGTAATTTCTTTTGAATTTTTATGTGACTCAAATTTGTGCACCTTTTTTTTCTAGAACCCAATATCAAATGCCAGAGGATTTTCGTCGAAAGAAAATTCTTTTCTCGGAGGTCATCAAATCAACGTCAAGCAATTTTTTGGGCTTATCTATGGTCGTGCTCCACGAAACAAAGCAGGTGCAACTGTGCTGTCAATGCACTCTTCAGAGCTCATCAATTTGAATATAATTGTATTGATTATTACACTATTATCAGGCCTCAGCTTTTCCTAGATGAAAATGAATATTAGAATATCACCTCAATGTTTTCCTCCAAATTTATAGTATTATGTGTCATTAGCAAATCTGATGTTGATTAATATGAATTATTGAAATGAAAGTTGATAGTCTGAGAAATATTATTTCATAACGGGGCTTCATCATTTTTCCAATCATATATCAAACTGGCTTGCAAATGATGTTGGAGAAAACAGTTGATTGTAGCAATAACATTCCAAGGTTGCAGGAGCTGTTGTTTCACCAAGCTGTGTCCTGCCACTGACCGAAGAGAATGTGGAGAAGGTTTTGGATGAGGTAAGGCCTGGCTTGATGGCTGATGGAGGGAATGTGGCTTTACATGAGATAGATGGTCTTGTTGTTGTCCTCAAGCTACAAGGAGCATGTGGTTCATGTCCTAGCTCAACTATGACATTAAAGATGGGAATTGAAACTCGCCTTCGGGATAAGATTCCAGAAATCATGGCAGTGGAGCAGATACTGGACACCGAGACTGGGCTTGAGTTAACTGAGGAAAATGTTGAAAGTGTATGAAATTTTATGCATCCTTTCTAGCATTTCCATAAACTGATTGGTATTATGTATCATCACAGTCTCTTGGATTATAAAGTAAATAGTAAAAGCCAAAAGATCTTCCAGACCCTTGCTTTCTAGCATATTGATGGAGTATTTACAAACTGTAAATATTTGATCATAGGGCTATTACATTTGTTTCAAAATTTCTTCTGAAGTTTCATGCATCATACTTATCAACTTGACAATGAGTAACTGGTGTATTCTGCAAAACCATGATGAATATTCTTTGCTTAATGAAGCCAGAAGGCTTCCCTCATTATCTCCTCAATCATTCAGATAGTGGCACAAATATTTATACCTAGAATAGAATATGAATGCTTAAATGTATCTTTCATGCCGACTATTTCTAGTGCCTTATGTATTTATAGAAATTACCTCTGCAACAATTATAGACTAGTATCTATAAGCAGTAGGATTAATGTTACTTATGATACCTTACTTTTGCTTCATGGAAACACTGTAAATCTTATAATATTATTTATTTTTCAGGTTCTTTCTGAAATTAGACCATACCTTGTTGGCACTGGGGGAGGAGTATTAGAACTTGCTCAGATAGATGATTATGTTGTCAAAGTTCGCCTTAGTGGACCAGCAGCTGGGGTTATGACAGTTCGTGTTGCCCTAACACAAAAGTTGAGAGACAAAATACCTTCCATTTCGGCCGTGCAGCTAATAGACTGATATGTAATATACAAGTTCTCTACATGATTTGACATTTCTGTTTCAAGATGAAATGGAACCAATTAGTTTCGTGTAAATTTCTGTCGAGAAAAATATTCAATATCAGACATATAGGATTTAATGTTTGCCAATGCCTCTCTTCAAAAGATTTTAATCTAGCTAGTAAAATGAATTATTAACATTCCTTATATCACTCTCAGCATTTCATAGTAGTCTTCAGTACCATATTTCATGGCCTCAAGCCCTTAACAGAGTCATGGGAAGATCCCTTCTCCATTGGCCTTATGACAGCAGTATGAGCTCTGGGGTGCTCATCTACCGCTGATGGGTCTGGAGCCCCTTAAAATTTTAAGGCTGCTTATGGGGAGTTTGATTAGTGTGGTAAATCCACGACAGAAAAAAAAAAAAATGGAAAAACACCTCAACAAATCTGCAGGATGTAGGAGATGAGAGCCATGAAGAGAAGGCAAATGATGGCTCTACATGTAGCTTACTTTTATTTCTAATTGGCATCAAGTTAGGATGGCTGATAGAATCATCAAGAAGTTGAACGGCTGTGAATTTGAACGTGTGAAATCTTCTGTTTTCTTGGTCCTTTTTAGTTTGCATATAGGCTCAGTGTATTGCCGTAGTCCTTAATCGTTTTGGTTGGCTAAGGAGTTAGGTGCCAGTTGTGTAAACTAACAGCTACTAGAAGTGGAAAATGACAACATGCCCTAAATGAGCATGATGTCATTTTCTCTATGGCTTTATTGCTCCCTTGTTAGCTCTGCTCAAACTATCAGTTGTGCGTAACAAGCAACTATATAAACCAGAAGTTAGAAAGCACAACATTGCTTCTTTCAAGTATAACATCTCAAAATACGTCAAATTAATTGGTCACAATGACTCGATTATACACATCTATTAATCACTCTCTCCAAGCATTGAAATTTGTAGCGCTACTAGTCATCTTCATCTCTTGACCTGAAGAATCTCCTTACAACTGCAGCAGCAGCACCAATAAATAAAAACAGGACTATAGTATCAAATCCACCTCCAATGCCTATAGCAACACTGGGACCCGGTGCGAAGAACGAAAATGGAGACCAGCCCCAGCCACCATAGAATGGCACACCAAAACCATAGCCGTAGCCGCCAACTAGTGGAGGGGCCAATGGAGGATTGACATAGATATTGGTCCTGCCAATTGACATAAACTTCAGAAATAAGATTTACATTTTCCCAAATTGATATAGGTGAAATATTACAAATTCACATGGTCATATAAGTAACATAATATGGATTTTACTGAACAAAAGTTCCATTCAAGTATCACATAAATAAGACTAAATTCTTTTCTTCCAATATGATCCTTTAATGATACTCCATGATATGTATAAAAGAGAGTTCAGATATCTCATGAACTATAAACCTATAAGCCAAAATGGAATAGGTCCATATACTTCCAGCCGATCAGTAAAACTTTTTGCCTTCGTTATATGGAAGAGTTTAAGTGCTACTGAGCAAAAATTTCCATGGGAAACATGTTATATCTCAACTCTGAAGAGAGAAAAAAAAAACACATTCTTTATCACGAGACATGACTAATCAAGACATCTGCATTACCAGACTAATAAAAGAAGCATATATCATAAGTTTTTCGGACTAAAGATGGATCAAATAACAGTATCTTGCACCATTATATATATCGCTTTTCTGAATCTAACATCATTTTACTATCCAAAATTGGTCACTACATGGTCCACTTAGTTCTCAAATCCCAATTTCTTGAAGCTAAAGGGATGCTTAGATCCACAGTTAAATTTGGAAGTTCTCCCAAACCAAGAAGTCAAAGCACAATACATATACGCATACTGAAATGTATACTTGAAAAGCCAAGAAGAGGAGGGGGGCGGATGTTGGATCATGAGAAAATTGAGCTGGAGATGTCACATATATAAAATGGAGAGAAAGGCAAACTGAATGTACCCTAACATTCAGTCTTTCCACTGTGTTGAAGGATGCCTTAACACATTTGTGCATATTTTTCCCCAGAAGACAAAATTTCAGGCAAGCCGAATCAAGCCAACCAAAAACAGTGTGGCCCAGGATGATTAACTAAAATTAAGTTTTAACCTTGCTCTAAGAATAAAATCAAGATCAACTGGCTGAAAAGATGGGCATAATCCAATTAAGTAGATAGCTGGAGGCTACAGAGTTAGTGCCCTCTTGAATCAATAATGGCAATGGTATTGATTAAGGATCCTAAAAATTTACCTAGAATTGTTGTTCATTCTTGGTGCGGAGCGAGGAGCTGATGACCTGAAGGCCTGACCACCAACTCTACCACCAGTCTTGGCAGCTGATGCATCATGAACTGAACCCAGTGTCAACACCCCAGCAGCCAGTGCAACTATTGCCAACTTTCCTAACTTGTTCTCATTCTTCCTAAGAATAGAATACAACACCCCAAAACAATCATTGACTCAAGAAGTCAAAGCACAATAATAGGAAACAGTTCATAGAAAAAAAACAAATTTGAAGAGCTAGAACTCCAATATAGGAAGCTAAATCAAAATACGTCATATTTTTGTTCCTGTTTTGCTAATTCTGTCAAATTCTTCTTAGAAAACTCAACATACCAAAAGGGAAGTCTTTCAATTCAGAAATGAATGAAAAGAGAAATACATCAATGAGCATGAATAACCAAGTGAAGTAATAGTAAGGCAGTGTTTGATAGTGTTCTTACCTTGGAGATTGCTCCTGTTGGTCATCTTGTGGGTAACTGCAAGAGATGGCTTTTCCATAACTGAGAGTAACGGACCTGAACTTGGGCTTATGGGTCAGAGGAGTGAGGGCGTTGGCGAGGAAGCTCTGCTGTGAGGAGGCTATGCCTATGCACGACATTTCTATAATTAGCAAATTTTGCTGTCTGAGTTTTGATTCCAGTTTCCTCCGTTGATCCCACCAACGTTTTTCTCCAAACGATGGTGTCCCCGATATTTTGCGCCTGTCTTGTACGGACATCTGATTCCCAAGTTTCCACGTGGCACGATGGTCACCTTTGTTTTATTATTTAATAATAATCATCATTTATTAATATTAACTGTTTTAAATTTTAATTTTGTTTGAAACATTTTGATATTTAAGTTTTTTTATATTAATAATTTGATTAATTATTAATTATTTATTAATTATTAATTAAATTTAATAAAGTCTCCACGTAAGATTATATATTATTTATTATGTATCATGTTAATTATATAAATAATTATTATCTTTTATTATTTATATATTAATAATTATTAATATTAATAAAAATTAAATACATAGATTTTATTAAAGAGTACTAACTCATATAATTGACGTAATAAATTAATAATATAATGTAAAAATATTTTTTTTTATTTTAAATTTATTTTAAAATTTTTTTAAATATTTATTGTGAGAATTAATTAAAAATTAATAAATAATTAATAATTTATCAATTGTATAAGAAAAAAATTAAGGTCTCATTTAATACACTGTATAAGAAATGAATAGTAACGTATAATTAATACAATCATAATTTACAAAAAAAAAGTAAATAATAATTTATCTGGTCAAAATAATTTTATTTAATTTTAACTATATAAAATTATATTAGATAAAATAAGTTAGTTCTTATTTATTATAGAGTCTAAGCTAAATAAAATTACTTTAACAGAATATTATGTTCTCTAATATCTTATCTAAATATTATATAAAAATAAATAATATTAATTATATTATACTATTCATTATTTATATAATATATCAAGTAGGGTTTAAGTACATATAAGAAATCAATAGTATAATATAATTAATACTATTTTAATTTATAAAAAATAATAAATAATAATTTATTTAGTCAAAATAATTTTATTTAATTTTAATTGTATAAAATTATATAAGATAAAATAATTTAATTTTTATTTATTATAGAGTCAAGACTAAATAAAATTAGTTTAACAGAATATTATGTTATCTAGTATCTTGTCTAAATATTATATAAAAATAAATAATATTAATTATACTATCCCATCTATTACTTATATAATATATCAAAGAGGGCTTAAGTACATTAACAAATCCTTTCTTTTGTTGTTGAAAAATCATTTTCATTTGCTAATGACAATGATTGAGCTGTGTGTTTTCCTTTTAAATAATTCTGTCTATTATTATCTTTTTCAATGTATAGATGACTTGTAATTTTTCTTTTCTCTTCCATTTATAGGTATGTTTGTGTATATGTAGATAAGAAAGGATCTGCCTACATTTTAAAGTTTTAAATTCAATAAAAAAAAATTGTTACGAGATTATTATTTTTTAATATTGATAGCATTTATGAATATTAACAAATATTTATTAAATATTAATTTTAATAATAAATTTTCAAAGTCTTCATACGATCAGTAACAAATACATTGTTTAATAATTAATTAATTTAATAATTAACCAAAATTTTAGAGTTATTTGACTTACACTTTTTTTATTTTTATGTTTATTTAAATTTAACGATAAAATAATATATAAATAGATATTTTCTGTTAGGGTGACTAAAATACAAATACAAATAGATGAATAAAGTAACATTTTTTAATTGGACGAAAATAATGGACAAGTCTTGCATCACATGACATGTGGGTTATCAGTAAGTCAAAGTTTTTATTATCACTTTCATTTCTTTTAAGGACGATACTATATATAATACTTTTTTTAACATTAAATTATACAATATCATATTCAAAAATATTTTAACAAATTTATATGCACTGAAATTACTTTTTACATTTAATCTTTTTTTTATCTCGTTTAAATTCCGTTCCACTATAGAATTATCTTTTTTTTTTTATGTGTGCCTATCTTCTATGATGAATAAAAAATTACAATTTCCATAATTTTTTTTTTAATCTAATGACTTAACGTACAAGTTCCAAATGTATATATAGCGGGTAGACAAGCTACATAAATGATCTTCCGCATTCAATCACCTCTTAAGCATAAATATAGTTTCTTTTAATTAACAAGTTATGACTTAAGTGATAAGTAAGAGTCACATGGACAAAAAGAAATAGTCTCTTTTGATTTTATATTTTAATCAAACATATGGTTGCCTATTTAATTAAGTCAACTAATATAACAGTAAATTTCAAATCAAAACCCAACTATAATCAATTATCAAGACAACACATAGAAAAGGTTAAGGAGATGTATTACTACTAGCTAAGAGTAACATGATTATTACATGCTCATTTAATAATACTTTGCCAAACTTTAGTCAAATAATCATCATCAAAACAAGGGTAACTCGTACAGTCATACTTATGTACTAATATGTGAATTTTCGCTTGTTTGACTTATAACTAGTGCCAATATGTACGTGACATCTATTTTTATCTGTCCCAACTTCGCTTGTATATGTTTTCTATCTAAAGAACCTTTCTGCAATCATCAAAATTAGAACACAATAGAAGATTTATGACTTTTACAATTTTGCTCCATCTTTCTTCATATCTTAATCATTCCACTCATCTTTTGGTTTATCTACTTCTACTTCATTTATTGCTTTTGCATTTTTCTCCATCTTCCTCATATCTTAATTATTACAACTCATCTTTTGGTTTATTTACTTTTACTTCATCTTAAGTTAATAATTGGCTAGCTCATTCTTGATCATAAACCATAACTTGAAGTCCACGAATCATATGAAAGTTTTCACATGTTCCTTCAAATATGTGTAATTGATTCCATTAGAGAGTGATATATGGTTGTAATTGATTGACCTTCGCGGACATTATCATTCATCAAGTTGACTAGTATTAACCTACAATGATCGTCTTCTCAAGTTGATAAGCATGATAAAAAGTATTAAGCTCATAAACAAAATGCTAGAAACATGAGGGAGTGAATTGATTATACGGTTAACAGTACAGATTTTTGAACTTTAAATTAAAATTAATTAACAAGCTAATGTAATATAGCAATGTAAAGTAAGTAATATGTTTAAATAAATACAAAATGAAGAGCTCTAGGGAAATGGCCAGAAGATTGTATGCAAAAGTTTATCTTACATCCAGTCATCAGGCAACAAGTTGAGATTTTCTTCAATAGTAAAGCTTCAAAAAAAGAAAAAAAGTGTTACAGGATCATTTAACAACACTTAGCCAAACCTTAAACAAATTAAATCATCATCCATCAAAATCCGGACAACTCAGCAAAAAACAATATCATTTACTCTAAGGACAAACCACAATATTTGATACACATAACTGCATTCATATTTAATCTGTTATAAAGCCATCCACACATGAGAAAAACAAAAAGATCATACAAAAATATATTTTTATCATTTAATTTCTTTAAATTTGTGTAAGATTATATATTAACACTTTTCTGCGCATATTCACATAAAATTCAATGACTCCTAACAAGTTATTTGCTTTATTTTATTAATTTATCCAAATTAAACTCAAATTGTTCAAAATTGCCGTTCACTATTGTAATAATCACGCACATATATATAGCAACAGATGCAAAATCTAGCTTGGGGCATATATATATAGTGCTTTTTGCTTATATAATTTCACTATATCATTATATTAATGAAATTATTTTCTATTGTAATTGCTTTTGAGTATTCAGTGTCCAACACTCAATGAGCAAGCCAAACTTTATATCCCCTCACTCTCTTTACCCAAAACCCCATTTAATAGCAGTGGTTTTTTTTTTTTTTTAAAGGTTCGAACTCGAATCAGGGAGGGGAACACCTACTTATTACTAAGTGGGTGAGCACCGAACCAAAGATCTGCTAGTTTGATGTTCTCAAATTGGACCAGCCACTACATATTATATGTTGAACTAAAACTCCTATGCCTTTTACTGATTGAAGATTGCTTCTATTTAACAAATTTGAAGTCCAAATTAGTGGTAGTTTGAGTTGAGCTAATGTTTGATTCCCCTACCCTTCAGTTATCAATGTCTGGCTGCTAAAACCCAAAGTCCAAAAGTCTGCCCCTCAGCTTCATCATGGTAAATTTGTTGAGCTCTCTTCAAAGAAAAGATAATTAATTTAAGCAACTGACTAAACCAGCTAGTTTTATCATTTTTTTTACCAGGTGGCAAAGGTCTTCATGATGCATGACTTTCTCATGTTTTGCTGGTCCCGAAAGGACAGTTTGTAGAATGCGTTAATAAGGCCAAAAGCTAGTGTCCAGAATCCAGATAGGTGGCATTGGAAAAGAAAGGAGAAGATTAAACGCAATACCTTGTGTTAATTAACTATCTATATAATGCAAACGAAAACTATGAAATTACCTGCAGCTAGTTTAACAAGTCTTTGCTGGTCTTAATTTATATCTCTAAACTACACTAACATATGCACATTGTAATTAACCAAACTACATTTTCCTCCAGCTTATATGCGGCATTACACACACACACACACTAGGAGAAAATTAAAAACTAAAATCTCTTCGTTGCATTGGAGATAATTGGAGAAAGAAACATAGTTACTTCCTTCTAGCTTTTTCTTTGGTCCCTTCTCCCCTAAACAGGCTTGAAAAATTGATACAAAACCATATCCAAATTACAATAGTACAGTATACAGTAGCTGCTTTGACAGTTAATATATCTTGAATTCCACATAGATTATGGCTTTGTGGAAAACCAAAACAGATATAAATCAACGTGTCTCTGCCAGGCATTGAAGAATGTTCACCTGCATTTGCAAACATCTTATATAACTCTCCAGTTCTGCAACCATTTGTTCGTTACACATCTCTTCTCCTCCAGGTATCAACCTTCTTAGGCTCCTCAACTGGCTGTTGATGACCTCATCTTCATTATCTTCTCCAGCTACATCCTTGTCCATTTCTGGCTTGTCCTTGCACCTGGCCTTGCTCACTAAAATCTTAGCCTGAGACTTTGGACTAGGGTTTGAAGAGAAATCCAGTGGGACCATTTCATTTTGGTCATAAATCCTTGAAGAAAAACCCTCACCAGCCTCATTTTCAAGAAAGCTGATGCTTCTGTCCACATTGATACGATCCCTTTGAAGCTTGACTTTTAGTGCATTACTCCATGCAAAATCTTGGGCTGAGAAGACCATTGCCATGTCCACTTCATGCTTGACAACTTTCTTGAAATCACAATGGCTGTTATGTTCTGCAGAACTCCTTTCCTTGATCTTCATCAAAGCTGGAACTAAATAGTTTACGTAATTTCTAGTAAACACAGCCTGTGCTACTTTGTTGGGTTCAAGTGAGTAAACGCGTCTGCGTTTAGCTGGTTGCCCCTCCATTCAAACCAGGAAATCAGACAATAATGCTGCCACCCTGAGAAAGAAGGTTGGGGGGTGAAATGGGTGATGAAATCAGATAGAGATTTTGTTCTCTGAAAGAAAAAGAATCTAAGTAAGCAGTGAAAGGGATATTGGAGAAGAGGAAGAAGAAGAAGAAGAATTGTTGGTGATGGTGGAAGAAATTGTAGGATAAATAGTCTAAGACAAAGCAAAGTAATAGGACTGATGAAAGTAAGGGAGAGAGATACAGAGTTGGTGCTTGTTGCTTGTCAGCTATGCCAAGCAAAATGGAAGCAAAACAAGCTTTTAGCGAGAGTGGGTGCTGGTTCTGGCGAAGTTACTCTTGAAGCCAGTTCCAGTTATAGGCTTCAGGAGCTGAAGTTCACCAAACAATGTTTCCTTGACATGAGGAGGCCAGCCCACAAAATAATTGGAGTGATAAGGAAATTCAATTATGATTGCTACCCGAACCAAGTATGCACGCACTCACACGCACACAAATAAAGACCACAGGCCTAGAAAGAAACTGAGTGCTGCGCGGGAGTGATTATAGGGAGTCAGTGCACAGGCACACAGCACAAAGATATGTGCGCAAAATGTTGGGAGTGGTCTATTTAGAATGGCACATGGCCTCACATGCTGCTTGCTTTTCACAACTACCCACAGAACGGACTCTCCCATGTGCACTACAAGACAAAGACACCAAAACCCCACTTTAAATGCCCTCACATGATTCCACCTCTTTAAAGTGGTACTCTTTCCCTTTGCTCTTCCAGGGTCTCCCTGACTCGCAAGTTTTTCCCCTCATTTCAAATCAACCAGCTCATCCCACTCCTATCCTACTCCTTTTCCCTCCTCTCTCTTCGGTTTTCCTCCCTTTCTAATTTGTGCTTTTCCATTGGATATAGATGAATATAATATTAATTGCCTTGGGTTCTCATAGACGCACCACCATATACATGAAAGTTTCACAGTTAATGATCCCAAATCCCAATACAAGGCTAACCTAGCAACACCCCTACACAAGCTTTTTTTCTCTGCATATATACACAAGATGTGGCATGTTCTGATATTTATTGAATGTGGCTGCTAGCTAGTCATAAATTTCACCAATTAATAAAGTTAGTTTATATATATGCTTTGAAAGGATACACAAAATCCAAACCGAATTGGCCCTACTCTAATGGGATGATTACAAAGCAATGATGATAAATCTTTGGAGTTGTGTAAACAAAGTCAAAATCTTGTCCTCATTGAGAAAAAAGGCGAAAACACAAAAGGTTCATCAGGTAGCTTGATAACTTGAATCAAATATTGACCTTCATGCCTGTCAATATAATCACTCCTCCTATCAGAACCCCACCTGATTTAGATATTGTTTAATCCAAAGAGTAAATTAAAATAATAAAGAAATAATTAAACGTGAGAAAAGAAGAAGAAAAAGAAGAAGAGGATCATTAAGAAAGTTAGCTCAGAAGTTCTTTTGCTTTCACAGAGGATCCTGGACCTGGTGGCTTCCAAGTCTGAGGCAAAACTAAATGCCAATCACCCTTTAAACATTTGTGGGACTAGTATGCATGTGCAGAGAGTCTCAGAATTCAGACTATTAGTATGAAGTACGCTTCTCATTCTCATCGTTAATAATTATTAATAGTCATGCTATTCTACCTGAGGCAGAAACAGCAACGCTAAGAACTATATATGTATACTCATGTTAACATAATAGAAGTGAGATATATTTTTAAATATGAAAACTAATATTTAATTTTTAAGAATCTCATATCATAATAATGATTATATTATTAGTACTCTTCATCTTGAAATATATATATATATATATATATATATCAAGTGTAATACTACATCTCATATCTAGGGATGACATAATCAACAGTGTTTTTCGTTGGTTGAGGCCTGTTGCCATGTCATAGTTCAAAAGCAAGCCTGCAATGGGTTCAGCCTTGGCAGGATAGAAATCAGGTATTAACATTAATTGAATGTTGGAATGGCTAGTACTAGAGAACAGCATTGATGAGTCACACAATTAATGGGTTAGTGAAAATTGTCAGGGAGGGCCACTGAATGGTCTACGGTGGCCAAGTTTGTGAGCATGGACGAATAGACAACACAATGCCTGATGGCGCCTTGTAGTAAGACCATATACACATTTAGATTCATCCCTTTTGTTCTTCATATAAATTAATTTGAATTTGAAATGGAAACAAGACAATGAGACTTTCTCAAATGGATCTAAGCTTTGATTTCATCTTAATTTATTAGGTCTTCAAGCCTTTTCAATTTATTTCGACATACCAGCTCAAGATCACCTGATGCTTTTAAGAGATATTAGATATAAATAATTCATGTATTTTCATTAAACACTTTAAACTTTTAAAATAATTTATCTTGAATAATACTGTGATGCATAATTCTTTCACATTGTTTACACTTTCGTATATGAACTGAGGGAACAAAAATTAGTAATAATCTATTTATCCTTTTCTTTTCTTCAATCTCATGAATTAATTAATAACCTCAACTCACTATAAATAGTTCATTTTTTAAACTGCAATTAAAATATTTCCATAAAATACTTGTTTCAAGGTTCTTTATTAGGCTTCTTTCCATAACACTACAAAATGAAAAGGTATGTGTGTTTGGTTCAACTTTTCTAAACCTCCAAATGATGATTTAAATAGAAGCTTGTCTCTTACAACTTTTGTTCAAATTACTATTTTATGGTCTTAAAAGCCAAACTAATAAACACATACACGTGTATGTTTACTTGAACTTATGACTTTTTATAAACTATTCTTCCTCTTAATATATACTACTTCACTTTTAGTAGTTTGTTAAATAATAGATATAATAAAACAGAGAGAAAGAAAAATTAGGATATAATTGTCTATTTTTTCTATTTTTCATCTATATTTTTTTTATTTTTTATATAATACATACTTTCACTAATAAAAATCATATCATTTGGGAATATTTGAGATAACAGGATCTCGTGTGTGTGTGTTTGTATAACATTTTAAATTTTGTAAAAGATGGTTTAGAACAATTTGAATTTTTTTTAGTATACTTATCTTAAAAAAGAATTTAAATGAGTAAAATATGAGAATAGTAGTTTCATTTGGATTCTATTAAAATTCAGTATACTTATGTACTAGAGAAATTTAAGGAGAATGAGATCTAATAATAATAATTTTATTTAAATTGAGTTGGTGTTTAATGTAACTCTTATCTAATAATATTTATCATACTTAAATCAATTTTACTATATATATATATATATATATATATATATATATATATCATTTATTAATTAAAGAATAGTCTTCCTTTAGTCCTCCAATGATATAAATGTTATCACTTCAGTTTTTTAAAAAATGTTGACATTAATTTAATTCATGAATAATGAAAAGTGACATCCTTTTGATCTTCTAAAAAATTGACATCAATTTAATTTTTCAATTATCAAAAAATATCATTAATTTAGTCCCCCAATGATATAAAATTGATATCAATTGATTCATTCTATCATAGAAATTAATATATTTAGTTCCTTTATGTATACAGAAGAACAATTTTGATTTTACTTTCATGATTTAAGGACTAAATTAATATTAAAATTCTTTAATTAGAGGATCAAAATGATTGTTAACATATCGTTTCAAAAATTAAAAACATACACTTTTACGCTTTGAAAACTAAAAAATGCTTTGGATGTTAGGTAAAATCCAAAATTCATAAAAATTTAGAATTTACGCTTTAAAATTTTAAATCCTTAAAATCTCGATTTTATCTCATGATTTTATACTTTTATATTTGTAATGTAAATGTGCTAATTCTTTTTATTAGTTTTAAGCATTTTAACATTTAATCTCCTTTCATTCCCCCCATTATTATGAATTTCTTATTCAACCAAGTTCTAATTTATTTGTCTCTCTTACATCATATTCACCTATCTCATTCAAGATTTTTTATTATGTTTTAATTTCTAACCCATTCAAGCCCCTCTTTTTCACACTCTCTTAATCCTATTAATGAAAATCATACGGGAAAAGAGGAGGATTTAGAGGATTTAGATTATTTAAAGGATAAAAGTGTTAACATTAATAAATTTATTGAATTTATACATAAGATGATATTTTATGTAATGTGTAAAATCTAAGCTTTTACGTTTCATTTTTACAAAACCCTTTAACATGTTTTAGTAAAAATTCGCTTTTAACAACTTTGAAAGTAATGACACTTGTATATTTAGAGACTATAATTACATAAATTATTAATAATATTATAGTTTAATGATGTGTAAGTAGTTTTAAAATATTAGCTGGTATCCGCATAACTTGGGAGATAAGTAAGATCAAAATAAATTCTTTTTGGGTATTAATTGAAAATATCAATATTATGACTTAACCCGACAAAACTTTATCAACATTCCTACGAACCCAACCATTTAAACTCAATATTAAAAGTAAATAATTCCTGGTAATTAAAACCTGCATAGTTAAAATAGATTAGTGCATGGTTGGTTTAATTTTTAAAAATTCTAAATTATAATTTGGATAAAAATATAAAAATTTGGTTCTCATAACTTTTTTGTCTAAATTATAATTTTAGAATTTTAAAAGCTAAACTAAATACGTTATAATTAAGTAGACTATCTAATCGCCAAAGATATATATACTGATATAAATAAATAGGCTTACTGGCTTAGAAGATATGGTTGGATTTTGAGGGACAACACATACACATGGGGGCTTTATTCATGTAGTTGGGTTTTGTGCTTTAGCCTAATTTGGAAGCATAGCCAAACAGTGGCATCACGTGCAAACCATACAGGTTGACATATTTAGTGGGAACAGTTCCAGCAAATTCTAGCTCGACTCAAACTCATGTTGCCCTAAAGAGCCCTCCAAACGACAGGCGCAGATTGATCCACGCCATGCATTTTTTTGGATCACAAAGCTGTCTGTACGGACTCTACCTTTTTATGGGTGGAGGCGATTGAGAACGACAAGGCTATACTTTGTCACTGGCTGATGTGAGTGGACCAGAAAACTAGGAGCTAATCCAATTGCTCTCCTCACTTTGATTTGCTAATGACTTCACATACAGCTGGTTTTGGTGGCTTGTGTGCACCTCCTCGACATATTGCCATGGCTCCACCAGTTACCTAGTTCACTCAGATGATGCTCAGGTCATTCATTTCATAACTGGTTGTGTGAGATTGGCTATATGTGCTGAAGTGAACTCCCACACTTGTGTTGCCAGTCAGTAGTTTTCCTGGTTTACTTGCAATGGGTGCATATGTTTGGTTACATTTGCACTTATTAGTGCTTTTTTTTAAAATTATATAAATCTACTTTAAAAGTATTGACGTCATGTCTTTGTTTTTTTCATAGTATTCCATATCTTTTTAAAACTTCAGAATGTACTACATTTGTTAGTTATTGAAACAATATTAGAGGAGGAATGTGGGTGAGGTCTTCTCATGAACCCTACAAACCGATTGAACCCAGCCTTCAAATATCCAGTTGTGTTAGGTTTAATCACTAAACTCACAATGGATATGGATCTAAGTTTGGTTGAATCTTTTTCAACTCGCACAACTCAACACATTTTATCATTTTTAAAAAAAAATTTAAAACTTTTTCCTTCTAATTTATTTTAGCTCTTATGTTTTCAAATTTTATAAGTTTTAGTCTTAGGTTTTCAGTAATATAGATAAGGTTTTTTTTACTAATTATTCATGAATTTGTGTTTTAGATGAATGCTATGTCTCTAATTTAGATTGATTTTGTTTGAGAATAGAAGATAAGGGCAAACATAATATGCTAGCATTTTAACTAGTATTATGTGATTGTTGAATATTTGTTATTTGCTTCATAGATGATTGATCAATAAGGTTTTCTCAAAGTCATTGGCAAGACATGCTAATTATTGACTTCAAAATACCAATAATGATTGGAAGTGCTTCAACACCAACAATTATTATGCAATCCTTCTAACAAGTTGTAGAATCATCTATTGATATTTATTGGACGAGGACCAGCAAATGGAGATTACGTGTTTACACTCAAAAGACAACCTTCAAATATGTGACGGATTTTGGTTGAGGTAGAGAATGTGAAGGAGATAAGGCATAGCCATTGAGAAGAGATATGATCCTACATGGTTTCATTTCAACTTGCTTTCATCACATTTGTGTGTTGATCGAGTTAAGTTTGAGTCTAAGTATTGTAGAAGAATTAAAAAGTTTATGCCTTGATAGCCAATAGATCGTTATGATTCTGTTGACTTATTTTATGTTTATTGCATTATATTGGTTAAGGCAAATGTTTGGATTTGAAACTTTGATTTATGTTATGAGTGACTAGGATAGATTTGGACTTCTGTTTGAATAGGTTAAATTAAGTGTTTTATTCACTTTTTTTGCTCAACAGGTCCAACCCAACTACGGATCACAAATTCAAATAAGAAAAGGGAATTTGTTTAATAAATAAGAGCAGGGCAGAGATCATAATATTTATCCTGCGAGTATACATAAAATATTTTTTAAAACATTTCACACATACATGATTTTTTTCTTTTTTTCTTTGAGATGAAATGAGATCTATATTTTTTTTATTATTTTACCATGACTTTATTTTTAGTGAATGAGTCCATAATTCTAAACATTGTTGAGAAAATTTATATCATTCAAATAATAATTATTTAATTTTAATTATATAGATTAGTTATTACAAAATATAAGTCAACTTTGTATATATTATGTGTGGCATTTTTTTGATATTTTAAGTATTTTAAATTGTTGAAAAAAGTTTATAGTTTGTGATGATGCTAATTTAGTTCATTTCAAGTGTTTTTTGTGATTTTTAAAATTTTATTTTAGATTACTATATATATTTGAAGATACCTATAGGAACACGTTTCTCTTTTTGGGGATCGGAGATGGGGCAGGGGATGGGAGAACATTCCTTGCTCCTACTTTTGCCTTGCCCCTTTGACACTTCTATACTGAAGTTCACCTATACATGTGCGAGTGGGGTTTAAGAAAAAAAATTGCTAACCAAACCAACCCAATCCACTTTTTCATGCGTGAGTTAGGTCACTACCCTTAGAAACAACAACATAGTAGAATATTAGAAGAAAATTAAGTTTTAAAAAGATATTATTGATAAGATTTTATTGAAGTCAGTCATAATATTGAATGGCAACATCATAATAACAAACTTGATTTTAAAGAACAAAATTATGAGAAAGAGAACATAACTCATACGTTAATTAATAAATAAAATATCTCTTGCATAGTTGAATTATACATGTTAAAAAAGAAAAGCAACCAAAAGAGAGTTGGGTTGGTTCTTTTTAAAAAAATAATAATTTCCACTTGGTGAATACTACAAGAATTTTTATGTCAAACAGAAAGTTTGTGAAAAAAAAACGGTCTAATTGCAAGTTTCAAATGTAATTTCTCGAAATCATTTCGAAATAATTTCAAGAATCCTTATATAAAGTAGCATATAAAAGGTTGTAATATTTTGTTTGGAATCATTAAAAAATAAAATAAAATTGATTGATAAATCAATCTCATGTTTGGAACTTATTATAAAAAAAAATGCTTTGAACTGATTCGTAAATCAATTTTCTTGTTTGGAACACATTCAAGATGAATTGAATTCATTTTATTTTAATTCTACTTTTTAACTCTTGAATAGAATAGGTAAAATAACTAATCTAACGAGAGAAAAATCATATATTCAATTAATTAAAATTAAAATTAAATTATATCCACTAAAATTCAACAAGAGATTTGAAAGAATTTTTAAATATACACAACTAAATCAAAAAGATTTTAAAATCAAATCAAATATTATTTTATAACTTTCCAATCAAATAATTTCATAAATAAATTAAATTAATTTCCAAATTTTGTGGTTTCAACTTTCAAAATACACACTCTAAAGGAAAGTAACAATTATGAACCAGATATTGTGCTCAAACATAAAGATATTAAGGGATAACCGGATAATAAAATGCACACATAAGATTTAAATCTTGTTTAGTACATTGTATAAGGAATAAATAGTATAATATCTTATCAAAATAATTTTATTTAACTTTGACCATTAACAAATAAAGACTAAATTATTTTATCTTTTATAATCTTATACAGTTAAGGGTTAATAAAATTAAATAAGTTACTATCTACTATTTTATCTAAATAATATATAAAAATAAATAGTATTAATTATATTATAATATCTATTCCTTATACAATGTACAAAATGAGAGTGGTTCAAATTCGATAATAAAACTTGTACTTCCCTAATATCACTGTCGGGTATTTCCACTAATATGAATAGTCTATTATCAACTCTAGTCTATTTGAGCTACATTACAACACAATAATTGTTACGTTTTGCCCCAAGTACTCAGCCACGGAAGTTCTTTTTAAGCCTGGCACGCATGCAGGATGGCCCGTGATTTTAATGGACTAATAAATAAATCTAGGATGGTCCTTTGAGGGCTGGCAAGGAAACGGGTCAGCCTGTGGACCAGAAAAAACCATCAAATTATTTAAGAAAAATATTAAAATTATTCAAACATCACTAATTATTATAGTTTATGCATGTATTTGAAAAAATGAAATATAAAATACATATTGAAAATCATAACTACAATTAAAAAAATTACAGATTTTTTTATTTCTCTTTTTTTTAAAAAAATATTTACAAGCTAGTGTGACCCAGTTCACGGGTTAGTCCGTTTAAACTCGCAGTAAAGTGGACTTCAAAAACTTTAATCCAGCCCTGCCTTGTGGGCCAAACGGGCTAGTTCGAAGGCTTCAGTTCCTTTTGACAATACCAGCGTAGTACTGAGTTCATAGCAATTACCTACGTTGCACTCAGTTTACAAATCTTAACGAAGTTCCAATAGTGTTCACAGCAAAGACACTAGAAAACTAGTTAGCTATTGAATTTGATCTTACTGGAAAAATTCAACCAAATGTTGAATTTTAATGATTGACTCTGCTGTGTCCAGTTCAACAACTAAGTGCATGTTTAGGTAGGTGTTTGATTATTTTATCTTATTTATTTTGATATTTATATTATTTTTTAAAATATGATTTTAACTGAAATTTTTCTTTGTTTTAAAATAATTATTTTTTACTTTTGCGTTGAACGTGATTTTCATTCAAACATAAATTTATTTCACTCAAACTCATTTTTAATTAAAATAAAGTTTATAAAATTAAGCTTATTTAAAATCACAAAATTTAATCCAAAGACACTCAAGAGTCACATTTATTTGCGACAAGGGGATTGGTTGTTATCTTAGTCGCTAATTAAATTTTTTCAAATTTTAATTTGGCACAATTAACATGACAGAAGATTGTTTTGTGATGAACTTGGATTGTAAACTCCCTTGTACTAGCAAGGTAGTTACCCAAGTTTGAAATCAGGTGCATTACTACATATAGGGGCTTTTCATAAACAGAATAAGCTGAAGTTTTTCATTTACCGTGCACAGGGCATTCTGTGGAATACGTGCAACCTCTGGTTGTGCGATGCTTGAGTGGCACTTACAAACGTAACTAGACCTTTCATTTTCTATGAATTTTTTTGGGTTTTGAGCTCTATTTTAAATAGAATTTGTTGAATTCCAAACTCAGCCTTTTTGTAAAAATCGACAAAATTAAGAATGAACTCTAAACGATGACTGCGAAGCCTTAATGAATAATGTCAGTTCAGGTATTGCGCAGGTACAATGACACCACCACTGCTTCATGGCTGAGTCTTTCAAATTCACGTTTTAAAGGTCAGAAGAATAGCCATTAGTATTTGAAAGGCTTGAAGAAGACACTATTTAATTACGAAAGGAAAAAATCCCAAACAACAGGTCTTTTTCCTCTATATTCCTCACTTCACTTTCTTGGGAAGTTGTGTGAAGAAATTCCCATGAATTCGTTAAACTCGAGATAGAAGAGTCTATTTAGACCGGTCCCAGGAGGGAACTAATGGCTAAAATCTAAGAAGCTTTACCGCAATACCAACAGAGTCTCTCCCTGTGCTTGAAAAACTTTATCCTAGAGGTTAGTTTAGTATGTGGGTGAAAATTTAATAGATGGGTTTTGTAAATAAATTCATCCATAAAATTTTCACTCTTATGTTCACTTACATACCAAACTTATACTAGAATGTGTAACTTCCCTTCATGAAAGGAAGAACCGAAGAAGTAAAACTATGCAACTTTTTGAAACCAGGCATTCAAGAATCCCAATATCAAGTTCATTCACTGCCACTGTCTTTAATGTGGCCTAAAATTAACATGGATGAGTCTACTTTGCCCCTAGCTTCAAAGCAAAAAGAAGGCAAAGACATTTAAGTCGCCAGAGCTGGAAATACATTAAAAAAAGATAAAACAGAATGGGAGAGCTATACCACAGGCTTCCCCTCCCTAACTAGTAAGCATTTAAATAGTTAGGCCTTCTCTTTATCTCTTCTTGTTTCAGGTATGCCATTGAATTTTTGCCCTTTCGCTATCTACAACATTTTTGTTCATCACACAGTGTAGTGCTGCTGGATTGTATCAATGTCCAGACCTTTCAGCTTCACCACAGACTCAACATGTCCCTTAAGTGTGTGCAGCTCACGAAGCCTGTGAACATGCATAGAAAAGAGAGAAATTTCATGCATTAGTTCCGCACTTCCACTAAAAGACTTTCTGTGAATATAACAAATAATGACACATGGAATAGAATAAATCCTTCTGTAGTAATTAACTAAATATTATGATAATCTCAGAAGCTACGGGCGTGGTTGCTTACCTTGCAACTTCAGCTCGTCTCTTGGCCTGCTCAGCAATCTCAGAAAGTTCTCTGTAACTGTTCTTTTCATTGAAAATACTAGAAGTTTCTGGTGGCTGAAGCCCATGCAGGGTCCTCTGAGCAAGAGCCCACTGAGCTTCCCTCTCCTCCTTGCCATAGTCTTTCTTGGTGGTGAAGGCAGTCTGTACCGTATTTTGAAACAACAGTTCAAATCTATTCACAACGAACTCACCATTCCAGAACGAGCAAGAGTCATGTAACAAATACCTTGTTTTCTAGCAGATTTAGCCAAGCTTTGCCACTCAAGATGTAGCGGATGGCAAACTTAAACAAGTCAAGTGGAACATAGAAGACAACACTGTAGAGCCATACCACTCCTGCCCAACCCCAACCCATTCCTTTGATCTTTGCGAAGCCCCAGTTCGCATATACTGCTATTAATGTGGCAATCTGCAAGAATATGCACAAGGTCAAAAGATTAATCCTCCCTTCTCTCATAGAGTTGTCAGAAAGAAACAAGCCACATCCTATTTTTTGACCACATTTCAGTCGCATGCCTACAACTCTGGGAGATAAGATGGAGCATCATCCTTACCAGCTGAGCAATAACGAAAGCACCGACTAAGAGCAATCCTGGGCGTTCAACATAGGACCAGCTACGGGAACGGGTTACAAAAATCAGAGCCTGGCTAACTATACTGACTTGTAGATACAAAGCAGCTGTCATTTCATCAGGGCTTTCATGCAGGGGTCTAACTCCAAATTTGTCCTGGAAAGATAATCATGGGTGTTATACATTTGATCCAAAACCAGAAAATTAAAAAGGGGATGATAAGGTATGTGCAGGAATGTAAGCCAGGTAAATATTTCTTACAGGGAAGAACCTAGTTTCTTTCATTGCCCAGAAGAATATGACTGTCATCAGTGCCAAGTAACCCCCAAGCACAATCCCAGTAGCAAATATTTCTTTCAGTTTCCAGCTATCAGGCAAGGGAGATGGCTTCACCCTGTCCTTTGAAATTGTCATGATTGTTCCTAGTAGTATGACAATTATTGTGTCAGATCACATTGTCAATCAGCATAGGCATAAAAAGAGAATTCAAGTCAATTACAGAGAAACATCCGCTAAGAACTTTACCATCATTTAGAATGGCAATAATCAAAACCATGAAAGGAGAGAAGTCGAACTTCCAGATCAGTGCAATAAACATGAAGCCAAACTGCATTCAGAAATAAAGAGATGCCAAACTGATGAATATTTGCTCCTTGTCATAAAGAATTACATATCATACTCATCACTATACTATCTACTTACCACTATACGGATAGTGATAGATACTGCGTATATCTGAAATACAAAGAAAATAAAGCGATAAGTGTTAATTTACAACATGGAGAGCAAAAGAGTTTTTTTTTTAGTCAAGAAAGCATAGAGGAACCAACCGTGTAGTTCTTCATTCTTTGGAAAATAGCTCTGCTAGTTAAGACTGCACTAATAATAACACTCAATCCAGGTTCTGTCAGGACAATATCAGAAGCACTTCTTGCAGCATCAGTAGCATCAGCAACAGCAATTCCAATATCAGCTTTCTTCAAAGCAGGAGCATCATTGACACCATCTCCTGTCATTCCACAAATGTGCTTCCTCTCTTGCAACTTCTTTACAATTTCATATTTGTGCTCTGTAGGATAAAAACAGGAGATAATAAGGACAGAATTAGCAACTATACCATTTCAAAGGACATAAGGAGAGGCTAAAAAAAGTTTCATTGGAGTAAGCTTGTAAAGAGTATGAACCTGGAAATACTCCAGCAAATCCATCTGCCTTCTCAATCAGCTCTTCAACAGGAAGTGCAGCAATATTTGCATCCTTATCTTGACCAAGCAAGGAAGCAGATGGGTACATGTTCGTTCCCATCCCAAGTCTCCGCCCTGTCTCCTTAGCTATGGCAAGTTGATCACCTGGAGAGAAGAATAAAATTCAAGACGTTAACTTGAGGATGTTTGATGATAAATGCTATTTTACAGGAAATACTTGCATCATTTGGAGAAAGGAATGAGCAAGATTAGTTACCAGTAATCATTTTGACATTTACACCGAGATTAAGAGCTCTACGAATGGTTTCAGCACTGTCGTGCCTAGGGGGATCAAACAGTGGCAACAAACCAACAAACTGCCATGGACCCCCGGCACTTTCTTTTGTTTTCTCAGGAACTTCCTGCACAAGTAGCGTTGAAGAACAAGGGGGCTTATGTTTGTGAAGGGAAATGAAAATTTTTAACGCAAATTTGAAACATGAAGACTAGCTATAAAAAACCTGTCTAGCAACACCAAGTGCACGAAGACCTCTGTCTGCAAACTTGCCAATAATAGCATGGACCTTCTTCTTAGCATCTTCCCTGAGGTTACACAGGGTCATGATCTGTTCGCCAAAATAAAAATATCAACATCAATCGAGTAACTAGAAATCTCATAAATATGAACGAACTGAACAAGGGTGGGTTACCTGCTCAGGAGCACCTTTGCTTGCCCGGTGCCAATTTCCATCAGCATCAATGTAAGTCAAAGCAGTCCTCTTGTCAACAGGATTGAATGGGAAGAAGTGCACCTCTCTTATCCCAGCCCTTGCCTGCACAAGGCATAGATATGTTCAATATAATCAGTCACGTCAACATTTTTATAACAATGAACTCAAGGGGCAGCAATTGGGGCTACTGAAGAGAAGTTAAACCTCTTTTGGGTCAGCAAGCATTCCAACAATGGCAGCATCTATGGCATCCTGGTTTTCAGTCCTGGAAGCCCTTGCGGCAAGAAGGATCACATGTTCCTTGTCCACACCCTTTGCGGAGACCTCAATCAAGTTCTTGTCAACACTCAGCTTGTTAAGGGTGAGAGTCCCTGTCTTGTCACTGCAAAGGACATCCATACCAGCCATTTCTTCAATGGCAGTCATTCGCTTGGTGATGGCACCCTGCTGAGAGAGCCTGTGAGAACCAATGGCCATTGTCACAGACAAAACAGTGGGCATAGCAATGGGAATTCCTCCAATCAAGAGGACCAATAGGTTGTCAATGCCGTCTCTGTACTTGCGGTGCTGAATTGGGTACATGACTATGATCTCAGCCAACATGCCAACTGCAATGGAACAGATACAGAAGTTTCCAATTGCTGTGAGCACCATCTGGAAATGTCCAACTTGGTTGGTACTATCCACCAGGTGAGCTGCCTTCCCAAAGAATGTGTGGACACCAGTTGCAATGACAACAGCTTCAATTTCACCTTGTTTACAGGTTGAGCCAGAGAAAACTTCATCCCCGGGATTCTTAGTAACAGGAAGTGACTCTCCAGTCAGAGCGGATTGATCAACCTTTAATGGATCACCCTCAAGAAGACGAGCATCAGCAGGAATGATGTCACCTAGTTTGACACTTATGATGTCACCAGGGACTAAAATTGCAGCTTCGTGCTCGGTCCATTTACCATCTCTAAGAACCTGCAAAAGCGTGAGAATTTTATGAGTCATGAAAACAAGCTAGACTTGTCACTTCTTAATGCCCCAACAGTTCAATAGTATATATCCATGTAAAGAAACAATGCCTCAAGAGTTAATCAGATTGTTCTCAATATATGATGGCAGGCCTCTACCCTCATTAACCAAACATATCTTTGGCATCAGATGCATCCACAATTACTTGATGTAGGACAGAGAGTCACAAACTTTAATTTATTACCTTTGTTTTAGGAGCAAGACCAGCCATAAGAGCCGCAGCAGCATTTCCAGCATTATTTTCTTCAATGAAACTGATGGTGGAGTTTATCAGCAACAAGCAAACAATACCCACAAAATCTTGCCAATCCGGGGGCTTCCCATCGCCATTTGCAAGAGCAATGGCCATCACAGCTGCAGCTTCCATGACCCATGACAGGGGATTCCACATGAACCCAAGAAACTTGAGAAATTTGCTTTCCTGTATAATGTCAAAATTGTTACCAATCAGCAATTGCATATAGTAATTGCATCAAACAAATATATTAGCCACTGTATCATAAAGGAAGGAACCTTTTTCTCTTCTAGCTTGTTTGGCCCAAATATTTGAAGCCGGTTGGCTCCTTCGTCGGAGGACAAACCTTCTCTGGTACATTTCAATTGCTCGAACACTTCCTCAATTGGAATACGTTCCTATAAACAAGTCATGTTAGAAAACTGGATTCCTTAACACATTCCCTACATGCTACCACTAGCATTTCCCACGTCAAGAAAGAATACTGCAAAGTGAATCAATTCTTGATCAACAATCACTTTTTTTTTTCTGCTTTCGAAGCTTTTGATGAACGCAACTGTTTCTTCCTCTCTTTTTTTTTTGTAAGTGATTATTGTTGTAAATAACGTAGAAAAAAGGTTTTTCTTTTCTTTGTGGACCCAAAGTCAAAGAAGAAGCAAATTCATTTTCAAATGAGATAACAAAAGAAATAACAAATTTCTACGAAATCCTAGATTCCTAGTCCTAGATAAAAATAAATAAATGAATAATAAAAAATATATATGTGAAGATGAATTTGTGGCCAAAACACGGGGGACGTTGACCGGGGGCGCCGTGACAGAATGAAAAAAGGTATTAGTGTCAGACGGGACAGGACAACTCTCTGTCCATGTGATTGGCGCGTCTTACAGCTTTCACGCTATGCACCGCTTCCTCCACTTGGGGACCCCTTTCGTCTTAGTGGAGGGCAGTGGAACAGATTGCTTCTCTAGTTTTTTTTAATTGATAATTTATCAAAATTATAAACTATTAAAAAAAGATTTCAAATAGTAAGAAGATTATTTCGATATTAATTTTTTTATTAAATATTAATCAAATATTTACTAATTATTAATTTTAATTTATAATCTTTAAATATTTATTAAAAAATAATATTTAATAAATATTTAATAAATTATTTAAAATATTAAAATTCAAGTAACATTTTTGTTTATTAAAATTAATAAAAATATTATTTTTATATTTTAATCTCAAAAATCTCTTCATACATCTTTTTTTAATTTTTTTATTATCATTTAAAATAGATATAAAAAAAAAAGCCTATGGGACGGAGATATAACCAAAAAGAAATCTGAAATTTGAAAAAGAGGTTGAGGGCAAATTGGGCAAATTAAATGAGAGAAGGATTGATGAAGCGATCAGTGTCAGGCAGAGCAGGAGTCAGGACCGTTGAATGTGAGAGTTACTATAAAAACGGTTAATCCCAAGGCCCAAGATTCACAGCAAATATTGGAAAAAAGCTCAAGTACCACGGAAAAGTACTTTCAAATTCCCTCCCAACCAAACAAGGCGCAGACACAGGGAGAGAACTTTAGAAAAACATGGACACACCCACCTTCAACAATGGGATACAACTTGAAACGTGTTCAACTCTATCTCTTATCTGTCTCTCACATGGTTTAGACTTTAGATCCACTCCAAAGACTACCAGAAATTAGTGTGTTTGGTCGCTGAGAAAGTGACGGAAAATATGATAATCCCATCCTATGGTTCTCGGTTTGCTTTACTTTACTTTAGGAATTCTACCCAACCCCTTTTCCATCATGCCCTCAACAATTCTGATTTGTTCATTTTCTCGGCAGTGAAACTACTGGAGAGGAGAAGTTATATATGCAAAAAAGATTCTTTTTTTTTATAAATTTTCTGAAACCACTTTTATGTAGACCAATCCTACCGAGAATCACAGCATCAGAGTAACAGGAGAAAAAAATAGTGAGGGACTAATCATGGTTTAAGTCAACAGAGCACTCAATTGAGATTAGAATAATAAGAAATCTCAACTTGTAGGAAAGGTATTTTGAAGCCAATCACAGAGACATGAAATGAAAGTTTAAAAAAAAAAACAAAACAAAACTTGTTTTAAGATTTTGCTGTATGAACACCAAAACACAGAGCAGACGCAAATTCTTGATCAGAATACAGGCAAGAAAGTGCAAGAAGATGAAGGGGTTGGAAGGCACATACCAGATCAACAGTCTCGTTCTTGATCTCCTCCAGGGAGATTGCCTTGTCACCCGCCATGTTTACTCACCCTCCAATCACAGAAAAGCCCAGAGAGAAAAAGAAAACCACAATATGCAGAACAGAAGCAGGGCGATTCTGGGCTCAATGGAGGGAGAGAGAGAAATAAAAAGAGAGGGGATATATAGAAAAATCAAAGGGTCATTGAATGAGAATTCTGAATCCCAAGAAATGAAAAAGAGTTGCAGAGGAGAAGGGATACAGATAGGAGCTCACCTCTGTGCTGCGAACTATGTCTCTGCTTTTTATACGGTGTTGAAAAGGAAGAAACCTCAGACTTTAGGACTCGGAATGCGACGTCTCTCTCTCTCTCTCTCTCCTATTACCGGTGATATGTCGGTTCCTGCTGCTCAACATGTTGGTGATTTGATGCACTGGGCTTCTTCACAATTTATCTTCCTCGTAGGGTCCCACACCTATTATTGTTACCCGCAATATTATACAAAAAATAAAAAAAATTTATGAGAATATTAAATATAAAAAAATTAAAAGATTAAAAAAAATATTACTCAATAAAAAGAAAAAATAAAGATAAAAAATAAGAAAAATTTTTTAAAAATCAATTAAAAAATCTAACTTCTTATTATTATTTTTATTATAGTGTTGCACATTCTGATTTATATTGTTAATAAATACATAAAATTAACGATTTAATTTTAATATATTTTTTTAATAAATTTTTATATTATTATTTATTTGTGTATTATTATATTATTATAAAAATTTATTTATGATAATAATTATGAAAGAAGTTGAATTTTTCTATTTATTTAAAAGTTGAATTCTTTTAATTATATGATAAAATATGAATAAATTAAAATTAAATTATAAAACTAAAATAATACTCTTAGAATTAATTTGATATGGAAATAAAAATAAAATAAATCTTTATGTAAAATTATATACAAAGCTCTTTTTATAAAAATTTATTCTCATTTTTACTCAAACTAAACATACAATTACAAGTAATAAGTAATTAGATATATATATATATATATAAATTTTGACTTTATTAACTTTTTTAGATAGATTTTTTTTTAATGTTTTCTAGTTCTAATAGAGTTGGTATGATATTAACCAAATTAAAGTAAATTAACGAAAATAAAAACTTAAATAATACCACTTAATCCATGATTATTTATATGATAAAAATTACGTACAATGCATGTGTAAATCATTGGTATGATACTGTGCATGTGAAACCAATGTTATAAATTTAATTTTTCCTTTTGCGATGGTGAGAAACGATGCAATGTACTAAGAAGGGATGGTGGAATATATTCATTAGGCTATGCTTGGATAAAGTAAAGGAAATTTTTTATTTAGAGTAACTTTTTTATTTTTCTACCAAAAAAATATTTTTCTTATTTAACCATTTTTAAAAATTAAATAAAAAATTGAAGAATTATCATGCATGTAACCCTCCAAAATTGTTATTAATTTTATAAAAAATTTCTAATTTGGAAATGATAATTTCTTTTTTTTTCAATCAATATATATATATATATATATATATATATATATATATATATATATATATATATATATATATATATATATATTGGCCTTTGACAAGAATATCCTTACAAATATTATTATGAAACTAACCCTCCAAACTAGAAGTGGTAGTTAGATAAAGTTTTCTTTAAAATGATGATTCTAAAATTTGAATTCATACCATTATGTATGAGTTTTTATGAGAAAGAATTTATAAAATTAATTCATCATCATCCATGTGTATGAAAATAATTTAAATAACATTATAGTTATAAAATCTAACAATCTATGCAAATAAACTTATTGTTTTCTAATTTAAAATAGTTCTTTTTCTGTCTAAATATTATTGTTGATTATTGTCAATCCAAACTTTGATTCGCCTATGAGATAAGAGAAAGGTGAGCCATTGACAGTCACTGAGTTTCTGAAATAGGTGCATTGAAAGGATAAAGCTAAAAGATAAAGTTTGATTAATAGGACAATTAAATGAAACGAGTAAAAGACCAAAAAAAATAACCACGACTTCTGACAAAAAGAGTTAATCTCACTGTTATTTTTTATTAAAGGAAAAAATTAATAAAAAAATTTTTAATTTTAATTTATTGTCAACGTAAAAAATTTTATATTATCATATACTCATAAATTATTAAATCATTAAAAAAATTTAAGTTAGATAATAACTTAAAAAATTAAGTACTTAGTAATATGTGATTAAACAATAGTATAAATTTTTTTTACATTAACAATAAATTAAAATTAAATCTTAAAAAGAGTTATTCATACCTAGATTAATCAATCAATTTATGTCATTATATCTTTAGTAAAAAAAAAACTTAAGATATTATTTAAAAATTAAATTCTTTGGTATAGATCTTAGTTTAATGACTTAATGATTGTTTCCAATATTTTCAATGCCTAAAAGACTTGGTGATTTTGAACTCTAAACAAAATGTCCCGTTTTCATATGAAAAAACAGAAGTAAATTGATAAACCCTTTGATTATTAAGAATATTTATATCTAACCTGATAATTGTGACTTGTAGTATTTTTCTCTTAATGATATTCTTATAGGCATTTAAAGGAATTAAAAAAATTATATATGTCTAAAAAATTTATTGTCCATTTAACTAAATGGGACGCTCTTAAATCTTAACAAGCTAATTGCTGAGGGAACTCGAACCTAAAGCACATGATAGGGTCTATGCCTACATTTTTTTATTCTTCAAGGAAACAAAAATAATAAAACTAGGAAAAACAAATTACTGTAACATATATTAAAAAAATAGCTATTGACTATTTGACTTCATGAGTGTGGATCCCGCAATAATAGAAAATTGTCGAACCCTGGCAACCCAAAACAAGCCGAGCTCTGATTTTTAAGAAATTCTTCTAATATAAGATAAATATATAAAAATAATATCAAATTTGCATCATGTCAAATTAGATTTTCTAATTTCTATAAACAACAATAATGGAGGTTGTGTGGGACTGGCCCCTCTCCTCTAGATAGTATAAACTAAATTAATTGAATATTAACATATTATGATTAATATAAAATAATTTTCTGATACAAAAATTTATATAAATTTAGTAATTATATAATTTAAAATAATGATGTATTTTTTTTATTAGTTTAATGAATTTTATGATCTCTTAATCAATTGGCTTATCAATTTTTCTAATTATTAAATGAAATTTATATTTTTAAAATATTAAATGTTTATATTTTTTATTTAATGTTTTCATTAAGTATTAAGAAAATTATTTAAAAAAATTTGATGTTACTTTAATTTAATCTATGAGAAATTAAAAATTATTTTAATGAATCAGCTTAATAATTTTCTTAATTAATTAAAGAACAATGTATTAAATACTATTTAGAGTTTATCTAAAAGAAATATTTAGAGTTGTTTAGATATTAAATGTTTACGTGTTTTCATGTTTTAAGTAAGAAATAAAGATTTTTAGATACATCTCCTATAATAAAATACTATTATATTTCACCATTCATTACTTGTCATTAATGGAAGACGATAATAGAATAACTCACATAACTGATACATCACATAATGATAATATAGTATAAAAAAATTATTGTTCACTGAATGTACCTAATAATTTATGAAGATTGCATGAAAATTCTTTATGAAAATGTACACAAAAATTCTTTGTCTCCTCTCTCTTTCTATTATTGTTCTTTGTGATAAATTAGTAATGGTCAATGGCATGCAGCCTTCAAATCGAGAAATTTTTATGTAATTTAAAGAATAATACTAAATCTTCTTAATATATATTTGGTTTTGATTATTTTACATTTAAAAAATTTCAATCAATTTTTTTGAATATTTTAATCACAAAGTTTTTTAAAAGTAAAAACATTTATACACATACTTAAACAATTAACTTTGAAAATTTTAACTATTTAGTAAAAATATTAATAAAAATTAAAAATTCAATATTTTAAAATTTTAAAAATATTTAATATTTTTATTTTTTTAATAATTGAAAAGATTATTAAATTAATTGTTTATAACTTATAAGTATATAATATTTTTAGAAAAATATATTAATTTCATTAAAATCATACATGATAAAAAATTAAAATTTTAAAGTCAAATTAATTTTATAATAAAATTTAAAGTAATATATTATTATGCAAATATTTCATCTACAAATCGTCAAATCCAAACTATGCTACTAGTACGGTTGATCTATCAGACGTGTCTCTGATCAGATGCGATCAAGCCCATAGTAACTCACCGCGTTCGGCGGCTTGCCGGCTTCAGCCCCTGGGTCTGGAATGAGTATCAAAGTGTTTTTCTCTGACTTTTCTTTATTTTATTTATTAAAAATGTTTAAAAAAACCGGAACTTGAAAAATTTTGTGGTGCGAATAGGACTATAGGAATAGCTGCGCCTCCTCAGTCCCCACTCAGCCCTCAAAAATGTCAAAAAAAAAATTGCATTTTTTTGACTTTGAAATTTGAATCACTTTTAGTTTCATTGTATTTTATCAAACTTATTTTGGGTGGCTGCGGTTTTTTTTTTCTTTACATTAACTCATTAAATTAGTTTTGAAATTTTTTTATTAATTGTACATTAATTTTTAAAATATTTTAATATAATTATAATTTTTAATAAATTATTTTATTATTTAAACTAATTTTTATTCAAAAATTAATATGATTAATTTTTTAATTTAAATGATAAAATAATTTGTTAAAAACAACATATAAAATTAAAATTTTTTAGGTACTATATAAAATTAATAAAATTTTTCAAAAATTAATTTAACGATTTAAAGAATTTTGAGTGTCTGCGTTTGGTGGAAATATAATACAAATAAAGTAAAACCATTATTTCAAACTTCAGTCTGCACGTGGACAATTAATTAAAAAACAAACAACCAAAAAACTTTGTTTTTTTTTTTTTATATAATTCTTATGGTTGCACATGAAATGTTGAAAACTGCATTGTCAATCAGCATAGTACTTTGCATAGTTGCATTTGGGTTTTAAAAAACCATATAATGTTAATTAATTTGTACTTGAATTTATATATAAAAAAGATTAATGTGATCATTTCTCTAACTTAAATTTTACACTTAGCAGCATGCAGCCCAATGTTACCAGAAAATCGATCATATAAATTAAATTTAGCATGCAATATATACACTTTTTTGGACACCCAATGACAAATTTGGGTTATATAAAGTGTAAGGTATAATTTAAAGAGCAAAATACAAGTTGCAATCATTGATAAAAAATTAAGAAAATAAACTCTAATAATTTGTTATACATATGTGTTTGAATTTTATCAAAATTTAAATCAATTGTTTCTTTAATAATTCTCAACTCACACTCGTACTTTTTTTTCTCTAAAATGAACCACACGCTTTAAGGATGTTAGAAATCTAAGCTTAATTAGGACTGAGTATTAATAATTAAAGCAATAGATTGTAACATGTACTAATATTGGTATGAAATAATCTCCTTACCTCCTTACTTTTTAATTTAACAAAAAAAAGTAATAAAAAAAGGCATAGCTGAAAAATTATGGAGTTTCTTTTTATTTTTTTTGTTATATAGGATGTATAAACACGAAAGGAAATAGGTGATTTCACAAAAAATTGAACCTCTAACATTATCGCATCTCATCGCACCTCAGTTTTAAATATTAAAACTAATACTAATTGAACCGCAAAGAGCCTGTTTGTTTTACTCATTTTTAGCTTTGGTAACGGGGGTTCATTGGAAACTTCATTTTTTTGTACCTTTACAAAAAGTTTCTCGAACGCTGTGCTGCATTGATATAAATTCAATCCAAACATGCTGCTCGTTGACAAAAATTATAGAGTTTAAATGAAGGTTCGTCATGTGCAACTATAACTAACGCTTAAATAATGAAGTTTTGCAAAGGAAATTTGTGAAAAATTGTTGGAGACGGTGAGTTTTTTTATTATTTTGTTTTCTTTTAGACGATCTTAAATTTTCAGTTATGCCGGTTTCACTCCGGCCAGTTGCTTCTGTAGCAGTTCATTATAAAATGTCTCCCCAAGTCAACATTTCTATTAAGTATTATATTATACAGTTTGTCTTCTTGGTAAGATAAATAATTCAATAATCATATAGATGCATGAATGAAAATATTTTTCCTAATTTGTAGTTTCTAGTTAGTTTCCGAAGGGTCATCATGTGAAAGAGAAAGTAACTAAGGCAATCATGCCCTGCTTTAGTCTTCATGATTAATCATGATTAATGGAATTTTAAGGGACAATAACTTATTAAATTAATTATACATCAATAAGAAAATGGAGTGTTCTGTGAATGACACCACCAGTGAATCATGTAAAGTCTTTAGCTAGATGAACTCATCCAGCAATAATAAAATTAAGAATAGAGTTAATATTATAAACTTGACTTTATAATATTATCTACCAACTCCTTTTTTTTGTCAAGTTGTTTTTTACTCTGTTGAAAAGAAGTTACCTGTACAAATGTTACCCAACACTTCCACCCAGAAAAGTAAGATTTTTTATTAGTTATAAATTCTTACAAGAATGATATGTTTTGGAAGAACAACTGCTACATGCACAGCTCAGTTGGGTTAACACAACCCTCAACCCTGCCAATTAAGTTGCCAACTGATGATTTCAATATATTAGTTGTTTCTGTGATGATTATTTTCATAGTCTAATTATTATATGGAGTTAAAATATTACTCATGTCATTTGTGTCAAATGCAGGTAGGCTATGTACTATGCAATTGTAAGTACTAGCAAGTTAGCAATAACTAGCTAGCTCTTAAGGTGACAAGCAGTGACAAAAATGGCCGAGGAGGGGGTAAAGGTGAAGGTATATGGTACTCGCAAGACTTCAATTTTTTTTTTTAATTAGTATGTATGATTTTAATTCATAGATAATAATTTTTTTGGTATTTATAGGTAATGATATTTGTTTATTGTATTGTGGTGTTTTTTATATGATTTTTAAAATTAGAATAAGGTTGTTATAAATTGAGGGTGAGTTCTCCCAGAATAGATGAGTGAATCTTGATAGGAGTCAATTCTCTTTAAAAATAGAATTTGTGTAAAAAAATAATGTATAACTAGCATTTCTGTAACTCTATATATGGCTCTCACGAAAGCAGTTAGAAGAGATATGGGGTCCCCAACTCAGGTTAAGAATTCCATTAAGCTACGTCAAATATATATATATATATATTACATTTTAATAAATTTTCATGAAAAGATAAGAAAAATTTACTAAAGATATATTTAACATGAGCATGCATTATACATATTAAGATACACTCAGTAATAAAATATAAAAGTATGCATGCATGCTAGAAAAAGAATCTCAAACTAAGTCAATTTGTATTTGTTTGTTTGTAGTTTTTCATGTTAAAGATTTTTTTTTGGCTATGGCAAAGGCATCTTCGAGTCAATTTTTCAATTAATGAGATTAAACAATACATCTTTTATATTGGCATGATATATTTTTAAAAAAATTAATTAATTCTTGTAGGCATTATCCCAATTAATTAAGACATGAAATATACTTCCTTAATCAATAGGCCAATCGCTTAAGAAAACAACATGAACATATGAACAACCTTTGGTGCAAGCTTTCTAACAAAAATGAATTTTTCATAAGAGAAATGCGTAGAAAAGAAGAGAAACTACCAGTAGTCACAACGGAGAGAATGAAGACCAAGTATATAATTTTGAAAAGAAAGATCAAATCAAGAAAGGCCAAGAAACAATGACAAGACAGCTCATGTGTGTTCCATTGTAAAAAGACAATCATGACACTACCATAGTACCATTGTTGGTTTAGAAAATGCACAAGTTAAAAGAATTCATATCATGATGTAATAGATTGTCTAAAGAAATGAGAAGGATGAATTTTGTATGCTTCTAGCACCTTGAAAGAAGAAGAAATGGCTTGGTATGTTGATATTGGTTTTAGCAATTATATATATGCCAGGAGTCAAGGAAAGCTTTGTCTCGTTACGTTAGAAATAGAAGCAAGAAGAAATTGTTGTCCAAACAAATATGAAATTTATCATAAAAGTAATGTTATTCTTAGACCTAATACCATACTTCCTTACACCTTTTACTTTTGAAAAAAGGAAGCTTACATTGAGAACTGAAAAAGTTTTGGAAAGTAAGCTTTCTTCTTTTATTTTTTTTCAAAAGTGAAAGGCGTAAGGGAGAGATGTATGACATTAGGTGAATGAATAAGATTTTTGTTTTTAAATATTTTTTATGGACTCTTTATCAAATCATCTTTTTAAGTGTTGAACATCTTATTCAAAAAGAATATGAAATTAGAAGCAGACGCTGTTGGTGATTGTAATATATCCCGAGGCCCTAACGAAGCTTGTCCTTTGAGATAACATCACCATCAAGATCAAGAAAATCCAATAATGAGAGTTCAACATGATCAATAAGATTTATCCAAGATAGTTCATGCAAAAGCCAAAGAATATGTTCAATAGATCAAAGAAAATCTGCAATTATGAAAGAACAATAATTCAAAAGCACAATTCTACGGGATATTCTTAAGAACAAAAGATGAAGACTCCAACAAGAATTTTTCTTAACAATTTTATTCAAGAGATCTAGCTAGGACTGGTAATCCAATATTTTCAATGCTACAAAGATCATCATCATTTTACTTCATTCGAGAGCGCATTGATAAAGGAGAGCTCAGGACCAAAGACCAAGTGGCTAACATATTTACAAGACAAATTTTCTTCATTTTCAAAGCAGGGGCTTAGAGTTCTAGTACTTTCATAATTAAGGGAGATGTAAGTTAGAAATTAATTGATAAAACTTATAGTGCCTAAATCACTTTCCATAAAACAAGCATTGAGTTGGATTCTTTAAAGTGATGGATATATTTTAGATAGTAAATATAAATAGATTAATGATAAAATCTGAGAGAATTTTAACAAATTTATAATTTGTTATTCATGTATTTATATTTTATTAAATCTTAAATTGTTAGTTTTTTTATTAATAATTATAAATACTGTACTTTATTCTAAAGTGCACCCCTTACTTTGAAAGAACCAAATTAAAAAAAAAAAAAAAGAACTATCACATTTAATTTTAGAAATAAGGAACAAACTTTAGAAACCTAAAATAAGGCACTACATAAAAGTAAGGAACAAGTCCTCAGAAATCTGGTCTCTAAGACTGGAGTGTGATCCCATTTCCTTTTACTCAAGTGCTTTTCTATGTAACATAATAATAATAAGATGAAGAAGGCACTATAAATATGTATTCTAGAGATTTCATAAGAGCACTATATACGTAGAGGTTGTATAAGTTGCAAAATAAAATTAAAAGACAACAATTTCAGAATACTATAAAATCTTTTTAGCCTTCTTTTCATCTTGCTCATACGATCTTATGCGTATATAACATACTTTTGTGGCGTGCAGAATTCAAGAATTCTTAATGGAAATCTCCCCCTAAGCCTTTTCATAATATACAAAATATATATACAAGCATGTTGTAAAATACCAGTCCTTCTAATCATTAGTGAAAAAAAATGTGGAGATATTGTTTTTTGAGTTGAAGTTTTGGAGAAAAAAAAAGTACATGTTAGCTAGGCAGCTATGTTTGACTAGCCAAGTCATACTGAGATTTCATTGAAGCCTAAAGAGTACATAATATCATATGGACAATCCAATGATCAAGAAGTACGGAATTAAAAATTATTTTTAAATATAAAAGTTATATTCAAAATCAGAGACCAAAGAAAAACTAATATTTAATATTTGATTTCATAAATTATTGATTGTGTTAGTTCAATGATTCCCTTCACGGCATGCTTGATGTTTCCATGCAGGCATATGCGTTCGGTGTAACGGTACAAATAATAAGACGATTCATCAAATTGTTTTATTGTATTATGCTTTGCATAGAACTACTCGCAGATTTAATAATCAAGTTTTTAGCATTCTTCTTTGTCTCCAACTTAAAAATTAAAATCTGGTTCAAATGTGAGTGATAAGAAGCTAGATTATGGGTTTGGGATTTGAATTCCACGGTCAAATTCCTAAATGGGTTGAACATTGTATTCAAAAGATTCCATTCACGAAGAAATAAACTAGACAACAAAACAGATTAGAGCACAGAAGAATTGAAGTGAGATGATTCAAAATTTTCTAAACTTAGAAATCTCTCTGTATGAACGCACACAAAATCTGACATGTTTAGTACTTTTAAAATAAAACCATATGCATTATCAGCAAAAAAAAAAAAAATCATTTTGGTCGAGTTCAAGTTCAGTCTCCCTCGTGAATTTAATTAAGTAATAATATGATAGCTCATTTGCAACGGTAAATGATCTGCCACTACGTGTTTGATTTATTTATATTTAAATTATCTCAACGAAATATAGATTAATTAAATGAAATTACTTTACCTGTACGTCTGGCACGTACCCTTTTATTGGACAAAAAATAAACAAATTAAATATGGTATCTGTATCCATGCAGACATTATTAATGTCCTATCTATTGACTTCGTTAGGCAATTGGGGGTTTCCTATGGACTTGGTTGCCAAAAAATAAATGTATAGGGTGGTTCTTATGATTCTACATTCAAATCTCAATTTATTTCTATCCTTCAATCCTTCTTTAATTTTGAATTAAAACTTCATCTAAAATGCAAAAGAAAAAAGAACAAAAAAAAACATGAGTTGGGATCTATATTTGGAGGTAGAAACTTAAGGGTTTTGTTAATTATTAAGTATAAATTATGTGAAGAGTTATATTACACGTAATATTCTTAAATCATACTTTAATTTTTTACATTCTTTTTTTTTTCAGTCATCTGCTATAGAATAATTGGTCTCCGTGTACGTACAATTGTTTTCAACTATCTAAATGAGTTACATTTCATACAACAAATATGATTCAACCATTTTCAGATAAATACCCCATATCCTCTTTCATAATTAAATATAGGATAACATGAAATTTCTTTGTAAATGAATCGTAGTAGTACACGCATGGAACCACAAAGAAGTACTGGCAAACGGGGCAGGTTGTTAAATTTCTAAAAGAGGCCTCCTAGGGTACGTAGCCTTTTGTCACATTTCATATCCACTTCAATGGTCATTGGTCAACTTTGAGATTTTTATATTGAGGAATCCATAAATTTAATTAAGCAGACGATTAACAAAAAGACCACAATTGATGACTTGAATCACGAGGCACGCTGTTTACTTTTAACTTATTAAAAATGCCAAATAATTGACTATTTTTCCTTCACAATTTCTCAATTAAACCACGAATGCTTTGACCTTTTCAAATTGTATTTGGTTTTGACCGCTGACAAATGTTGTGAGGTCTATCTCTCGTTGGCTTGTGCTTGATTGTTATCGCCACTCCTACCGAGATAACGTTCATGTGCAGAGTTTTCTATAGTGCCGATTCGCTTTATTTAATTAGTTTTTGTGTTGGCCATTTTATGCAATGTGATGATCGTGGCCACATGGACAACTTCCACTTGTATTTAAATTCAATTTCAAATCACTCACCAACCCATTTGTATGCGACTTTGTCTTTCCTAATAATTACCCAATGCTGTTGTCTTTGAAGATTAATAATCAAAAAGCTAAATTTCTGCTTAATTGCGGTCTATATTAAAACATATACAGTATTTCAATGGCTTGTAGAAAATATAGGTTAGATGATTGTACTATATATATATATATATATATATAGACACAGGCACACACTCTGTTGTTAAAACTAAATACTCAATCAATTTTAGTTTAATTGCACAACCGAATTTATAGTTAGAATAATTAAAATTAGTTAAAATTAAATAAAATTAATCAAAATTATTTAAATTAATGAATTTAATCGTTTGAAATAATTTGTTATTAATTTTTTATTTTAAAATTTTTATATAAATTTTTTATTACTGTATATAAATTATTTTTATAATATTATTTGATTTGACTAGATAATTTAAATAGTTAAACCGATTAAATTTAAACCAAAATTCTTGTTAATTCATTATCTCAGGCTTCTTAGTTCTATTTGGAATCGTCCATGGCCAACAACTATGCAGTTGAGGCAGGCCACTCAAGCTAGTGCTTAATCAAGTCCATTCTTGAACCATATGATTCCGTGAACACGAATAATCCGAAGCTTAATTTACCCACAAAAATATATTCTCCATAAAATAAAAACTTGCACATATATTTGTGTGCGTCTGCGATGATAAAATGCCTCTTGCTGCACTCTCTGAGCCTCACACATGTCGATACACTCCAATTGCAGCACCAATGGTTAAATTATTTGGATTGACCCACATGTAAGCATGTGGGGGAGATATATGACATTGATGAAGGCTAAGGTACCTCACAAAAAGTTCATTATTTGTTCACAGGTACAGATTGTTGGGGTATTTTATTTTATTGCAAAGTACTACAATTTAGTGGCAGGATTCATGGAAGACCTTCCTTCTTTCATGGCTGTATATAGCCTAAAGGGTAGGTATGTATTAGATATTCAGCCAGTATAATTGCCTCTCCCATCTCATTGCGTCCCCCAATTTGTAATGGCAACTAAAGGTATCTTTTTTTTTTTTTGGGTACTACTAAAGGGAATAAGATAAAGTAAAAAAAAAACACAATTGATTGGGTTGTACTTCTTTATTCGAATAGTTACAAAGTTACAAATGAAGTTGCTTTTTCTGAGGAAATTTTGAAGGTCTCCATCGTGACTTAAATATGTTCTACGAGCTGTTGGTGCCTTCTGTGGATTAATTGCCACTGAAAATTATAAACTCTAATTGGACCGTACTGGTTCATCACTTATTTATCGTTACGAAAGATTTTTAAGTGTTTAAAAAATAAAAGATTTTTTTGTATTTAGTATGTTTAATGATAATTATATTAATTTTATAAATTATTGTTATATTTAAAAAAGTTTAATTTAAACAAATAATAATAACTTATAAAATTAATATGATTATTATTAAATGATAAAATTATTCCTTAAGAACTTAAGAATTTTTCTTATCAGCATTCATTTGTTTTAGAATCCAAGTGTTGGATATTCTTCACATCTATTGACTGATGCGATGAATGAACCAACAAATTGTTCATCAGAATGATTTATCTAGAAGGACAGCAAAAGATGACTGTTATCTTATGTTTGATTTGTACTTAATTTATTGCAAAAATCTAGAAATCTTTCCTCATTTTTGGAGAGGGAGAAAAGGGGGTCTAAATATCACCTCAGAATACCAAACAACCAGAAGACTGAACAAAACAAACATATAAAACCCCAATACAAACAAAAGGACAAACAACTTTCAACAATAAAAAATAAAGAACAAAAAACTATAAGGACACATTGGAATTTTAAAGCCTAAGAAGTCACAAGCTAAAATATCAACGAGAGCGAGCCTTGGAAAACTTGTCACCTAATCCAAAGGCTTATCTACTTACAAAGTTTTGAGAGAGTCCCACCAAACATACCTAAAACCAATAATTTTCAATAAAAAAAATAAAAATTCAGTTAAGTTAAGTTCATCAATTCAGCTCCTTTTAATAATTAGTTTCTTTCATAGTTTCTCTTTTTAATCACATTTTATGATAAAATAATATATATTATAATTCAACGATTACATTTTATCATTAAATAATGATTTGGAAGAATAAAAGCAAAGATATGAAAAAAAAAAAAAAACTCAGATGAGGTTCTAACAAAAAAAGTATTTTGCTAATTTGCTTTTTTTCTTTTCATTTTGATTACTGATAAAAGGATACCATAAAGTAATATTTTTCCTTTTGAACTGGGAAAAAAAAAAAAGCATCATTGACTTGGTCCAATCATGGAGCCCTCATACAAGAATGGACCGATGAAATGGATGTGTCTTTTGTTCCCTCCTTAATCCTAATTTTCCCACCTATTACAATATTTAAAAAGAAAAATAAGGTTTGAATGTAACATGTAGAGTTTGGTTTCGTTAGGAAAAAAAAATTGACATTTGACTGGAGTAATCAATAGTTATATGATAATTAATGTTAAAGTAAATTTTAAATATTATAATATATTTATTGTCTAATTTAATTGATAAGTCATTATTTAAATTTTTAAAGAGAGAAAGTTTATAGGTTAGAACTTTTAATCGGTTTTCTAAAACTTTCCTTTTTCTGTTTTTTTATTTTTTTTATTTAACAATATTTTTCTCTCATTTTTTTAATTTTTAAATTTTTTTATACTAATTATTCTCAATGCAGTTAATCTTACTAGTTTTTCTCACCACACACTGTTAATCAATTATCCCATGAGTATATGAGACGGCACACACCATACACATGGGCAGCCCCAGTTGCTGAGAACAGCACGCAAATGGTGTGTTTTCTTGTAACACATCGCATTCATCCACAATTCCATCCATGTCCTTCATTCATTCTTGCTAGTTTTGCTTTTGCACTTGCACCTGCTGGATTCACTTCACCCAACTCTATCCATGTACTCACTTGTATTTTTTTTTTTCCTTTTTGGCACCTTTCTCGGACCTAGCTAGCTACTTGTCTCTGCCACTGCAAACTCAGCTTAGACTAGCTAGAGTCCAATCAACCACGAAGAATGGCATAAAAGGGAAAGCCAGAGGGAATCACTCATTGCCACCGCAAAGCAGGGCGCCACCAATAGGAAGCTTAAGGTGACTGTGTATCCACTCATTTCTGCCTTGCTCTGCTCTTTTGGCCTTATCTTTCATCACCCTGTTTTTTCATTTTGGAAGATTCCTACAATTTGGGCATGGAACTATCTATGGACATGGTTTAGAATATAGGAAAAAGACATTGAAGCTGAAAGGAAAAAGAAAGCAGATGAAGATCATTGGTCTTCTACTAACTAGAGCCCGCAGCATCGTAGGCATCATTATCTATAGTTGGTTACTCTGAACGAAAATATGACTTCGAAGTTTTTGGGAATGTGGAATGGACAGAGCACCCACTTTTTCCAAGTGGCCTGTGTTTTTTTTTGCCAGTCATTGTCATTTAGATATTCCACTACCCTACCCCCACTTTTCTCCCTTTCTGTTGGGTCTCTCAATTCATTAGCGGCATGATCAATGCAGCTTTCTATATATTGGGCTCCACGGGACCGTGGAGCTTTTTGCTTGTGGCAATGCAGCAAATGGTATGATTAAACATAATCCTGAACGCAGAGTGACATAACAGGTTGGGGCTGGTCTTTTTTGTACCATTACAGGGAAGGGAATTCCCACTGAACATTGTGATAAGCCAAGGTATCACTGGCAATTGAATTGACAAGGGGAAAGTCACATTGTGTTTGACCAGTGCTTAAAAAAGAGCCAATAAATAAATTACTCCTTTTATAAACTGCTTTTTTACCAATCCATTAAGCCAACGTTTGAAACGATGACGGCTCAATCTTCGCCCCTTTTTGTCACCCCTTTGTGATATTCATGCGAAAGCAGGCTTTAGACAAGTTGAACAAAGACCATGAGATGATTGACTTTAGAGACAATTATATACATTGTTTTTCAAAAAAAGGAGGGGGACTAATGAGTCACCTACTAATAAAGAAATTACGGAGTCAATCCCACAAGTCAGTTGAAAACTTAGAACAAAATAAAAGCCAAACCATTAACCAATTGCCAATGACCATTCTGTTTTTATTTTATTTTCTCTTTATTATATATCTAACTGTAGCAAATAGACAAGCTTCAGTTTGACCCTCTTTACCAAACCAAAGCCAGGCCTATGTCCAATTGAATTCAAAACTGCCGTTATAGGGTGGGCTAGGCTTAGATTTACATGTACCTTAGTAGTTGCGAGTTTGTGCTAGAGAAAGATGGGCTTTAGTTAATGGCAAGTCCACTTATCATTGTAACAAATGGAGACCAATAAAAGAAATTATAACAAAATTAGAACTGAACTCTGATGCCAATCATCTTGATTTTCTCAGTAACTGAGGGGAAAAAAACAGCTTCTTGACCTCCAAGGAAGAATTAATTAAAGCATCAAGACCTGCATGAGCAACGCATCCACGAGATGCTTGTATCAAAGACTGCAAACTCTTTCCTGCTAAAAGCACTGATACAGGCATGTGTGTACATTAATATTTCTAAATCTTAAATAGGGGGGTGTCTGAGTATGTGAATTTAAACAAGAACAAACATCCAAATACACATACTATTAATGATTTATGTTTTGAAGTAACAAATTATGCCAGCGTTTCGTTTGAGGAGAAATATTTATGAAAACTATGGATAAAATGAAAATAGGATTAAGAGACGAAATGGCAACTAGGCTTGCCATTATGAGCATCCACCCACAAATATTTTATTTTCTACATTTCTTGGAACGGGGGAAAATGATTATAATAACCATAGGAGTACCCGTTATACATTGCTCAGGATGTTAATGAGACTATGAATAGAACTAAAATGAGGAAAATATTGATTAAACCTTTACTTTTGACCAGATTTTCTCATAAAAATTAAATGGCAAAAAAAACAAAAAAGAACACAAGCTGCTTTTACTGTTTGGTTACACATTAAATAATCTTGACCAAAAATGTTGAGTGGGTTTATGATTTCTTTTTATCTTCATTCCCATCATTTGTATGACAGAAGAAAAAACTATCTTTCATACTTTCTCATTTTCATTTACTCTAACTTTTATTTTGCTCTCGTTCCATTAAAAGAAAAAAGGTGTAATTGCAAAAGGTAAATGACCAAGTATCAGATTAATGTCTGAACAATGTAATCTAACAGTAACAACTGTCTTACTGTAGTGGTTTCGGTTTTCAATACACGATTTGCTTGCGTTTGATTTACCTAAAACATTTTTAGATTAAAATAAACAGTTAGTTTTATAATTTCACTCAATTTAAATTTATATTTTTATAATTTTTTTTAAATATTAATTATTATAATTTTATTTATTTAAATTTTAATTCCTAATAATTAAAAATTACAAGAATTAATTCTTTATGAAAAATAAGAATCCATACCTTATTAAATAAAAACTATAAAAACTAAAATCTAAATAAATAAAAAATATAAAAACCTATACCTTAATAATAAGGATCAAAATATAAATAAATAAAATTATAAAAATTAATATTAAAAAAAAATTATAAAAATCAAAGTCCAAATTAGATGAAACTATAAAGACTAATTATTTATTTTAACCATATTTTCATATGATTTGGTTCAAGTCAAACCATGTGAACTGTAAGATGCATCGTTCAAAATTCATGCAAACCAGCATCAAAATGTTTCCCCACCCCCATGCACATTTCCCTTTTCAAATAAGGTTAACAATATTTCAACTTCATCAGGGAAGAAAGAAGGGGGGAAAAAATACAACTGTTATGCGAAATATATAATAAATAGACTGGTATATGACATTACAAAGTCAATCCAATCACCAAAAGATAAAATATAGAATGGGAACCCCTCCCAACAGCCCTTCGAGAAGGGATCAGTAAGTGTAGATGATGCATGGAGCAGTCGATGGCAAGTCTACTAATCAAAATAAACAAATCAAAACTGAGTTCCCATCTTAATCATCTTGAATTTCTCAAGTTCCTGAACTCAATAGAGGAAAAAAATAAATCAAGAAAAAATAAATAAACCTCTTAACCTCCAAAGAAAAAATGGATGACAACACGAAAACCAACATGAACAACATATCTGCAAGATGCATGTATCAAACTCAAATCAATGGCAACGTGAAGCACTGGTACAAGTAATAGGTATGGGAATTTATTAACGTAAGAAAACTCTTCCTGGGCATGTGAATAACGAACATCATTTTTCTACACCCTCATTTTCATTGAAAAGACAAGTATGTACTGGGTACATTTTATGCAGTACCCAGCCCTTACTTTCCTAGGACACATAGCTCGGAGTCAGTCATGTAGAGTACACTTGCTTAATGGCTTGAAGCATAAAATACCAGTAAAGGATGCTTTTACTGGGCGGAGATGAGAATACAAAGCTTCGGTTGAAGATTCAATCCTGAGGTTTCATGGCAGGGAAGAGAAGAACCTCCTGTCACCCAAAAGGACAGAAGATTGTAAGAGGTTGCGAAAACAAAGCGGGCATGCAGAGAGAGAGAGAGAGAGCAAGAACCTTAATATTCTGTGAATCAGTCAGCAACATGGTCAACCGATCAATACCCAAACCCCAACCACCAGTTGGGGGCAAACCATACTCCAGAGCCGTACAAAATGTTTCATCTAAGGCCATCGCTTCGTCATCACCTGATTGGCGATCCTGTCATGCAAAACACAAATATCAAACAGTTACTACTACTATTATTTATAGAAAACATATCCAACAATTTGATCAGAAACAATTAGTACGTTACAGTTGTATCATATCTCATTACCTTGAGTTGTTCAGCAAATCTCTGACGCTGTACTACAGGGTCATTCAATTCGGTATATGCATTGCAAAGCTGAAAAGGAACAAACAGTGATCAGAAGCATGGACCCATTAAATATTTTTTAATAATAATCACCTAAATTTCATGATCTTACTTCATGTTTATTAATAAACAATTCAAAACGTTCAGTCAGGCCTGGTTTTGATCTGTGCCACTTTGCCAAAGGACTCATTATCTCGGGATGGTTTATGATGAAAGTAGGATTCACACATGTTTCTTCCAAAAAGTGCCCCACAAGCTGCAACATGAAAAGAATAGCATTATATATCCTGTAGACACCTCATACAGAGGCTCAAAATAAGGAACATAGATCCAGATGAACAAAGTAGCAAGTAGAATTGCCAGCATTTAAAGCCCACCCGACGCCTATAATTAAGTTCCAAAAGAGTAAGTACAGGTAAGATACACAACCGGAAAAAAAAAATAGTGGACAGTGGACCAAAGCTGTATCCAAGCATCACTCAACCTCCAGCCACGTTATTCTAATAGGAATTATGTCACAAATCTAACTTATTTAGAATTGCCAGAGCTCTTTACTAAAAATTACAGTTATATTACTGGAATGGCTAGCTGTTGTTTTATAAAGACTAGAATGTCTATCGTTTATTAGTTTTATAGCAAACCCCCCTGGTTTCCTTTTTGTAGAAAGAAAATAATGGATTTACTATTTTTTTTTGGAAGAAATAGAAACAGATTTGAATTCCTGCCTATATCATTCTCAATAACACAGAAAACCAGACCCTATTTTATTCAATATCTGAACTCTTTATCAGGTTCTTATCTGTTAATCATCTTAAATCAGCCCTGAAACTCCCCCATAAATATGACATAGAAAATACAACTGATAAACAATGTCAGTAAAAATTTTTGCTCCATTCCCTCAAGAAAAAAGAAGGTACAATCTGCTTTCACATAATAGCAAAAACTGAAAATAAAGGAGATTATAATCCATAAAAGAAAAGGAAAGGAGATTACTTTATCCAACAAACGAGATGTGGTTTCAGGGGGAGGGCATTTGATGTCATACTTCAAGCAGGTATTCTTTAGATATTGATTAGCTTCCTCACTCGACAAGTCCTTGGGAATACTGAGGCCTGCCATCTTCTCTAATTCCTCAATCATGTCAATCCTTCTGTAACACCACAAAAAATACAATCAATCAATTCAAAAATAGAATAGAATTATAACCACCATCAACAACCAGCAAATTTACACCATGCACCTGAAAGGTGGAGTAAAGTCAATTTCAATAGGATCCTTATCAATCCCATCTGCATGATACTTGATTTTATAGCTTCCTTTTGTAAGTTCCTTAACCATACCTATTTAAGGTTTCCACATCACAATTATTAGCAGGTGACTTGAAGAAGATATATGAAAGAGAATCAATATGACTATCAAAAGTCCTTGTAAATTCTTACCACTCAACATTTGCTCTGTTATCTCCATTAAGTCATTGTAGTCCTTATAAGCCATATAGAACTCACAGGTAGTGAACTCAGGATTATGTGTCAAATCTAATACCCTCGTTTCTGAAATTGTTTACCAATTTCATAAACACGATCCAGCCCACCAACAACCAGCTCCTTAAGATAGAGTTCTGGAGCAATTCGCTCATGTAATAATCTCATGTTAAGTTCATTGTGATGAGTTACAAATGGACGGGCTGCTGCTCCACCAGCAATCATGTTCATCATAGGTGTTTCAACCTGAAAGTGGCAGAAAAAGTAGGTGAATGGAAGGAAAGAAAACATAGGCAGCAGGTATCAGAATACCCAGACAGAGAACAAACCTCCAAGAAATCAAGGTCATCAAGGAATCTCCGAATGTAAGAAATGATTTTACACCTGGACTTAAATATTTCTCGAACCTCTGGATTCAGCATCAAATCCAAATGACGTAAACGATATCTTGTTTCCTAGAAAAGAGATAATTAATTGAGCAAGAAAACACTATTGTTAGTTGTACATGAATAACATAATTGATAGAAAGATGAAGAAAACAGAAAATAATGTAAAAGAAAACTTTCTGTTCAGCTTCTACAGATAGAGTTTTCAAAGCATCTTCCATAAACTAAGCTGCAAATATTAAAGAAACCTTCATGTTCAACTTTCAACATGAACAGAGTGTAAAAATATAAGTGCAGGCTTCAAATTTGCAATTTAATGGGTCCTTGCACAATCACACATCCCTATGCCGAAGGACTGAAATTTCTATCAAGTCATGTGCTGTTGATTAACAATTCGTTTAACAATATGATTGACTTTCCTCACTTGGGTTCAAAAATAGGAAATTTTGGTAGCACATGCAATATTGGAAAAGCAAGACTATAATATTTTTAGCTTGAGTTAAAACTAGTGAGCTTGATGCATAGGTTCAATCCTTGTCCTGTTCCCATTCCCTTCCCCACTTTCCCAGGTCTACATGGCCTCCCTTATAACCAACATAAATTTTTTTTAAAAAAAAAAAAACTGTACGACTTGGTTTAATGTCAAATATCAAATTTCATTTTAAAAAAATATGGCCATGAATAACAAGAGCTTTCATTTTTGCAAGGCTGTTAGAACAATGCATGCCAATCATTGTTGCCGTCTTGCAACCACGTTAATACATAAAAAGAGAAACAAGAAAAAGACAAAATATGATTAGAAAGAAATATAGAAAATACTTTACAGCAACAACTATACATTTCAAAAATAAAGAAATACCACAAACAGAACACTGCACGCAAGAGAAGTGTGAACTGTGAACAATAATGACAAGCATCCATCTATCTCAATTCATTCCTGATCTCTACCCCTAACCACCAAAGGAGGAAGGTAAAGTGCATTCTAACACTTTCTGAAATACATAAGTGTTCCCACCTAATTACTACCTGCTCAGAAATAGATCCCAGAACATGAGAGTATATGGCATAAATTCTTAAAATCAATCAAGGACAAATCTATATTCTATCAAAGTACTTTTTATGCTAATAATACCTGATCCTTCAAAATGTACGTTTCTGGATTCCTGATACTTCCTGGTACCCATGGATTTCTCTGCAGATCATTAAATAAGTAACAATGTCATATATGAACTTCAAACAGCATCAAACACAAAGAAATTATGTTCACCTTCAAATTTGCATTATCAGCAGCAGCTGCAGATTTTTGCCGTGGCATCATATGCAAACAATGAGACAGCACTACAAAAGTCTTGGGGAAAATACTAAGCTCTCCCTTCTTACTTTTCCCTGGACAATTAAACAAGGGAAAACAGAAAATCTGCTGTTTATAAAGTGAACAAATTTATAATTCAGGATATAATACTGTAGAATGCATCACAACTACGGAACATAAAAATAGAAAAATATATGCCAGATTAGTGGGATTTAGCCCTTTATAATGAACATAAGTACAACTGATATGCCTTCCAAATTTTGGCAATTAGCTAATCTTTCCAGAGTGATTCTTGTGTTTAGCATGGTTCCAAAGTGACTCAAGAGTCACATTAAGGTACGACTTTCCTAGTCTTAATATAGCATCATCTAATATGCAAATTATCAATACTGAATTTCTATCTTAATTTATTCCTATTTACCAAAGCTTAATTCATTTACAACAGCAGTTCCTTATTCTCCTCATAGGATAGAAGAGTAAAGGAGATAAATTTTATGATGAAAAAAGACAGTCAAGAAAAAGAATATTAGAGCAAACTGAAATTTAGTAGAATCCCAAACCTGGAAACCCAGTGACACCAACAATATCACCACGCTTCACATTAGAATGGAATTTCGAAAATTCAGCCTCAGTCAAGTCAGATTTACTGCATCACAGAGTTATAAATTGTTTTAGACCTTTAGTCCTATTAAAATCAAACAGGAGAAAAAGAAAAGGAAATATAGGAGTTACAATAAGGAAAAAACACCAAGGAAAGGATAAAAAAATCAAAATCATCTTCATCAACTGAAAAACCATACAGCTGCTTCTAAGTTGGTCAAACACCAAGGTAACAAGGGATACCACAGAACATAACAGTATAATGTAACCTCTTTAAGTTATATTTGCCCTATTTGAATCCTTTGGCACTAATATTTTATCCATTATAACTCTAGCATTGTAGCACTTGAAACAAATTTCTATAAAAAACAGTACAGAAAATAGATGGCAGGTGAATGCAAAACACCAACACTTTCGGATAAGCCATTAAGTAGCCTAGTAGTTGTCTGTTTGAACATTTATACAGCTTTCTATTTCCCAACTAATTGTTTCAGGCAATCTCTTGTATACTGCTTTAGGCACTACAGTAGCAAACCCTGCCACACGAGAGAGAGAGAGAGAGAGAGAGAGACAGAAAGACAGATGAAGCAGAAGAGCCTGGGTATTCCCAGTACATGGAAATTTCAGCATGTGAAATCTAACATAATTAAACGCCTATTTTTGTAACAGGGTATTTTTGTAACAGGGTTGGCCTTTTGGTTGGACTTGGATGGCTGCTTTGTACAGGGCCATGTTCAAACCTGGCACAGGAGCAATTATCCACTCTCCAGTCCCCCACCCCATTACTGGAATTAGTTCAAAAAAAAAAAAAAAGAAAGAAAAGTTAGCCCATTTGAATAAAATTAGAAAAGAGAACTAATTAGCCCTAATAAGAGACTTCCATTCATATTGACAACTTGGTTTACATTAGTCCATTATCTGTGTGTAATTTTCTTAAAGAACCAAAAGCATAGTGCAGTTTATTATAAAGAGTGCAGAAATAATTGTATGACCAGACTTCTATGAAATATTATTTCAGATTATTCCTCTAATTTTATCATTTAACAACATGTTCAATAGTCGCAAATAGACTTTTTCACGTGGTTCAACAACATCAAGCAGCAGCTGAAAAGTACTCTGCTCTGTCACAATCAATAAAACAAGATTTGAAATTAATTTCCATTAGATAACCATATAGAAAAGAAAGTCCAATAATTCATCCTTATTAATTTAATAAGTTGCACCACCTTCAACTCTACAGGTGTTATCGAACATAAGCCTTTCAGATGCCAGAGATGCCTTCAAACCAAGTGGTCATTACATAATGGCTTTCACTTCTACTATCTTTAGTAAAGGTGAAGATAACAACGTTGGGTACCTTGCATCAGCCATAACCTGGACCTTGAAACCACCCCCATGGAGGTCATAAAAGACAAGCTTTGCACCAGAAGCACGTTTGTGCATGATTCGGCCTGAAATGCAGAAATATAATTACTATCAATATATATAGCAACATAAGAAACCACCAATAAAAAAAAAATGTCAACTAAACTGCTAACTACCAGCCAAAGACACAGAGACATCCTCAAGGTGCTCCCCATCGCTTAACCCTCCATATTTGTTGATGTATTGATCAATAGACAAAGAGACCGAGAACTTGTGTGGATATGGGTTATTCCCTTCGGCCTTCTGAGCTGCCAGATACTTTAGCCTATTCTCATGGTATTGCTGCAGTGAAAACAAAGAAAAGGTTCATCAAATAGTCTATTGCTGAAATTACCACTGGAAAACATTGCAGTGACGAGTGGAGCTATACCGTTGGGTCCATATCATCGTCATCAGCAGATGCAGATTTGTTAGCTTGAGCACGTTGTATTTCAGCTGCCTAAAAAAATTATCAACAAAATTCTATTTATGATCATAGATTCAAATTCAATGCCCCAGCCCCGCCCATCATTAAAATACAAAGAAGAAAATCACACAAAATCTTGCTGAAGTATTAAAGAAATTAAAAAGTAAAAAACTTTCACCAGTAATATCATAAATTAAGGCCATGCCCTTAATGCCATTTCATCCAAAAAAAAAAAAAAAAAAAGTTTCCGAAAATAAAGCCACTGGACAATTCATATCAGTAAGCATACTGCTCAGGGAACGTTCCACATTAGCGAATAGCAACTCTCAAAGCTTGCACCGTAGGGCATAGAATCCGCCACAATGGGATTGGAATGCGTTCCGGATTCGCGAGAGCAAGAATAAAAAATCATACAAACGCAGAAGACACGAACAATTGATTGATCATAGTTTTGAACATGGAATTGAGAGTACCTTTTTGGCCTTCTCCTCCTCCTTGCGCTTCCTTTCCTCTTCTCTCTGCTTGTTCTTGAGTTCCCGCTTCAACGCACTGTAAACAAAGCCACCAAAGGGAAGAAAAAAGAAGAAAAATCAATCGAATTGAAGTGGCGAACTCAATTTACGCTTAAGATGAGGCATTTTTTTTTAACACTCACTTCTTGCTTATGGTTTCGCCGGTGCCAGGAGCCGCCGGCTCCGAAGGAGCTTCCATTGTCAAGGATAAGAGTATAGCCGGAAGGGTTTCAGTGAGAGAAGCAAATGAAACACAGCACTGAACTAGGGTTTTAAGAAACGGCGCCTATCCGCTTTATATAGGGAACGTCGTTTTGGTGATGAGTGATATTATATATTAATTTTTATTTATTGGCCAGAAAGAATCAGCGGACGTCGTTTCCTGCTTTGCTTGGATCTCAAGCACAAGAATGAAATTCATTGACTGCACTAAACGTGAAATTTACTTGCAGTACAAAGGACAGCAATTTGATCCCAGACTGAGACTGGGTATATCATACATGTTTGGTATAGAACAATGAGATTGAGAACTGAATAAATTAAATATGAAATAATTTTTTTTATTTCAATGTTTAGTTTTATTCAATCTATTCTTATATGATAAATTTGAGTTCTCTTTTTTAAGAATGTGCTAATTTATTATGTCATTTATTCTATTTAATTGACACCATAGTTTTTTTATCAATGTCTCATTTTTTTTAAAATACTTAAAAGTGATTGGTCTCAATGTAAGTGGATTATAACTCTACACGAACTTGTTTCACAGTTATATTTAATCAAAGATAAAAAAAATATCTTTTTTTTAAATCATTTTCTTTCTCTTGCATTTTCTACATTCTTATTCATATTTACAAATATGAAAGAAAACATTTTAGCAACAATTCCTTATATATTGGCTTAAATTTGCTTTTAGTATAAAAAAACCACATTTACAAAAAAAAATTGATAATGTTTATTACACAATTATAAAATCAATGTCTCTTTCTTATATTTATTTGCTGCATATTCTTTTAAGTTGATGTAGATTTTGATATAGAGAAAATACAACAAAAAACAAAAGTTCATAGCACAATGTTTTTTTTTGGGTGAGGAATTGGGGTCAAAGGCCCAAAACAAACACAAAACTAAATACAACCTTTCTGGATAGAAATATTAAGTAACGGATTATTCACTTTTAGCATATGAAATAAAAATGTGTATTAAATACATTGTAGTTTAAATTTATTAGATTAAAATATAAAAAAATTCTTTCAACTATAGGTTACTTTTAGCAAATCTCATTGTGTTTTGAAATTTAATAATTTGACTCATTAAACTTATCAAACTATATATATTAACTTCATATAATGAGTTTTCTGCATATATATAAAAGATTCAATTTATATTAGGATGCACATTTTAATTAGTTGAAGAAGTTATATTACTAAATTTAAAAATATAAGTAATTTTTAAAAATAATTCATAATTAGAAGAAGTTTTTTTTACATTTTAGCCAATCCATTTACATCCAAACCAGACAGCAAACACATGGCATGTCATGATGACAACTTGACCAGCTATAATTTGTGGTTTCCGATGGCTAGGAGAGTCCATCCACCAAGTAAATGATTCAAATTTCCTCACTCTTAACTTGCTTATATACTTTAGTCTGAGGAAGGGTAATGCGGTGGGTAGAGATGGGTTTTTGTCCAAACGGACCCATCTCTCGTCCCTCAAAATATAATACAATTAATTTCTACTCTCAAGTTTTGAAAATTCAAATTCAGACTTGTTATTATAAAATATTTAAAAACCACATACCTACTCATCCTATCTTAAATAATATTTAAATTAAAATATATTTCACATATAAATTTAATATAAATAAAAAGTGTCAAGTGAGATGAATCCTCTTCAACTCACACCTATTTTATCTCACAAGAAAATATAACCTTAATTGCACTAGATCTCACGGAGCAAATAGAAAACTCACCCTACTAGAGGTGGGCCAGGTTGGGTAATGCCATCGCTAACAGGCCTTTTATAATTTGAGCATCACGGTGTACCCAATGTCCAATCCATCCTCTTCTCTCTTGCAAGCACCCGATTTCACATACATCTCACCTGCGGGACCTTAAGCCAGGATTCTTTCATTCAAACTACATTAGCTAGGGCATCATGCCATTTCCTTCCAGGTGGCCTACTAAATTCCTTGAAATACAATAATATAAGATGAAATTATGACTGTGATTAATAAAATTAAATAATGAGATAAAATAAATGATAAAATATAATTTATATTTTTAAAATTTACTCTAATATCAAATTATCTTTTAAATTTTTTTATTTAAATAAACTCTTAAACTGTAGTCTGATTTAAACAAGTTAATTTTGCTATTAAATTAAACAAAAGTCACTCCCATGTGCATATCAAGTGATTCACGTACACACTATGTAACAATTTAATTAAAAGACCTTATGGGATAAAATATAATTTATACTTCTGAAATTTATCTCCGTATAAAATTATTCCCTGAATTTTTTTTATGTCACTAAATCTCCTGAAGTTTGGTATAACTTGAAACTGAATATTAACTTCCATTTTATTTAATAAAAAAATTAACGTTTTCAAGTCAAATCAAAATTTATGAAAATTTAATAAGACAAAAAAATTTTATAAAAATAATTTGATATTAAAATAAATTTTAGAGGTATAAATTATATTTTATCTTAAAATAACTTGTTTTTTATAAAACTATCAAAGTAAGTTATAATTCATACGCCAACTCGACTTAACCTATTAAAATAATGGATTACATTAAAAAAAGAAAGAAAAAAACTCAACTTATATCAAAAATAAACCAATCTAACTTGACTCACTTTTTTCTAATGCGTGGTGAGCTGATTAGCTCATTTTGGCAACTCTAATTTTTTATCATTGATGTTACCAATTTCATCTACTAAAAAAGGTATGTGACTGGTGTGCATGTAGAATCAAGATTTTCAATGGTAAAATTATCATTCTCATTTTTTTATTCTTTGTTGGGCAGAAGTTTAATTTCTTAGCCACCCACCAATGTTACTGAACGCTTATGCTGATGTGGAAAAAAGATGGGAAAACTTTCCATTAACTGATATAAGGTGGGGACGCTGATTGTGTAGTGTAAACCTTGGGCTTTTTCTTTGCGCCTTCACTACATTATAAAACTGTCACGCCTAACAAAGAAAGTGAAACTTGGTTCAATCAAATCTCACTTAATTGATGTAAACACAATTTACTCTTTACTATTTTAAAATTTTAGGTTCAATCAAATTTATTTTAATAATTATTAACTCCACACTTCACTCTCAATTCATTTTTCAACCAGATGCAATCTTGAGAAAAACCATTGAATACACCAAAGACCAAACTGATGGCTGAAAATAATAAAACAAAGCTGGATCTCTACAGAAATTTATTTCTTCATTTACAATTATCAGTTTAAACTAATAGTACAGACTCAAGGCTTGCCTGTGACAATGGCAGCGCCATTTAAACAGCCCAAGTCTTAAATCAACAAGGCGCTGCATCCTCATCTAAAGAAAGGTATGAGGAAGTACTCTGCATAAAATAGCTGCAAGAAGAAACAGGGCATCAGAAACACAAGCATGCTCCACTTTACATGTGAGAGAAGCAGAGGACTTGGTGCAAACAATTTGAAAACAATATATGAGGAGGTCAGTATACGGATAAACTGGCAATAATTCATGTCCAAGTATGTCCAGCGCTTTGGAGTTTGGACGGTGTTCCATATATGACTAAGCTCACCAGCTTTTCCTTTATCTTTAATGATCAAAATACTAAGAGCAACAGCACACTAACATAATTTTTTTTTGGTAGCAGCTCCCAATTTGTGAAAGAAATTAATTGGCTTGAGCAGGTTCCTAAGACTATATTTTGGATTGGGGAGAACAAAGAAAAAGGAAAGAAAGAAAAAGGTTTATTTTAAACATTTTAAACTAGGCTATGAACATTCTTATGAGAAAAATAGCATGTTTTATAAATTAGACTATGACATAATAACCCTTCATAGAAAGTCATTTAATGAGTTTCTTAGTAGCTAATGTATTCCAATGTTTGTCCTTTCATTGCAAGTCACTAGAAATCAAACAACTGTTATTTCTCAAAACAAGGGAAAAGTAATCAGATAGCTATTTCTTTTGAATAATCATTTTATTGTATAAAGTTTATTATTGAGCAAAGTGTATTAATCTTGAAAAGGAATTCCTCAAATGATAAACAGTCTTTAATTAAGGTTGGTGATTACCTTCCAGATGAACATATAGAAGGATGTTATGGCAGCTTTGCTCTTCAGATCTACAGATTTGGCATGATACCAGAGGACCGAAGCCAGAATGGCATGTCCCAGACCCTAACACATTCAGAGTGAGAATAAATTTCAAACTTTGCTGGAATGATCAAACAAATCCACATTCACTTGATATCAATTTGTATAATGGTAGAAGCAGTAATTTGAAAACTTATGGACCAGCCCGAGCTTTCTCCTGAAATAATGCCTCCTTGAAAGAGCCATTTTGCCTTTGACACTAATATCTGTCAAGGACCAATCTCTTAAAAGCTTAAGTTGTTAGGTTGAGGCTCAAGAATGGTTTTATAACATGCCCTATCACACAATAGCCCTTTGGACTCGAAACGTAGATAATGCACATGCTCATTTTACCTTATAACAGAGATTGCCTTCTGAGTGAGACATTTCTTTATTTTAGTATAGACATCTGCTATATTACAAGCTGACAATATTAAACAGAATTGGAGCCTGCAGTGCTCCAGTAAACTAGTTCTATATGCTTAACTTGCATAGGTGAAGGAGCATCCTAGCTCAGAACTTCAGAAGACAGGAGTGAAAAGCAGGCAATTGCCAAATTTTGATATTTAACCAACCAGAGTACAGTAAAGATGCAGCATAAGAAGGAAGGGAAGTATATAGATCAACTTCCCTTGTAACTCACTATTCTACAAACGTGTTAATAAAAAACACACTCTTTTCCACCGGGCTCAAAAATCATAACTGTTAAAGAGGAAGAAGGATACTGCACACCCATAACTGTAACCTATACAAGAAATTAGCACATTACCGTGACAATTTTGCTCCAGAGGCAGGGAGATGCTGCTCCCACCAGAAGGGAAACTCCATAAGCCATTTCAAGCAGTGAAACACAAATCCAGAATACCTGGCAAAGATTAATTAGGGAAAACCAAGGGATGCATGAGAGCACAAACAAGTGTGCTGAGATGTTGTATGAGAGGAACGTACCCGCTTCTGACCCAAACGTACTGAAAAAGATTGGATGCCAAAAATTTTATCTCCTTCAATGTCAGGTATATCCTATATAAAATCCAGCAGAAGTTTTTACGTCAGGTACACATATTGAACCAAAACTTTGATGTTGAAAACAAATGCATATTTGAAGAAACTAGAAGCTTTTACCTTGAACAATGCTATAACTACAGAGAAGAAGCACATGAATACAGTAGAGAAAATCAGTGGTCTTGGAAAGACAGCTGGCCTCTTGTACACGTAGATCTGGACATTTTTACATGTATTAGCAATCCTGGGAAGATAGATTTGCTGGATAGGAAACTAAGACATATTTGTCAGATACCATATTACCAAACGCTACTGTTAGCTAAAAATGCATCCCTTCTTCTTCTTCTTCTTTTTTTACTTTTGATTGTCTTTCTCGGTTTTATATTGTTAAAGGGTTGTTAGTGAATGTTAGACTAGTTTAAATCGTTACTGTTAGTTAACTATTTATTGTTTAGTTACTTTCTATATATAGTGTTACAGCTGTAAACATGATAAAGTAGTTATTTCTTCAGTAATAAAAAGAACACCCTAGCCCTGATAGAGACTCACGCTTCCATTATCATGGTTTTTCTCATTCTTCTGCGTTTCACGGTGAATATAGGCCTACCTAGGACTAGATGGTGAAATGGATTAAATAATTAATCCATACATAGAGTGGATTCAGATAGTTTATCTTGACTTCAACTAAGTCAACCCCAAAAACTTGGGATAAAAATTTGTCATTTCTGTTATGCGTACAAAAGCTAACGCATGCATATCCACAACAACGCGTCTTTAAAGAGCACAATTAGGGTAGGACAAAACCTGCATGTGAAGAAAAAATGCAAGTTGAACTACTACTGCCCGAACAGCTAGGATGCACATCGCTGCAAGCACTGCAAATCTCTTCCATCTCAACAGGGGCAACTGACAAGTTTCAGAGACAATGAAGTTATAAAAACACTATGTAGTCTCTTCCAAAATGAAGATTTCAAAAAGCGTGAATGAGTGTCTTTAAACCCACATACTATGTTTGTTTAACCACAGGCTCGTACTTGGGTTTAGTAAAATCTATCAGATAGCACATGCGGATATAATTTGAAGAGTGCTCAACAACCAGTAAAAACTAAAGTAAATTCCTCTCTGAAGAAACTAAATATCAGATAGCACAGCTATTGTCTTGTTAATTTATTTGGATTTATAATTTACTATTTGAATTAATTGCTATTGCTAAAATATGAATATCATGTTCTTACAAACATACTAGTGACACATAATCATGTTGATTTTGAAATGAACACATTGTATAATGACCATTACATAATTATGGCCTAAATAATATTAGAGGGGGAAAAAGAAGTTCAAATGCAGTCCAAATGAACTCACATTGATCGAATAAGCAGTCCCTAGCACAAAACTGACGAAAAGAGCCCAAAACAAAGGCCATGAGCCTACAATCCACCCAAGCCCAAAACTCTGTAAAAGAGAATAAAATAGTAAGCCTCCTTCTACCTTGTCATTCAAGCCTATCTTGAACAATATACCATTGGAGAAACAACATCATAAAATGGAAGTTAAAGCCATCATAATTTAAACACTCTTTCCTAAGCTTTCCATTGATAAAATCTTGCAGGATATAATGGATAAGAAAATTATTTTATTGATGAATGTGTTCCGTAGTCAAGATTCAAGAGAAAAGATAGGAGATTGAGCGAAATTTTTGTTTTTAAATACAGTGTGGAGAGGAGAAAGGTAAGTTAAAGTGAAGGCAAAGCGATCTCGGTGAGATTTGAAACTGGAATCAAACAGCCTTTAAAAGGACTTAGTGTCACTTGAGTTAAGGCTCTTGGGCTGATAGAGTGGAAGTTTAATAACCATTAGAGAGCCCTAAAAGATTATAGATTTTTTTTAAGATCAAATCAAAGTTTCAACATGAAGAAAACAAAATTTATGGCTAAAAAAAGAAAGACATTAGGTTTTTTTTTTAAAAAAAATGGTTTTAAGTGAATATAGAACACATTTTGTAACAATCTCTGGCACGCAGGATATCAGCTATCACCAGAGTATATAGAGAAATAAGCATGACATGTTTATCATAAAGTCTTAAATCTACAATAGATATCAATAGAATAAAACAAACAAATCTGTAAATAAATATTCATATGTCCAAATTTATACTAATTAATTGACCAATAACGAAGGCAATTGATTAACTTAAGTGTATGTTTGGTGTGCCCCAGTACCAAACTAACCCTAAAACTAATAGAAACAGAATTTATATTAATGACGAGGAAAATGAGACATGATGTGAATCCAATTTGACGAAAGTGATAATTATATATATATGGTACCAGAATTAAAAATAATGCAACAATTATGACACCAGTTCCGAAGGAATATTCCCCAGATGCCAATGGAAGATATGGCTTGTTTATCTGCAATAAAACATGTAGCAGAGATCAATAATAAGACATCCCATATATTATTTCCTCAGCAAAGTGAGTCAGCTAGCTATAAAAGGCTGCATGTTTTCTTGACCATGGTCCATATCAAAGGCTACAATTAATTGATGGGGAGGCTTGATAAGTTTGCCTATTAAATCAAGGGTTGATGATCAAAATCATATAAACTGCTGAAAATATGCATGTAAGCACAATTATGCTTGTATACACCTAAAGAGTCCATTTTGATACGCTTTTTTTTTATAAAAAAAAGTACTTTTTAAAAACAAAACACTTCAACACATTCTAAAGTGTGCTTGGATACAACTTTTAAAAAAAGTAAAAGTTAAATAAAAAGTTAATTTACCTCTTTTTTTAGAATCCAATGATCTTTAATTTCTAAAAAAAGTAGAAAGAGAAATAATTTTTAATATAATTTTATGACAAAATATCGTTTACCTTTATTAAAAATTACATTTCATATACTCTCTTTTTCTTCTTCTTAAACCGTGTTCACATAAACCTCCTTAGGTAGTTTTATGAATTACATTTTAAACAACGCAATTTTAAGTCATTATTCCCTAATACCTTAAATCGAATTCTGATCTCAGTAACTATACCACTTAAAGAAAGTAAAATAGAACAACATCAGCAACATGTTGTTAAGCATTTGGGTATACAATTAGACATGTTTTTATTATCTTACGTCTCATTTTCTATGATGCTGTTATCATGACATACTTGAAAACCTCACTGTCTCTATTATACTAGCTCATTTAATCATATCTTACATATTATAACTCATCATAACTTGTATTTGGATGTCTTTTTCAGTAATTTTAATATAAATAAAGTGCTTATATTCTTTTTTATTTAAACAAACTTAAAAGTCTTATTATTATTTAAAAGTACTTCTTAAATATTGTATCCCAATATAAAATTACTTTTTCTTAAAAAAAAAATCTACTAAAATAAGGTATATTAAAAAAGTACTTTTCTTATAAGCTTATCCAAACGAGTCCTTAGTCTATATATATAGGTAATAACCAACTTTAGCAACTCCATTGATGAACAAGAGCAATTCTTAATTGCAATTTTGGCACATCAATTATTTAGTCTCTCATTTTAAAAATAAATTATTTAGTTCTTTTATTTTTATAAAATGAGCAATTTTTGTCTTCATTTATATGTTATTAAAAATTTTATAAAAAATTCTGATGTGACATTTAAAAATTATTTTTTTACAAATAAATAATTTAAATGCATTTGACAAACGCATAACTTCTTAAATACTCAAATTAACCTTAATAATTAATTTTTTTATTAATCTTATCTTTATTAAGATTAATTTGGGCATTTAGATAATCATTTATATGTCATATGCATTTAAAATGATTTATTTTAAAATAAAAATTAATTTTTTAATATCGTATTAGCATTTTCCGTTAGATTTTTAATAGTACACTGACTTAGGGATTAAAATTATTAATTTTTAAAATATAAAAGAATCAAATAATTTATTTTTAAAATAGAGGGACTAAATCATTGGTTTTGCTAAAATAAAAAAAATCAAAACTACAATTAAATCTTATTTCTATTAGTAAGTTTCAAACCTTGTCTATCTCAACATCAGCCAATTGATTCAAGCCAACAATATAAATATTCATAAAGAGGGCAGCTACCAAAGCCTGAAAGAAGAAAAAATAAAAACTCAAAAGCGTTTATAAAGTTATGTAAGACATCAATTAGCCATTTTAAAACAACCAACATATTTCAAGCCTCACCTCCAACACTCCAGTAAAAAATATTGGAGATAAATCTGATAATTTCTCCACTGCAAGGAGAGACACAGAAATTATGCTTAATGCCTGCCCATACACAGACAAAGTGAGCCCTTTTAAATGATTCAGAAGATCACACTTATCTAAAAATAGAGGATTCGAGTATTCGTTATAAAGAATATTTATTCTGATAAAGCTTTAACTTAACTGTGCCAATAACTGTGTGTGGCCTGCAAAACCTGTAGAAAGCATCCAAGGCATCTTTGAAAGACTCCCAAGTGCTTTTTGGATCATCAGCTCGAGGTTCAGATTCAGACGATTGTCCAGAGGCTGCAGCATTCACAGCATATTTTCTGTCACATTCTTGACCTGCAGATACCCCCCCAATGCCTGTGTAATGATGCTTCAAATTATGCTGCTGAGACCTCACGATACGATCTTCTTTCTGGATTAATTTCCCAGTTTTGTGCCACGAAGCTGTTTTTACATAAGAACCTAGAATGCCAAATGTCGGATGTTTGTAGCAGTAGCGACCTCGAAAACAAAAATATAAAAATAAAAATTGCTTCATCATTTTGAATGAAATAAAACCCAAAAAAGTGTAGAAGAAGACTAATTAATAGGTTATTTTTTTTCTGTTTAAATGTTTTAAATTATTTAAAAAAATTTAAATTAAAAATTTTTTAAAATATTCATAAAAATTAATAAAAAAGATTTGTGGAGAATTTTTTAAAAATTATAATTTTCATCCCTTTACCTTATAAAACTTCCAAATAAAAAACCTCCCTTTCCTCATTTTTTCTCCCTTACCCCCGTCCAAACACAAACACAGTATAAGAGAAAAATTGATAATAGATGTCCACACTCGTGGAAACAGCATGGGCACATGAACAACAGAAACAGAAACGACAAAATCTTGGGTGGGAATATGGGAGGAGTAGATGGGAAGGGATGGCAGCGTATGTTGACAAAAATGCATCCTTCCCTCTCCACTAATCCCATTTTCTCTCCGACTGGCCAGACAAGATTCCACAGCAACAAATTACCAAGATTCAAATGTTCTGCAAACAATGTTTAATAGGCTGCTAACAGAAGGGTTTGTCAACCATGCTACTCCGCATACAATAACATGGGAAGAATTCGTATCACGAAGCATTTCAATAATTCTTGCTTAAAATAATATGTTTAAGGATTAAGGTGATATATAAATTTTAAATTGTAAAAAAATAAGAATTATTTAATTATATATAAAAAATTGCTGTAAGAGATGGGTTAAAGACAGAAAGAGAAAACATTTCATATTACAGAAAATGCGAGAGACTGAGATGCCCGAGTAGTTATTATATAAAAAAAAAAATTGTCAAAAAGAGAAGGAGGGATATATTAGACATACTCGTATAGTAATTCTTGGCGCATTTTTTACTCCTCCAGCATCTTCCACCTACCAATGGCTCCTCGTGTTAGTCAGCAAATATTTAAAAAAAAAAAAAATTCACCAAGTACCCGAACTTTTCAGATGTATTTTTTTTTTTTTGGTTAAAAAAGTGCGAACTTTTTGAGGTCGGCTGAACTTTTCATATATATTACAGTAAAAATGGATCAATTTTCATTTTGAACAATTATTCTTTTGTTTATGATAAGAATATTGTTAAATAAATGTTTGTGTTAATCCATACTAAATTCTTTTTTGAATAATTTAAAAATGCATCTCACATCAACATGGTACATTTAGTAAAATTAATCTCTCTAAATACTAAATTTTTAAGTATAATAATCGAGCCATGCTATTTCACACCGACGGATTTTTATGAAGATTTTTACAGAAAGTTGGATGAGCCAAAAATCATGGGGGAGGTGGAAAAGAAAACGCAGACAATTATAAAAGACAGACAGTTGTCATGGAAGATGAATTTGTAAAAGATTTCACGAGGAACTTTCGTAGTATTTAGCATTTCTCTTAATAATCATCCCCTAGATCAAAACAACGTCTGTTTAAAAACATACATACACTCGAACAAGAGAGAGAGAGAAGCAAAATCAATTTGAATTCTTCTCATCTGCACATTCAACAAACAAATATCCTTCAAAACCAATCGGCCATTGTTACAAAATACAAAGGTGGGTACGAGGAGCAGCTCAGTGACACCGACACAGCCCTTTTCTTTGTCTTTCAATTTTAGTGCAGCCAATTAATCAAATAGCTGGGGCCTCTCAGCTCTCAGCTCTCAGCATTTTGATTCAAGAAGCAGAAACAAAATGGAGATAAGAGTTACTGATGTGAAAGCAAGCATACCAGTAGTGGCAGTGGAAGAAGCTTTAGGAAAAGACCCAAGAAGCACACAATCCATCTACAGCAACTTTTGTTTTTTTTCTGTTTCCGTGGGGTCGAGAAGAGGCTTCAGTTTCAGAAACTGCAGCTCGAGAGCTTCATGAAACCCAGCGATGCAGAGAACCCATTTCCCTTTCACCTTCACCTTCACCTTCACCTTCACCTTCACCTTCACCTTCGCTTCAAGTCAAGGATGTCCTTTTCTCGTACGGCTCTGGAAGGCAGGATGTCATGTCATGGGGTATGCACAGAGCTTTAAGCTACGACCGGAAACCCTGTCAACAGAAAAAATGCTTACGCGGCATTCTCTTCTCCACAAACACGCACACCCACACACTGTTTTCTCAAACTTTAACCGAAGTGTGTAACAAAAAAAAAAAAGTGAATCGAAGTAAGACTGGATCGGATTTGATTTGACTTGAACGCGGTTCAATATTTTGGCTGAATTAATTTTTTCAATTCGGATCCAATACTAAATTTAAAAAAATTCGATCATATTTAAATTTATGTGTAATATGAATAGAATTAGATTAGGGTTGTATTAGTTTAAAATGTAAATATAATTTATATTTTAATATATTTAATTAATAAATTAAATTATAAAATTTTAATTTTTAAAAATAAAATATTTAAAATATTTTTTTAATATTAAGTTATAACATGATAATATTTATAATATAAAAAATATATATAAATTTTTAAAATTTTAAATTATTTATAAATAAATTTTAAAATTTTAAAATTATCATAATTAATAATTAAATTATAATAATTATATAAATCAATATTTTTATTTATTTTTTATTTACTTAAAATATTTTTTTATTTAATTTAAAATAAATAAAAAAATAAATAAAAATATTAATTTATATAATTATTATTATTTAGATACTAATTAAGATAATTTTAAAATTTTAAAATTTATTTATAAATGACTTAAAGTTTAAAGAGTATATATATATTTTTTATTTAAAAGATAAATAAAAAATAATATTTTAAAAAAATAAATATTATATAATTTAAATATCAAAAAAATTATGTAATTTCAAATTGATTTAGATTAATTTAAAAGGTAATTCAGATTTTACCTAAAAATATATCAGACTAAATTTTTTAAACCCAAGTCTAATTTGACTTTCATTAATATCGAATTTTGCTTAACCCAATTAATTCGGTTGTGTTACGCCTTAAGCACCCGTAAACCGAACCGAAGTGCATGTGGGGCTGTGGCACCCAAAAATAAGTGCACCCTTTCTTAATATGGAAATGTTCTCTCTGTGAATCTGTCTTTTAGCTTCTTCCTCTCTTACTCTTTTTTTTTTTTTTTGATGAAATTCTTTCTCTCTTAGTAGTTACTCGCATTGAAGTGTACTCTTTGTCTATTTTGTCTTTTTAACTTCTCTCGTACCAGTTACTCATATTGAAGTGCACTCTCTTTCTGTCTATTTTGTCTTTAACTTCTCTCTTTCTCGCTATGTGTGTGTACTTTCATATTTATAACAAATATGTGCAAATAATGATTAATTCAATTATTTCATTGTCTGCATCCACATGTTTTTCCTGTTCAGATATAATATCCCACTTGGTTACCCAAAGAGAATGCAAGGAAGCATGCAGGCAAGCGAAGTATAGCCATTTCCATCTTTGTGACCGTGACGAAGTGTAGCCATTTCCGTCTACGTACAGCCCCTTTCTCTGAATCATCTCCATTGATGTTCCCAACTTTCTCAAATTTCTTCATCGGCGACCACGCTGGCTGGCCTTGTTTGAATCATCCATCTCATTTTGTACAATTTCTCCCGTACCCACCGATTGGCGCATCCCTTCTGTTGTTCAACTTGAATCCATTGTCACGAATCCGCTCATTTTCCATTGTCACGAATCCATTCATAGTAATGGATCCGTTGTCACTTTTCTTTTTGAACTGTTATATCGATCATATTTGCATGGCTTTGAAGAAGGTAATGGATTCATAAATCTTGTTCGAGTATAAACATGGCTTCAAACAAGATTTGGGGACAATAATTTGAAGTTGATATGATTTCACAGTTTTGAGTTACAGAGGTGGAACAAAGGGGTTGGGAGCAATTTCAAAAATTACGAAATAAGCCAGAAGGGTCAACCAGCTAAAAAAACTAAGGGCAAGATTATATCTGAATAGGCAAAACATGTGGATGCTGACTGCGAAATAATTGACAGATGTTTAAATTTGCTTGGGCCAGCTCAGAAGGGTACCAAAACCCTTTCAAATACAAGGGTAGCAGAGAAAACATCTCACTCTAAATATGTATTTTGATTAATTTATTATATGCTAAAAATAGCTTATAATCATAATTATTTTGACTTTTACAAATTTTAAAATACTCACAAGTGTACGAATCATACAATAGTATAGTTTAGTAAATATGAGATCGATCTCAAAGACTATAAATTAAGTTTTAGGTATTGGTAAATTTTTTTAATTTAGTTAGACAAAAACAATTCAAACTCTAAAATTAAAAATGCAAAAAATTAAATAACTCAAAACAAAAATAAAAATTAAAGAACAAAATAGATAAATTAGGGACTTAATCAAATACAAATTGATTAAATATTAGAATTTACCAAAGTTAATTTTAACATCAATTATGTCAGATATTATTCTTAGGTGATTATCTCATGAATATCTAGTGAGCATGTGTTTACAAAAGATATATCAATTAAGTCATAAAAATTATAATCAATTGTATGCTTTATTTATCCCTATATAGAAATCCCAATTGATATCAAACAATTACCGTTAACATTCAGATAGCAAGAACAAACTCAAAGTATGAGAAAAGAATGACTGAATTCATCTAAAACTTTATTTGAACTAACTAATAGGCAAATAAAATAATAAAAATTAAGATATCTCAAATTGAATAACAATAATTTAATACAGTTTCTGTTAAAACTAACAAAGTTTTATTATTACCTTAACAAACAAATCTAAATAAACATATAAGTTTAAAAGATAACATGTCTTTAATCTTTGTCCTCTTGTATGGTGTGGTACTATCTCGTATCATATTTTGTATTGTGCTATGAAACCCCTTACCTCGTCCCTCTTACGAAAAACCAAAAAACTCCTCAGGGATTCTATTCTCCCTTTATTTATATTCACTTAAGTTTTCTTTTCGTCTAATTAAGTAATTGTGGTCATAAACCTCCGTATATTAGGAAATATTTTTACTTAATTATGAAATTTTTTTTAGATTGTGTATGTATTTAAAATAAAATCAGTATCAAATCTGTTTCAAATCTTTAATATTCAATTAAATTAAGGTGAAATCTACTCCAAATCTTTATTATCTAATTAAATATATTCTAAATCTTTAATATCATGTAAGATATCATAACTAATTCAAATTAACATCTTTTAAGAAAAATAATCAATAATATCATAAATTTATTAAAATTAATTTAATTCAAGATATAATAAAACTTATTTTATATGAAGAACATGTAATTTTAAGGTTTTATCAATAATCTTACTAAAAAAAATTTTAAAAAAAATTATTTTTTAAAAAAAAATAATTAAAATCAAACATAATTTTTTTAAAAAGAATTAATTAAAATCAAACATGTACCAACTCAGGAAAGACAAATGCTTTTTTTTTTTTGTTTTTTTGGGTCCACGGATCAACGGCAGACTTGTTGAGGTTGGCAAGACGTCGATTTCGTCGTGGCCCAGAATTTATATCAAACCATGGATTTATGTAACTGGTTGGTGTGTACAATTTTTTATATGAAATTTAAATTTGTATCTCAATAAAATACTTTTAATTTAAAATTTAAAATTTATTTTTTGTTGGCAGTATTTTTTTTTTCCAAAACTGACGCTTGGTTAGTAATATTTCACTTGAAGAGCATAATAACGGGTAGGTGTACCATCTATTCTTTATTTATTTATATTCATTTAAGTTTTTTAATTATCTAAGTAAATAATTATGGTCGCAAACTTTTATATTTTAAGAAATATCTTCCTTTCATTATAAAATTTATTTTAAAATTTTATATGTATTTAAAATAAAATTAATATTACATCTATTTCAAATCTTTAATATTTAATTAAATCAATATAAAATTTACTCTAAATCTTTATTATCTAATTAAATATATTTTAAATATTTAATATCTTACATGATATTATAATTAATTAAAATTAATATCTTTTAAAAAAATAATCAATAACATCATAAATATATTAAAATTAATTTAATTTAAAACATAATAAAACTTATTTTTATGTAAAAAAACATATAATTTTTAAGTTTTTATCAATAATCTTATTAAAACAATTTTAAAAAAAATATTTTAAAAAAAATTAATTAAAATTAAACATGTAGCAACTCAGATAAGTTAATGGCAGGTTTTTCATTTTTTTGTTTTTTGGGTCCACGGATCAATGGCAGACTTGTTGAGGTCGGTAAGACGTCGATTTCGTCGTGGGCCAGAATTTAAATCAAACCATGGATATATGTAACTGGTTGGTGTGCACAATTTTTTATATGAAATTTAAATTTGTATCTCAATAAAATACTTTTAATTTAAAATTTAAAATTTGTTTTTTGTCGGCAGTATTTTTTTTTTTCCAAAACTGACACTTGGTTAATAATATTTTACTTGAAGAACATAATAACGGGTAGGTGTGTACAATTTTTTATGTGAAATTTAAATTTGTATCGCAATAAAATACTTTTAATTTAAAATTTATTTTTTGTTGACAGTATTTTCTTTTTCAAAACTGACAGTTAATAATATTTTACTTGAAGAACATAATTAAGTACATAGAATTTTTTTATTTCATTAAATGATAAGAATATTTTTAAATTAACTTTTATATCAATTGAAATTAAATTTGTCTCCAAACAATTTTAAAAACGTATTTTCTATATTAACCTAATATATTTAAAAAAATTAATTTCCTATACCATGAAATTTGGGTTCACTAACAGAGAATTTGAGTCAGCTTATATGTGTCCAGAGGAAAACCACATAAACATGATGGGCATATATGAATATAGTTTTAAAACTCTCTAATCTATTTTTCTCAATTCAATTGAGCTTGCTCGAATAACTCGTGAACTTAACTAGAGTTAAATATAAATTTAAGAAATTAACTCAATTCACACAAATGATAATTAAGCTTAGTCAAATATGATCTTGTTAAGTGACTAACCCAGGTTTACTCACTTCTAATTCATTTCAACTTTTTTGATACAATAGTATTATAGAAATTTAAACGATTTCTTACAAATTATCTAAATATGTTGTTATTAATCCATTCTTAGTGACTGACTTTTAATCCCTATTTAAATAACTAAATACTATCAATTAATCACTTAAATGATGTTCAACTCAGTTTCACACACTTCCAAGTTCTAATCCCAACTTAAATTACTTGTGTTTAGTAACAGATTATATTTTAAAAAAATATTTTTTTAAGAACATTTTTAATAAATTTTTAATTATAAATTAATTTAAATATAAAATAAATAATTCAAAAATTACTCAAATTATTAACAATATGGACAATCACATGCCCTTTCATACGACCCATTCAGCCAAGTACAATTAATCTTATCCATCCATTCCCTCCGTGTGAACTGTGGATCCGGTCTTTTATGTTACTGTCCCCTTTGAACCAGCATAGATAGCACTCGGCAACCAAGAAGCTTTCATGTCGACGGAAAATAAATTATCTACTCATATATTTTCATAAATATTTATTAAGAATTATCGCCATATATATATAAAAAAATATAACTAACTTGAATCTATTAAATATTATTAAATAAATATATTAAATATTAAGTTAATTTAAATAAAATTATTTTTAATAAAAAATTAAAATTACTCTAAATTATCGTCTAAAAATACACAAGGATAACTAATGTTTAAATTAAAATTAAACCACATGTAATATTTAATGTGGTTCATTCTATATCCACGAATATAAAAAAAAATCAAATCCATTATTTTAACTTTCTCTATCTTACAATTATCTGTCATCTTTTCCATACATTTTTACTAAGTCATATGAAAGTTCTTATCCCTCTTAAAAATCACACCAACTCACAAAACTATCTCCCCTGCAAAAATTTAATTTTTGTAATCTTAATTATTTATTAAATAACAAATTATTACCAACTAAATTTAATTTTAATCAACTGTTAATGTAAAAAAAATTTATTCTATTATTTAATTATGAAGTATCAAATTATTAAAAAAAAATTAACTAAAATAATAACTAACTAAAAGATCAAACATTAAATAAGATAAAATTAAAAAATACTGTAAAAAAACTTTATACTGAATCACTGGTAATGAATTAAAATTAAATTATTATCAATTTTCATATCACTATAAATAAAACATAATTAATAATTATCAAAATAAGAATTTGGGTCAAACTCATCACCTCCCTACAATTTTTTTTAACTGGATCACCTCCCTCATACTTAACTTCACAAGAAGAATTTTTGGATAATATGAGATAATTATCATGATGTTCCAAAGCACCCAAACCTATATGAAATATTAAACATCAACAACCTCTAAAGTCTTAAACCCAAATTTCTAGTAACTTGATACCCTTACTACCACCAACTCTAGGTTCCACGATGATGGTAACAAAAGGAATATAATGATTTATTAACTCCTTAACCCCTCTTAGAATTTAACAACCTGCAACACCACTTATATCTCAGAGGAAAAAAAATAATCAAAACCATATACAAAAGAAAAACTGCAAACAAACCAGAACTGGTATATGATTTGCATTTCATCCTAAACACCCAGATCCTGAGTATTCAAGACCCTGATTACTGGTGTAGTACTGTAGTTTTCTCCTTCCACGTATGTAAGGTTTTCATCGTTATATATACCTTCATAACTTCATATATATTCATTCGTAGTATCATCATCTTCCTCTTATTTCCTTCTCCATTTTTTATAAGATTCTTTTTTTTTTCTTACCTAGTGTAAGTCTCGTTTTAGATACTAAAATATCATTTCCTACAAAATATTTTTTAAATATAATTCAGATTTTTAATATTATAAGTAAAACTCATCCTACAAAGATTAAATATTTTTCATAGAATTATGCTATAATAATCAAAAGTTGCCTAATTAGTAGCTTGTATCAGGAGGATATCTGGAAGCATTAAACCTCCTATCCTGCATGTTCATGACTCGTGTCCAAGGACGAAAATAAAGTTTCATTGCTCGTCTTGCCCTATTCTTTATTTAAATAATTAAATGGTGGTGTAAAAAAAATTTATATTTATAATAAATTAAAATAAAACTCAAATAAAAATCAACATTATCCAATCCCTTATTTAAATAATTAAATGAATTTTTTTCAATATAATCTTATTTCTTATATTAATTATATTAGTAGTGTGTGTGTGAATTTATATTTTGGCACGTATCACTTAATTTTATTATATTAATTTCCCACTGTCAATTCCTTATTTGGGAAAGATTTTGAGTTTGTCAAAATCAATCATCAACTGAAACGTCCCTCTGTGTGTTTTTCCATTTTTTTTTTTTTACTTTGTTTTTCCTGTTTGGCTATTTTTAGCCAAACTCATTCGGTTCTGCTCGTCAAAGCTGTTTAGGTGGCGAGCCCGATTAGAGGGTGGGGCATTGCCTATTAGTTTTCTAAGAAATACTTACGAAACTGATCTTTTTCTTTTTTTAAAAAAATTAATTTACAGCGAATTTTCAACAGTAAAGTTTTTGAAAACTGTTAGTCGGAGATGGCAAATAGAGCAGGGAGGGGTAGGATTTTGGCAAAACTCAATTTCTCTTGCATTCTTTAAAATATAACAGAGTATATATATATATATATATATATATATATATATATATTTGGTTATAATATGTATCTATTCATTTATAAGTTTTAAGAATTAAAATTTAAATATCTTTATGAAAATATTTAAAATTTATACTTTATTTATATTACATTTATGAATCTTTTAAATAAATTCATATAATAACTAATTGCACTTATAAAAATTAATCATTATTTTTTAAGAATTGAATAATATATTTAAAGATACATTCTTTCACTATCTTTATTCATAATTTAGATACACAATAATGTTTATATTAAAACATATTTCTAACATAAATTTAATATAAGGGGTGCGGGATAGGGTGGGATGAAACAAATCATCATCAACCCTTGTCTGTCTCGTCCTACAAAAATATTCGATCCTATTATATCCCTAAACCTTACGGGATGGGTAAAAAATGCTATCTCTATTGACGAGATTGGCAATTTTTTTTAAAAAAATTTTAAAAAATGAATTCAAAATTTTCCATTGAAATTTAAAAAAAAAATTAAATCACATTCTTCCGTTGTGACTTTTCAACATAAAATAAAAAAAATGCAGTTTAATAAATATATAATTAAAACATTAAAAAATATTAGTAAATTCATTTTTTGTCTTATAAATATATAAGTGTTATCATTTTTATTTTTTTAATAAATTTTAACATTAATTTAGTCATTTGAATCATGAAAGTGATATTAAAATTATTTTTCTGTGTATGGATAAGAACTAAATTGATATAATTTCTATTATTAAGGAGTTAAATCAATGTTAATTTTATATCATTAAAGGATTATATTGATGAAATTTTTTAATAATTAATAGATTAATGTCAATTTTTTTAAGATAAAAATAATGTCACTTTTTATAATTAAGAAACTAAATTGATATTAAAATTTGTTAGAGGACCAAATAGAAGTTTACTATTTGAAAAAAGATCATATACAAATAAAAGCTTAAAATTTAGTGTTTATACTTTTTCAATAACAAAACAATCTCAATTTTAAAATTAGTTCTTATATAAATAATTTTTTCTAAAATCAACTTTTTACTGTTAATTCTTTTTTTAACATTTTTAAATTTAATTTATGCAATCACTTGCTATGTTTGGATTATATCTTATAAACTTAATATTGCTAATTTCATTTTACTTAAAAGTGACTCTATTAGTGATTTATAACGTATTTGGTTTTACTTTCAATTCTAACAAAACTCATTTCAAACTTTGAAAGTGGTGCGAACATCCATGTATGGTAAGTGCAAAATTGAGAAAGTTTAAACTCTTATTTTGGTATCCTAAAAATATAAGTGTTATCACTTTAGTCTTTCAAATATTTTTATCATTAATTTAGTTTTTAAATCTAAAAAATATCATCATTTTAGTTCTTTAAAGAAATTAATTATAATTTAATCCCTTAATGATTAAAAATATTATCAATTTAATTTTTTAATTATATAAAATTATTATTAATTTAGTCTTTTAATTATTAAAATTTGATTAATTTAGTCTCCATTCGTACCTAGAAGAACGATTTTGATAACATATTTTATATTCAGGGACTAAATTAATAACAAAAATTTTTGAAGGAGCAAAGTGATGACACTTGTATTTTTAGATAAGCAAAATGAGAGTTTACCTATTGAGAAACAATATTTAGTTACTTTTTTAATTAAAAAAGCATATTTGTGTGTAATATATATTCTACAAGAAAAGACTATTTTTTTTAATAATCTAAAACAAAAACACGTGGTGCTAAATTTTCATCTTTTTTAATAATGATAAATGAGTGCTTTTTATTGATATTATCTAAATAGCATAAATTAATTCATGCGAACACATTTATAAGAAAAATAAAGTTTGTAAAATATAATTTAAATACATACTTATATTATCTATACTATATACAAAGGAAATTCTTCTATTTGGTATCTAATTTTTACTTTCTTAAAAAATCATTAATAATTAATTGAATATAAATAAAAAAAAGATAAAATTATAAATATAAATATTTTTTTATAATTACACTTTATAATTATAATTACTTTTAAATATAAAGAGTTATTTTTTTTATATATACACACTATTATAATTGATTTCATCACTTCAAATATACTTTACATTTTATAAAATTATTTTTATTTAACTAATTTTAATTATAATAAAATTATTATGAATTGATTTATGATATAATTATATAAACAACAATTTTTAAGAAAATGTAGATTAAGAGGTCAGTACCTATTAAAATGCTAGTTTGAATAGTATTAATAAAATTCACATATATGGCTGCATTTAATTTAAAAACAAAAAACATATAAGTTTGCATTTAGTGTATATAATAGTATAATATATATAGATAAGATAATAGGATATATAAGATAAGATGTAATAGTATAAATAACATGATAAGTTTATTTACTGCCAAGTGTTTAGCAATAACGACGGTATAAAAGAACTATTGTATAAATAAAATTTTATTCGCACTAAATTATCCCTCGACATACAAGAAGAAAAAGGAAATTACCAAAAAAAAAATAAAAGAAGAAAAAAAATTAAAAAAAAAAGTAGAAAAGGTGTCCTTTGTTTGTGTAAGAGACGAAGAGTCGGTCATCCATGGGCACTAGCCTCCATGGAAAGAAAGTTGAGTAAAATAAAAGCTTTTTGGGTCAAGAAAACATTTAAAAAAAAATTCATCTCTCTCTAACTCTTTCTCTCTCTGGTTCTTTCGGAAACATAGCAATTTTTTTTTTTTCTAATTTTTATCCCTTTTCCTGCTATGATCAAGCTTGAGCTAGTACATAAACCCGCAAAATTTTCACCGTTAGAAAATGCTTCACTTGTTTTCCATTTTTCTTGTTTTTATTTCCTGATTTATTGTGTAAGTTTTTACTTTTTATAGCCTTCATCCATGGATAACACTATCCTCCACGGAGAAAACAAAGGCAAACCAAAAAAACAAATTCACAAAATGGCTCGATACGAGGGACTGCATTTGCAAGCGGTGGCAACATCATCGAGAAGGGAAATGGTGTGGTGAAGAGTCACCGTCATGAGAGCTTGGCGAAGGCCAACATCTAATGATTGACAAAGTCGATGAAGGTTTTGTTAGAGAGACAATGCCCAAGGAGAGACAGGTAGGGAAGTGAAAATGGAAGGATAGAGATAACAGTAGAGAGAATGGGTAGAGAGAGAGAACGCCTGAAGCAGAGAGAGAGAGGAAGAAGGTAAAGATCGAAGCAAAGAGAGGACAATGGATTGGGTGCAATGGGAAATTTGTTATCCCATTTTTCCCTTATGGAGTCTTATCAGATATTTGATGATTGGATATTGTAATTTAGTAATCAACCTATAAAATGCTTTTATCGGATTTGATTACACTGTCATGTATCTAAATTAATTTATTTTATAATTAAAATAATTTATTATTAAAATTTTATTTGTTAGCATGTATCTAAATTAATTTATTTTATAATTAAAATAATTTATTATTAAAATTTTATTGATAAAATTTTAATATTTTTTTAAATAAATTTTCTCAAACATACACTTAATACCTAATAATATTTTCTTCCACTATCACATCATTTCTATTATGTCCTCCAAATGCAGCCAAAATATACATTTATCAAAAATAAATGTTACTTTGTATGTTTAATTTTGATTATAAAACAATTTAAGGACATTTTTGTAAAATACACACTTGACACGATTTTCTACCTTTATTATAATTGATTCTAAGGCCAAATTGAGGTTTGCAAGAAGGGGAATTCTAAGTTACCCTCAAGGTATTCAGCCTCTAAATGAAATTTTAATAAAAAAGTATTTATTTTATAAATATTTTATATTATTTTTAATATAAAAAATATAAAATATAATTTATATTCTGAAATTTATCTTAATATCAAATTATTTTTTAAAAACTTTTTTGTCTCATTAAATTATCTTCAATTTTATTCTGACTTGAAAATGTTAGTTTTATTATTAAATAAAAGAGAGGTCATCTCCACATGTATACCATGTAACCTACATGCACACTACGTAACCATTAAGTTAGAAGACCTATGTCAAATTATCTCATTAAATTTTTTTTTATCTTACTAAAACCTTTTGAAGTTTGATATAACTTAAAACTGGATGTTAACTTCTGTTTCATTTAACAGAATAATTAATGTTTTCAAGTTAGACTAAAGTTTAGGAAGTTTAATGAGATAAAAAATTTTAAGAAAGTAATTTGATATTAAGATAAATTTTAAGGGTATAAATTATATTTTACTCTATAAAAAATAACCTTTTTGCTTGAAGGTAAAACAACCCTTTCAAAATATGATAGTTTGACCCTTGTAAAAAATAGAGAAAATCCCATTTTTAATCACCAAATTGTGATTTGGCTTAGACAAATTTTGAATCAAGCACACTTGAAAAATGAAAATTTAAGGTTAATTGCATGTTTAAATTTATTTATTTTGTGTATTAAAATTCTTAAAAACAAAAGAGTCTAATTTCTACTCACTATCATTCTAAACTTTTTTTATATTTTCATTTAGTTACATTTTGTCATGTCAAAAGAGTTTTAACTTTTAAAATCTTGTGATAACCAAACACTTTTAATATAAAGAATCTTTTAATTTTCATTTGATTTCTACTTTGATACTTAACTTTTTTTCTTAGATATCTAAACTTAAATTGATTTATTAAATATTTATTAGTTATTAATTTTATTTTTTAAATTTTAATTATTTATTATATAAAAATAATAATTAATAAATAATTAACAAATTACTATCTCATATATTAATAACCTAAAAAGAATCCACGGTACCATAACGAGGTCGACAAACACATCATTAGCAATGACGTAAAAAAAAATTTCATTCACGGTGAATTATAATTTTATCCTAATAATCAAAACCCAAATAAATAGATTGAAAAATATTTTTTTCTTTATAAAATTAACCGAACTTACCTTTACTTTATCAATATTTACGTATAATAAAATAATAAGTGTTGGTTTAAATGAAAAGATATAAATTATATTTAAAATCGATTTTAATAATAAAAATTTAATTTTTTATAAGACAAATATTTTTAAAAAGAGTTCACGTTTAATTGTACCTGAAATATTAAAAAAAAAAAATTCAGGTGTGATACCATCTTCAATAATACCAGTCACTACATCATCCTCTTTATCTCTCTGTCCCTTACATTCGCATTCCCTCTCTTCATCTTCATCCCTCACTTTTCTCTTCAAAATCAACCTCCCAATTCCCATCCAATCTCATCCTTACACTGAAATCTGAACTAACCCAGTTATACTCTTCAGCTGTTGTGGTTATGGAGGGTACTCTCTTCCCCAGTAGGCCGGTATACACCGTCCCTGCAAACAGACCAACACAACCTTCCAAGTTCAAGTCCACGCTACTCCCATCTCCTCCTTCTCATTCTCCACCCCCTCCTTCATTTCATTTGGATTCGCTTCTCCAACATCTTCAGCACCTCTCTTCAGCTCCCATCACCACTCAGGATAACAGCACCCATTTCCTTTCAACTGAATTTCCGCTCCAACAATCCCAGAGAAACCAATTCACTTCAGTTTCCGTCCCCCGACTTGATCACAACCACACCCAGGATGCAAAGTTTGGGTTTTTATCAGCTAGGGGTAAGTTGATGCTCAATTCAATTGTTGGGTCTCCTTTGCATAGTTTAAATGATTTCTTAAACTCCGTCAAATTTCAAATTTGAGTTGCTTGAAGTTGATTTTCCCAGCCTCTTGAAAGCGCTAGGCCTTTCGGGCAATTGGGAAAGAGCCGTTTTGTTGTTTGAATGGGTTTTGTTGCATTTTAGCTCTGAAAATGTGAGGGTAGACAATCAGGTTATCGAAATTATGGTTAGAATCTTGGGGAGAGAATCACAGCATTCGATTACGTCCAGGTTGTTTGATTTAATTCCTCTTGAAGAATACTCGCTTGATATCCGGGCCTTCACCTATATTCTGCACGCATATGCTCGCACGGGCAAGTATAAACGAGCTATTGCTATCTTTGAGAAAATGAAGGAGACTGGTCTTGAACCAACTTTGGTCACTTACAATGTCATGCTTGATGTTTACGGCAAGATGGGTCGTTCCTGGAATACAATCTTAGACCTATTGGATGAGATGAGAAGTAAACGGCTTGAGTTTGATGAGTTCACCTGCAGCACAGTGATCTCTGCTTGTGGGAGAGAGGGTATGCTAGATGAAGCTAGAAAATTTTTTGCTGAATTAAAATTGAATGGCTATAAACCAGGAACTGTTACGTATAATTCTTTGCTGCAGGTTTTTGGAAAGGCTGGAATTTATACAGAGGCCTTGAGCATCTTAAAAGAAATGGAGGATAATAATTGCCCACCTGATTCTGTTACTTACAATGAGCTTGTGGCAGCATATGTAAGAGCTGGATTTCATGATGAAGGGGCTGCTGTCATAGATACAATGACCCGCAAAGGAGTAATGCCAAATGCTGTTACTTATACTACTGTATTAAATGCCTATGGTAAGGCAGGAAAGGAGGACAAGGCGTTAAAGTTGTTCAACCAGATGAAGGAGTTGGGTTGTGCTCCCAATATATGTACATACAATTCTGTTCTTGGGATGCTAGGCAAGAAGTCAAGATCAGAAGATATGATTAAGATTCTCTGTGACATGAAATTGAATGGATGTGCTCCTAATCATATTACATGGAACACCATGCTTGCTGTATGTGGTGAGAAGGGTAAGCACAATTATGTAAATCGGGTTTTGAGGGAAATGAAAAACTGTGGGTTTGAGCCTGACAAAGATACATTTAATACATTAATTAGTGCATATGGTCGGTGTGGGTCTGAAGTTGATGCCGCAAAAATGTATGGGGAAATGGTTAAAGCAGGCTTTACTCCATGTGTAACTACTTATAATGCTCTTCTAAATGCTCTTGCTAGGCAAGGTGATTGGAAAGCAGCAGAATCTGTCATTCTGGACATGGGGAAGAAGGGCTTCAAACCTAATGAAACTTCATACTCACTGTTGCTTCATTGTTATTCTAAGGCTAGGAATGTAAAGGGGATAGAGAAGATTGAGAAAGAAATTTATGGTGGTCATGTTTTTCCCAGTTGGATACTTTTGAGAACCCTCGTCATTGCAAACTTCAAGTGCAGAGAGCTTAAGGGAATGGAGAGGGCATTTGAACAATTGCAAAAGAATGGATACAAACCTGATTTGGTTATAATTAACTCCATGCTTTCTATGTTTGTCCGAAACAGGATGTATGACAAGGCCCATGAAATGATGCATTTTATTCATAAAAGTGAGCTGCAGCCAAATCTTGTCACCTATAATAGCTTGATGGACTTGTATGCCCGAGAAGGTGAGTGTTGGAAAGCAGAAGAAGTGCTCAAGGGAATTCAAAACTCTGATCAGAAGCCAGATGTTGTGTCTTATAATACTGTCATCAAGGGCTTTTGCAGGCAAGGGCTCATGCAGGAGGCTATTAGAGTTCTCTCAGAGATGACCTCTAATGGGATTCGACCATGTATCTTCACATACAATACTTTCTTGGCAGGCTATGCAGGGCATGGATTGTTTACAGAAGTAGATGAAGTCATTAGATATATGATTGAACACAATTGCAGGCCCAATGAGCTAACTTACAAGATTGTAGTTGATGGTTATCGCAAAGCTAGGAAATATAAAGAAGCGATGGACTTTGTTTATATGATTAAGGAACTTGATAGCTCTTTTGATGATCAATCCGTGAAAAGGCTAGCTTCTTACATTAGGGAGAGTTTGGAGTCTTGACTTTGTGAACTATCCCTTTAGGTTTCGTTTTTTTAATACATTGGCTAATTAAAGTCCATCAATTGTTGCAATTCTTATCACCATCCAAATCTAGTCTTTTGGCAACTCCATTTGTCCTATAAACTTAATATTAATTATATCATGAATTTTTTTTATGTAGTTTAGCCTCAGTCCATATAAAAGAAGGCATGCAATATATTGAATGCACCTATCAGTGAGAATAAGTTCTCTTTGCTGTGTCATGAGATATTTGGAATAAATAACTTAAAGCATATAAGTTTTAGTGCAAGAAAGTTCTCTAAGTTATATGCATGCTTTTTTCTCCTTTTGACTGGTGAAGAATACATAATTCAACTGAAACTCTGGCACAAAAGCTAGAGTTCTTTATTCTTCTTGTTAGATAATTGTATCAAGTATCAACTATGGTACCATACCATAGGATGGATTAGAAGTATGTGCCTTAACGAAGTCTTTTTGAGCTTCTGCAACTTCATTTATGCTTTTACTTCAGCCCTGACATTGCAAAACTCAAGTTTTACATATTACATTTACATATGTTACATCTATGTTTTTTAATGCACAAATCTTCTATATTTTGCATATGGGAGACAAGATAAGTTTTGGGTTAGAAGCAAAATTGAAGTTTAGGCATTGAATTTGCAGAATATGCAAATGAAATCAAATTTTGAACTTCTTGAAAGACAAAACACTAATTATGAAGTGTTTGCATAACTCAACAAAACAATAAAATATGCTGACATCAGATGAAATATAAATGTATTGTTCTGCTGATTGTTCACAGACTCAAGAACTAAAATGAAGGAAGAGCAATCTGGAGAAGCTCCGGGTTCAACTCAAATTCAACCATATCATGCTCAGTCAAGGTCACCCATGGCTCTTCCATGGCCATATCTTGTGGCCATTAAAATGAAGCTGGACCATCAAAACCAGAAACTTGAAGCATGAGCTTTTAACAGGCATTCATCTTACTAGAACATCAAAATGACATTTAAGATAGGCATACTGGTAGTGAACACCCTAGTTAAATTAGATTCACAGAAAGAATCTAGTCCAACTGCTACATCTGTAACTCAAAACACTTCCTTTGAAGGCACTTTACCAGCTTATCTGCTTCCCTCAACGGAGCAATATCAAATTGCCAATGTTTACCTAAAGAATGCTCTTGTAGTGATGGCACTGTCTGACTGTAGATGTTCACTTCATGGGTCATTGATGCTGGAAATGTTTGTTTAACTTACTCTAGCTGCTTCAATGCCTGATGTCCATGTAAAAGCCGTCACAGCATCAACAGGCATGGGATTGCTGCAAGCAATTTTAGCTTTGTCTAGACAAGTTTGTAATGAAAAAAAACAAAAAAGAGAGACAAAAGTCCCTTTCAATATGAATCTCCTCGTTACAATCTTTTCCTTACTAATCATAATTATGTCTCTAGGTGGGAAACTAAGGCTACTTCCATATGATGAGCCACTGTTTTATCAAGACTGCTTGCAGTTGCTATTACAGGCCAAGCAGAGGAATGAGTCCCCTGTAGTACCATCAACAATGTTGTGTGAGATGCTAACACGCCAAGCCCTATACCACCACAGCTGAATTCATTTTCCTGAACTTCCATGATTACAAGTTCCTCATCATCTGCTTCTGTGTTACGGGTATCAAATGGAAGAAATTATTGTAGCAACTTGACTTTTGGATATATCAGAATATGTGAGATTAGAAGGTACCTCAACATGAAGAATACCTGCATCCTTGCACGTGAACAGGCATTTTCTTTTATTCTTCCAGATAAAGGGTATTTCTGAATGAGGATATCTAATCTAAAGTCTTCAACTTGTTGTATATCAATGTAAAACCAGTGCCAGAAGTACTAGCATCCAAAGAAGAGTAGAGGAGGACAACTGGCATGTATGGTGAATGTGCCATTTGATCCAGAAGGGAGCAGATTTTAGAGTCTTTAAGGCGATCAACGGTTGAAGAGGATGGCTTCGTGGTCTTTTTAGATATAATGTTTATCTCAGCTTTAATTTCCATCTTGTTGCGAAGTTTCTGAAACAAAATTGCACATTTCTTTGTTGTAACTTAAACACGACAACTATGCACATTAAGCGAATCCAGTGATGTCAAAAGAAGCTTCATGATTTAGTTAGATGTCATTTTCGTGATTGACATGTAAGTAGACAACTTATGAACAATCGTGAGCGTAAAGAGCAGATAGAGTATAGAATTTGGTGCTTGAACAACAAGAATCATTATCTTTAGCCGAATATTGCAAGTGAAGACCTTTAGTCGTTAGGTTCCGTTTAGATAAAAATGAAATGTTCTTTGTCTAGGATTTGCTACATTTTCTTATCAATAATCGCTTTTTATTAAACCACCACTGAAAAATGAGGAGGTCTCTTCTGAATACAATTAAGAATCTCTAGATTTATTGATTATTATTTTTTCAGTGTTCTGGTTGGTGGTATTCACACAAACTTGTGCACGTCTCAACTTGTTGATCTGGTCTAACTAGAGAATGATTTAAATCTATGATGGTGTGTTTAATCAGATATCTGTATTAGATGTTTGCTTTCACTACTAAATCAATCCCTTGAAGTTATTGATTATTATGATATGATAAACCAATTATGTGGGATTTGGAATAAAAATATTGTTAATCAAGTGACATGAGTTTATATCGAATTAGTTATTATTATATTTAAATTTTTTTAATGTAATCATAAATTCATAATACATGATTTGATGTTAATGTAAGTCACCAAGATATTATGTTCATCACGGTTATCAAATAATTTTCTCTTTTTTTTGAAAATAAAAATTAGAATCTCTAACTTATTGTAGCCTTCATTGAAATGCTTACAAGAAGTGATCTTACTATGAGACATACTTCTACAATCTTAATTCATTTACGTTGAAGTTAACGATAGTCGGCTCCCCTGATTAATTTTCTGTTCACAACAACAATTCAAAATTCTAATTTTAATTTTATTTATGTCAAAATTTAAATTAACTAAAAATCTTAAATATTATATTTGGGACAAATAAAGAATTGATACATAATCTATTTTTGAATAATTGATCATAATTTATAAAAATGTAATAAATAAATTTAAATTAATAAATAAAAAAATTCTATTGTTTGCCAAATTATGCCGTTGACAATGGTTGTTGGTAGCATACTAGCAGTAATGTTTGTCGAAGTAGGGGAGCGATGGTTACCTAAGTCTGCCGACGATAGTAGCTACCAGAATATAGGTGGGACAATCGTTGTCAGAGTACGCTGGGGAAAATGATTGTTGGAGTACATTGGTGATGGCAGTTTTTGGAGTACATTGGCTTTTAAGTTCTAGGGTTGAAGCTGAGAATTGAAAATAGCGTAAACTAGTTATTTTTCAATTCTATAGAATTGGTACTCAGAATTGAAATTTCAAATCTAATGTGCATACCAAATATGATAATTAGAATTAAGAAGTTCAATTCCAATTTCAAAGCTAAATTTTAGGCCCAATTTTGTTCGCTAAATGTGGTGTGGGGTTTTGGTAATTGATGCATCAATTAGGCCATACAATAATATTTATAAGGCCATGCAATGATCCATTAATTAGGGGTGTGCAAAATTTAGATTGGTTTTGGTTTTAAAGAAAAAAGTTATATAAAATAAATTAATCGGTATTATTATATTGATAACTAATCGAATTAAAGAACTAAATTATTAGTATAATCAATTTTTAGCCAAAATTTTTTTTTAAAAAAATTATATCAACTTCGCATTTTTCTTTTTATAACTCAATTAACAATAGAGTAGCATAAAATTGTCAACAAAAAATCATCAAATAAATATAAATAATAAATTGAGGCAAATATTTCAATGAAAAAAATAATAAATTAAAATTTAATTTATATGACTTCGCTTTGATTCGGTTTTTATTTATGAAAATAAACCAAACTAATTGATTTTAATAAAAAAACAAAACTACATAATTTCAATTTTGATAAGTTTTTAGTTTTTGGGTCTCATTTTTTTTATTTAAATCGATTTAATTCAATTATAAACACTGTTATCCTTTGATACAATTTATAAAATTATAAAAATCAATCCAGTCATAATTAATTAGGTTGAGAGATCTTTTTAAAAAATTTGAACTAATCCAACTCGACAGTTGCCAAGTTAATTAGGTTGTTATTTTTAAATTCAAAAGAATCTAGTTGGGGTAGAGTTGAAAAAAATTAAAGGGTTAAATTCACTTTACTTCCCTATGGTTTGAGTACAATATCATTTTGTTGCTTTGAGATTTTAACTTTGTCATTTTATCTTGTGTGGTTAGTTCTGTTAACACTTAGTCTCTTTTAATTTTATTATCTAACATATTTAAGAGTTCTTTGTGCCTTTTTTTTTTTAATTTTATCAACTAGGAAAACTCTTAAAGTTTACACATAAAGATATGTTTAATTTGTAAAGTTGATATTTCATTTTACTTAACAAATCTTATTTGCTACCACGACACCAAATTTTTAAATCATTTCTGTATTTATCCACTTGCTTTAGATTACTATAGGAGTTGTTGTGAAGTTAAATGAATAAAAAAATCATAATTACATTGATTAAAATTAATGAATTTAAAATCTAAATTAATGAAATAAAACTGAAGGCAAAGAGTTAACAGAATTAACTATAAAGAGTTTAAAGTAAAAAAGTTGAAATCATTGAGTTACAAAGTGATTTCACCCTAAACAACTCGGGATAAACTGAATTTAATCAAAAATTAAAATATCAACTCTTATGTAGAAAAAAAAATAAAATCCGCAGCCTCAATCAAATCGAGTTGAAGGATTTTAAAATCAATTAAACTTCATGACCTAATCCAAGTTGGATCAAGTGGACAAATCAATCCAACTCAATAAATAGTCCCAAAATTTTAAAAAAAAATCAATGGATTCCATATTATCTTGTTGGGCAACCATACTAGTAAGGGCTAGCAAACATGCAACTTTCTGGGTCACTAAGAACTACATTTGTATTTACACTCTCCGCCAGAAATTCTCAGTATGGGACCCTGAATCATTAAAAGAAAAAAAAAAAAACGTACACCGGTGACTTTTCCTTTGTGTGCACTAAAACAAGTGGTTGGTTGTACAAATGAACGAAATTAGTTTGATTCTCAGTAAACTAACAATGCACACAAGCATATAATTTCAGACATAGAAAGAGTAATCTTTATAAACTGATTGCATAATCATTATAATTACTACTTTATTCATTTAGTGAATAGTGAATGATCTCAAGCCACTTACTCAAAGCCAACTTTGCCTTGCTAATTCTTAGCACAAAGACAAGAAAGAGAAAAAGCGCAATACATTATATGGCAAAGTAGTAAAGCGAGGGCACAGCACAACACAAAAAGGACATACTCTGCGCGGGCACAATCACAAGCATATCTTAGATGTCTACATTTATATCAAATTAAAAACTAAAGGGACCTATTAGAACTATAGTAAAATTATCTCAAAATACATATTTTATGAATCTTCCCTCATTTTAATATAATACAAAATTTCCTAAAATTAAACAAAATAACTTTTTTCAACAGATAACTTGTAAAAAAACATTAAAAAATGTTTAATGTTTAGGTTTAGTGAAATCTTTTACCTTTAAAATTTATTGAATTTATAAATTATTTAATATTTTTCTTTGGTAAATATTTATCTAAACTATTCTATTAAACGAAAACATATTTAACAACTACTGATACATTGGTTTTAGATGAAAAAAGTATTATCATAACATGTGATTATTTAATATAATAATTTAAATGAATATAGATAATAACATGCAATATAATTGACAAAAATAAAAATTAAAATAAACTCATAAGAGTAATGTTATATAAGCAAAAAAAAATAATTAATTTTTTTTATAAAATTCAATTAAATTTAAAAGTGATTGTATGATGGAATAAAATAATGGATATTACTTACTTATATAAAAATTAATAAATATATTAAATTATTCAAGTTAAAATTTTTTGATTATGTAATATTTTTCAAATTCATAAAAAAAATTATCTTAATTATTTACTTGATCAAGTAATAAGAAGAAATTTCAGGCAAAGCAGACCCATGTCCAAAATCCAAGAAACCAAACCAAACCGAAAGGAAAACCCAACCACGAACCATGGTGAGCCATCCAACCTCCAGATTTTTCCAACAAGCCAAAGGCGGTGGTGTGGCCACACGTAAACAGCAGCGTCTTTTGGTTCTCTCTGTCTGTGCAAGAAAGCAGAACCTCTCTCTCTCTCTCTCGTCTTCTTAGCTCAATTGCTCGCCACTCGTTTTATGCTTCTCGGTCTCTCCTCCTTCTGCACCCACCTGAAACTCTTCTAAAACCTTCGCTCGCCCGCTCTACCATTCTGATTCTGATTCCGATTCCGATTCCGATTCCGATTCTCATCGCTTTCCTTGTCCTTCATTCATGGGGTGAACTCCCAACCGCGCAATTCTCCTCGCGCTTGCAGCATGATGGAGTGGGATAGCAATTCCGATCTCAGCGGCGACGACGACGACGAACCCTTCGCGTTCGACCGCGACGACGGCCCTCTTCCCTTCCCTGTCCACAACTTGCTCCAGGCCGCGCCCTGTGGCTTCGTCGTTACCGATGCGCTCGAGCCCGACCACCCTATTATATACGTCAACACTGTCTTCGAGATGCTCACCGGGTACCGGGCCGAGGAGGTGCTTGGCCGCAACTGGTCAGTTACTCACTTTCATATGTTTTTTCCTTTAGCTTCTCGCTTTCTTTCTTGTTCACGAGAAATGAGTGCGGCTAGCTGCATTTTGCGGGAATGGAATGGGGTTTGGTGTTTTGCTTGACGTAGAAAGCGGATAACTTTGCACCCAATTTACTGATTGGTTATGGTTTGATCAGATATTAGAATTAGGTTTAGGTTTAGGACTTGTTTTGGCTGGGCATTTCCATCTGCATGATGCTTGCTTAAAACCCTAGCGCCCTTTTTTTTAGTGTTAGGAAACATCGAGAAATGGTTCCTTATTCTTTTCGTAGGTTAAGAATTGAAGACGTTGTTAGTGTATGTGATGTCATCGGTTTTCCTATGGCGGGTACACTAGGAGGGAATGTTGTCTCAAACATGCTGTAGAGCTTGGGATTGCCATTTCCAGGCCTTTTAGGGCGTAATGTTTCTAAAAAAAATGGAGTTTGGTATAGTTGTGGTTGATGTCAAAAAAACACAGGCAGGGCCATGTATTTAAATGCTGTGTATGTCTGCATCCATACTCGTGCTATGCTGAGGCAGGCTTAAGTCAACTGAAAATAAATCATGATATTAAAATAAAGTAGGTTGGAAAATGCTCTGTTTTTAACTATTTTGATCATGCATAGGAGAAGGAGTTAGTTTATCGCTACTGTTTGAATATCAAGTGTTCAAGTCTATCACAATGAAAAGGGACAAATAGCTTGCACATAGTGGCAGAGTGGAAACGGAGAAGGATGAAGAAGTAAAAAATAGGGGAGGGAGTTGAAGGGAGATGGGGCACACATGAAAAGAAACATAGGTGAAGTGGAGGAGGGGGAAGGATTCAAAGGGAAAAGGAAGGGTCAACAGGGGCACTTGGCCCCTCTGGTCCCACTTGGCTCCATCTCTGCTGCACTTGACAAATTGCTAGGTTGGTGCTCTGCTCAACAGCTTACTGGTGGCTTTTAGGAGGAAGTGAACATGAAATGGTACCAATAGTGGTTATTTTCCACTATATATCATTGCAAAATTTTTTCTAATTATTTAGGTAATTTTTGGCTTGTACTGTATTTGGAACCCTAGTAGTAGATAGCCATGAAAGATTTCAACTTCTGATTGTAGAGTGCTAATTAAATGAGACAGTGAACACGTTGCACCCTGTAATTCAGATAGCTTTTAGGAACTTTATTGTCTCTTTATATTGAGAAAATCTCATTACCTTTTGGTGCTGTTGGTGAAGGGCTGGGAATCTGAAGGCAGTAGGTTGCTTTGTGTATTAAAAGGTGTCCTGATGGCTTATATTTGTTAAGGGTCAGGAAAGGCTGAGTATTGATGTCCTATCCTCTGCGTAGGTAAGTTATGAAAGAGGTTGCTAGTATTCAGGTTTCTCCCATGATGATTACATAGAAATAAATTATTACCTCAGTTGTGTCGTCTTGTGAATTTTATTTCTAGATATTTTAGGGTATATGTTTCTGAGGTTGTAGAGTTTAGCAAAGTGTTCAGTTTTGTTATGGTTGATGCCACAGGCAGTGGTGTATGACACGCTAGCATACATACATCTGCTCTGGTCAGGATTAAGTCAATTACAAGTATATGATGAGACTAGAGTGTTAGGAATTCTGAAATACGTGGGACATTAAGAGAACCTTGATGCAAAACTACATTGGTATTATGGATATCAAGCTATGATGCAAGGATACGGGTAGGGGTATTGGATATAACACTGGTACGATACGAGAATGTGAGATACAGGTATAGTAGGGTATGACCTAACATATATATATATATATATATATATCATAGAACATCTAAAAACATATAAAACCATTATAATAATAAAAAGCAGTAGTTGGGTTGTTTAATGATTGAAGGACAACAATAGAGAAAAGAGTTTTTGTTTTTAGCACTAGTTATTGTAGGCAATAGAAGACTAAAATTTATCAAACCATTATAATATCTCATAGGTATTGGCCCAAAAATTCAAAAATAAAAAAATAAAATATTATAAAACAAAGGTTAGTAGTATCTAATGGTGTTCGGTGAGTATCTGATACTGTATCTAGTACGGGTACCTATTTGACGCAGGTACAATAGATATTTTGAAGTATCGGTGCTTGTCAAGTCTACCACTAGAGATAGCATAAAGATGACTAATTGAGTAATTGCCATCTTAGTGCTCAAGTGTTGTGGAAAAATGAACTTGATAGTTGATATTGAACATGATAAGAATCATAAGATAGCGAACACTGATTCTTTTTCACCATATGTAGTTAGAAGCTTTTTGACTTATGCTAAATTCTGAAACTTCACTGTCCAAGAACCATGAATAATTTTGAGTGCTAATTGAGAAGAGAGAGTGGACATATTGCAAATATCGTCATTTACAGATAGCTTTCCAGAGTAGGGATTTGTACGGAGTCCATGTACTGAGACATTCTCATTATTTTCTTATCCTTTGATTGAAGAGGGTTGGGAATCTAAATCTGTAGGCTGCTTTGTGTATTCTGCATGGTCGATACTGGCAATGGGTGTTTGTAGGGCCTGGCCTTTGTTAATGGTTCCAATGAACTATTCATTATGAGCACTGAAACTGCTAATTGATTTTAATTTATCTTAGTCTCAAATTGTGGTTATTAGATCTGGGATTTTGGTTCTGTAGGTTAGGAAGCAGTTCTTTTAGTTATGAATGAGTTTTAAATTTTACTGGAACTTCTCTCTTTTATGAAATTTTGTCTATGATTTGTGATATCTTCTATTGAGTTCACTTTATGAATACATAAAAGCTTCTCGGTGGACATCTATAAGTGAGTAGTGGTTATACAATTTATTCCCATGTCGCTTTGATCTGCAAGTGTATGTATTTTTTTTGGGAAACTGAAACTGACCCCTGATAGTAGGGCAAAATCTGTAAGAAGTTTGAGTTTTCCAAAAACTCTTTTTAGGCAGTGTGTTGTGGAAAATGTTAGAAGTTCTCTTTTTAGGAGCACTGTCATTGGAGAAGGAAAGTCATTTTTAGTTCTGTAGTTTGATGGATTGTAAAATACTGGCGCAAGTTATGTAATACTTTAGGGATGAGGATAACTAATGAAATGAACTCTAATATTTTTAGCAGTCCTTGTACTCATTATGTTAGAAGTATGAATTATCAAGATAAAAAATAGACAAGTAATAAAAATGGAAGACATAAAAAGAAGAGAAGAATTGATATGGTGCTGATAATCAATGTTCAAAGAAAAAAGGTTTTAGAAGTTTACTGTTCTGCTTGAACATCAGTAATGTTTGATAATTTCTCTCCCTTCTTCTGCATGTTTTTTGTCTATAAATATTGTCAATAGTGGCTTAGACTTCAGTCCAAGCATGATAGATGTGTATATGTTGATAAAGATTGGATGGGAAAAAAGAGTTTTACATATTGCTCCTTAAAGTCAGAGGTGTTTGAGAAAATTTTGTGGCACAATTGTTATTGGTTATTGCTAAAATTGAAATGGTAGAAATTAGATGGTGTTGCAATGATTAGAAGTTGTTGATATTAATTGTCCAGGTATCAATGATTAGAACTTGTTGATGTCAATTGTCCAGGCATCTGAAACATGCACAATAGCTAATCTATGGCATGAGGAATAAGTAAGACTGTTCCATCTTGAAAAGTCTGTAATGGGTAATTCCCAATTTCAGAATTGAATATGCAGAGAGTTCCCATCTGATTTGCTGAGAAAGTGCACACTTTGTTGCATTTTTAAGCCTCTTCAGCTTATCTATTTTGTTTTAATTTCTCTGTTTAAGGGGATATCTCATCCTCCTTCCTTGTATTTTTCCTCATTTTTCTCTAATAAAATTTCTGCTTTTTATCAAAATATGTCACAGTTAGACTCCTTCTGTGACACTGGTATCCCAGCTTGCTTTGTCCAGTGCTTCTATGTGAATGACCAAATGCCTTCTCTACTAACAAAATCCATGAAACAATCAAACAATATTTTGTCATTCTTATGTTGATTTAAACATTGTTATCATTATAAAATTTTATGCTTTTGCAGTTAAATAAATATTTTCCATATTTATAAGTTTTATTAATATAAATTGAAAGTGTGCATGTTTTCATAGTTCAAAAACAACTTCCTTTTTTGATAGAACACTAGAGTCAATTTAGAACAATTTAAATTTTGCAAGATTTCAACAGTGTTGTTTTTTGCAAAAAAATTTAGCGATAGTTGAATGCAGTGAATAAGTATATCTTTATGGATTTATGTTCTCTCTCACTATGTATCGGAGATGTTTTGTTTAGATTTAAGTTTTCAGTCTTGATTGGGCTTGAGATGAACGGTTATAGTATGCGAAGTATACATTAAAGGCACTGAACTTTCAATTGCTTCTCTTTCTGCCTATGTACTACACTGTTATTGTGTTAAAAGTTGTGGTTTGACAGATTATACAATGTTAATTTCTAACACAGATGAAAGATTTCTCGTGTGTTAAATGTAATAAATGTTCTGTTGCTGTGAGTATTTTGGAGTAGCATTTGTGAGAAAAAGATGGATAATCATTGTCACCAGTAGTGAGAATTTTTCCTGTCTTTCTAGTTTTTTTTGTTTAGGCATTTTAATGATGCAATGCCAGCCACTTGTCAATAATGATTACTTGGAAACAACGGTTCAAGAGATGCATGAAGTGTGGTTCAGACTTCAGAGAACTTCTTTGTTATTGAGGTGATGTAGGACACTAGTAAGGGAGATGCAAACATTATAATAAATAAAAAAATTATTTAGAAGCAAACATTTCAGTGTGTAATTTGTGTGTAGCCGCTTGAATAGCTGATGCAAGAATTATACAGAATGGTGACCTTAAATTTACTTCTTTTTAATGTACATATTATGATGGGGATGTGGATGTTTATATCTGTTGGGTTTAGCTTGTGTTATGATTTATGATAAAAAAGTAAACCTTGACTTTGGAAGCTAAAAAGAAATGGATATAGTTTCTTTACAATAATTTGTTTGCAGATTCATTTTCTCCCTCATCTTCCTTCTGCAAGTGTCTCTTGTTTGTTTTCACATAGACATATGAAGAAGGGCTAAAACCTGTGATAGTTGGATGTTCAAAAAATTTACTTTATTAGCTACAGGCTTGTAGCTTATTGGGACTGAGGCTCATGTGGATAGACTTAGCTTATAGTCTTTGCATAATAGCTTTGAAGTTATGCTCTTCAGGATGTAGAACTGCCTTAGGGAAATAAAGGAAAGAAAAGAAGGCAGAAGAGCATTCTATATAAGCAAATAAGCAATACCTGTTGGCCCTTTAGCACGTCTCTTACTTGCTCGAGTCTCTTTTGCTAGGTGTTTCTAATTCAATGTGGCTTTGTTTTAATCATTTCAAAATATTTTGCAGCCGTTTCTTGCAATGTCGAGGTCCATTTGCTAAGAGAAGGCATCCATTGGTGGACTCAACAGTAGTTTCAGAAATTAGAAGATGCCTCGAGGAAGGGGTTGAATTCCAAGGTGAGTTGCTGAACTTTAGGAAAGATGGAACTCCACTGATGAACAGATTGCGGCTGACACCTATATATGGAGATGATGAGATAACTCATGTCATTGGAATCCAGTTCTTCACAGAGGCAAACATTGATCTTGGTCCTGTTCTGGGTTCTACAATTAAGGAGTCTGCTAAATCATCAGATCGGTTTTGTTCTGTGCTTTCCTCATTGCATCCTCTTCCAGTGGGGGACCGGAATGTATCTCGTGGAGTTTGTGGGATATTGCAATTGAGTGATGAGGTACTGTCTCTCAAGATACTTGCTCGCTTAACTCCAAGAGATATTGCATCCGTTGGGTCTGTCTGTAGGCGATTGTATGAGCTGACAAAAAATGAAGACCTTTGGAGAATGGTGTGCCAAAATGCATGGGGCAGCGAGACTACACGTGTTTTAGAGACTGTGACTAGTGCAAGGAGACTTGGATGGGGTCGGCTGGCAAGGGAATTGACCACTCTTGAAGCAGCAGCATGGAGGAAACTGACAGTTGGAGGTGCTGTTGAACCCGTCACGTTGTAATTTTAGTGCTTGTGCAGTTGGTAATAGAGTTGTTCTATTTTGGGGGTGAAGGGGTTAACATGCAACCTATGAATGACACCTTTGTATTGGATCTCAATTCTAGTAATCCTGAGTGGCAACATGTCCATGTGAGCTCTCCTCCTCCTGGTCGTTGGGGCCACACACTTTCTTGTGTAAATGGTTCTCATTTGGTTGTATTTGGAGGCTGTGGAAGGGAGGGCTTGCTCAATGATGTGTTTGTTCTGGACCTGGATGCAAAGCCTCCAACTTGGCGTGAAATTTCTGGACTGGCACCTCCCCTTCCAAGATCATGGCATAGCTCCTGTACTCTTGATGGTACTAAGTTGATAGTTTCTGGTGGCTGTGCAGATTCTGGAGTACTTTTGAATGACACTTTCCTCCTTGATTTGTCAATGGAGAAACCTGTCTGGAGAGAGATACCAGTGGCATGGACTCCACCTTCTCGTCTGGGCCACACACTATCTGTTTATGGTGGTAGGAAAATACTGATGTTTGGGGGTCTGGCCAAGAGTGGGCCCCTGCGGTTTCGTTCTAGTGATGTATTCACGATGGATTTAAGTGAGGAGGAACCTTGCTGGAGATGTGTAACAGGGAGTGGAATGCCTGGTGCCGGAAATCCTGGGGGCATAGCTCCTCCTCCCAGACTTGATCATGTGGCTGTTAGTCTTCCAGGTGGGAGAATTCTGATATTTGGTGGGTCTGTTGCAGGCCTTCACTCTGCCTCCCAGCTTTACATCCTTGACCCAACCGATGAGAAGCCTACATGGAGAATCCTCAATGTACCTGGGCGCCCTCCGAGATTTGCTTGGGGACATAGTACATGTGTTGTTGGAGGGACAAGAGCTATTGTACTGGGTGGTCAAACCGGGGAGGAATGGATGCTAAGCGAGCTCCATGAACTTTCCCTGGCAAGTTCTGTCATCTAGATCCACTGAATAAACTGCATGCTGTAGTGAAGGGAATGCTTCAAGGCTCCGACTAAGTTGTGAAATCCTTAGCGGCAAAGGTTTGTGTTGGTCACTGATAGCTCTGGACAAGCATGGCTCTGGTCAGAACATTTGTGTATTAAGTTGTTTCCACAATGCATTGTCTTATACGGTTGGTTCTGGCTTGAGAAGAACTTTTCAATGAGTGACGAGAAACCATTTATGTTTTTTTGGAGGTTGTGTGAGACTTTGCCCTTCAGTATGCAAAATGAATTATTCTTCCTGAATAGATTGCTAGTGTCTGATAACAAGTAGGTAATATGTTAGGGTAGTTCCTCACTTAATTTCCCCATGTGTTGTTTTGTTCCAAATTCTGTAATTTGAACCATGACAAAGGAGAGAGAAAAGAAAAATGCATGTTCATAGTAACGTAATTAGGTCTATTATATGTAATGGAAACCCCTACTTCTATTTTATGCTTTTGAACAGGAGTCAGCTGACAGTTTGTGACTCTGTGGAAGACAACCCACCTTTGTGGGATAGGAATGCCTGAAAGCTTTGTAAACTGTTCCTAGAGTAGATTGTTGTTCATTCCTAGTTTCTTGAATTTTATGCTGCTACCGTGGTGTGTGCTAGTTTAGCTGGGGCTGGGGTCTGTGTTGGGTTTCTTCTATAGCCCAAAGGAATTGTTGCAAGGCATACCTTGTGGTCGCTCTGTTGAAGTAGATTAAATTGATTTTCCGTATTTTTATAACAAGGCTATTCTTGTAATTTGTGGTCATTGTTATACTTGGTTGTACTGGTTTGTGAACTACAAACAGATGTATTCAGGTAGGGGACGCTGCACTCGCCACATATTTTCCTGAATATTGTGATAATAGTGAGTATGGTAACATTTGTATGGTTTTTTTTTTTTAATTATTATTATTATTATTATTATTTATTATTTATTATTTTTTTATTATTATTATTTTTTTTTTATTGTTGTGTTCTTTTCAAATGCTAGAATAACATTAAGGGAGAGTAATAATGACAGTGGTGACTTTTTAATATTAGTGTTTGTGATGTTCTCTTCCTATCGATGATCATTTTAAAAGTCACTTCTTTTCTACTAATGAGTCATATCAGTGGTGATATTTTTTCAATACTAATGTTTGTCATGTTATTTTCTTCTCATCAACGATCATTTTGATGTTGACTTTTTTTCTACTGACGAGTTATACCAGTGGTGGTATTTTTTCAATATTAATGTTTGTTATGATATTCTCTTTTCATCGACGATTATTCCGATGATGACTTCTTTCTTTTTATGATTCATACAAGTGTTGACATCTCTTCAATATTTGTGTTTGTGATATTATTCTCTTTTCATCCTCGATCATTTTAATGATGATTCTTTTCTCACTGATAAATCATATTAGTGGTATCACTGCTCGAGTTATTTGGATTTGCCATTTGGTCAAGTAGATTCTTAAAATCTTGAGCAGTCATTTGAATTTACTATTTAGTCAAGCAACTTTAGAATCTTCAAGTCTTTTGGGTCTGTCATCTGGTTAAGCGGAACTTTAAAATTCATTCATCTCACGTCATTTGGGTCTATCATCTGGTCAAGTAGAATCTTAACTCTTTATACTGATGATCATTCTAGTCATCTTATTGAGTTATTACTAAGTTATTTTTCGAGCAATGTTTATCTCTTTGGTGTCTTCGATATCTTGAATTATTTTTGAGTTATGAAGTTCACTTTATATTTATGTTATTTATTTAAAGTATTTATTTATAACAAGCTTAGAGTTTAGTAAGCTTTAACTTGAGGGAGAGTATTAGAATATATCTAAAATATCTTTAGAATATTTATAATATCTTTAGAATATTTTAAAAGTTCTTAGAATATATTATGGAGTCAATTAGTCATCTAATTAAGGATTTTTAATTTTATTATGTTTCATGTATTTGTTTATTTAATTAAGATTATATTTTTTTATTTAATTAGAATTATTAGAATATAAATAAGGGTTAGTGTTTTATTTTTTATAACACATAAAATATATATATCATATATACTATTGATTAATCTTTATTTTATTTTTTTTTCTCTCTACCTAAACTCTATAATTTCAACAGGGATGAAATCATTTTGTTATCTTGTGGTTTCGAGTTTGTCACTTTACCTCTTGTGGTTAGCTCCTTTAGTATTTTATTTTCTTTGGTTTTATTTTACTAATTTAAATTATAAATTTATTAATTTTAACTAATGTAATTAGATTTTTTTTTAGTCTCTTAACTTCATAAAAATTTATATAGTAATTTAATTACATATTATTTAAAGTAAATGAATAGATGTAAAAATACTTTAAAAATTTAATATTATAATAATATATTTTGTTGAATAAAATAAAATATTAATTACATAAATTAAACATATCTTAATTTATAAACTTATATATTTTATAAATTATAATATAGATAAAAAAATTTTAATTGATAAAATTTAAAAAAGATATAAAGTGCTTTCAAATATGTTGAATAATGGATTAGAGGGAATAAAGTGTTAACAGAACTTATTTTTGTAGAACAAAGTAACAAAACTGAAATTATGAGGTAGCAAAATGATATTCTCAAACCACAAGTTGAAAAAAATGAATTTCACCCTATATTCTAATGAAAAAAAAGATCATTTTCTCTACATTGACAAAAATTAGGGGCTCAACGTCCACGGTGATTGTGTTGTGTGGTTGAAGGCATTGCTTTTAATTTACTTGCAGTTTTTTTTAGTTAATATATGAATAATGTATTTAATTTATTTTTAACACCATTAATCATTTGTATGGATAATTATTGTTAAATTAGAAACTTATTTTAATACGAATAATCAAATTGTAATTCCTCCTATTATTCTTATAATCGAAAGGGACTGAAATCTAGCTCTCCTCAAGTTTGAATTTATATTCTACGGTACAATGTAAATATATATCAACGAACCAGCCCCTCCCCTAAAACAAAGAAAATAGAATGGAGTTAGAAAAGAGAAGAGTTGCGTGATGTTATATGAACATGTTATCAATAATATCCATTAACATGGACACTCATCAACATTCAAACGATTGCTTGTTGACCAAAAAAAAAAAAATCGATTGATTGCAATTTTATGTTGGTAGATTAATCAAACTAAGAAGTGTACCACATTCTTAAGAGTGTACTTTCTTCATGAGGAATGGGACATAATCTTTATGAGTTTAATTTTCATTACTGTCGTAAAATTTTTTTTTATAATATTATTTAATTATAAATTATTAAATTATTAAAAAAAATTTGATTTAAATAATATTTATTTAAAAAAATTAAATGCTTAATAAAATATAATTAAATAATAATATAAAAATATTTATATGAATATTGAATCAAAATTAAATCTAATATTTATAATACTATAATTTAAAAATGTGAATATGAGCTGTTTGGATAGGTAGAGATATTGGTAAAATGCACTTTGAGTAGTAACTTCAACTATTTCTTGTTGCGGACTGAGGAAAGAAGGCATTCTCAGATTTACATTCATGTGAGGCCCCCTTTGGACACTACCGACAAACAACAAAGTTATATATATATCACATGAATATGATTAAAACACTAATCATGTTATTTTAAGAAGATGTTGTTCCTTTTTATTTTTAACGAGTTATCAAATATTTATTAATGATTAATTCACAATAAATATTTAAATTTCATATTTATCAAAATAACTATACTATAAAAAAATGAGTAGCAAAACAAGCAAATTTTACTAGTTCTTCATTAAATCTTAGGTTTAATTAAAGTTTTGGTCATTTTATTTTAGTAAAATAAATAATTTAATTTTTTTATTTTAAAAATAAATTATTTTATTCATCTATTAGTTTATTTTCTTAAAATAAGTAGTTTTAATTTTTCTGTTTGTATATAATTAAAATTTTGAAAAAAATATTAATGTGGTATAAAAAAAATTAATTTTTATTCTAAATAAATAATTTAAATATATTTAACATGTATATGACTCTCTAAATATTTAAATTAACTTTAATAATAAAATTAATATTTTATTAACTATCTTTATTAAGATTAATATAAATATTTAAGAAGTACATGTTATGTGTATTTAAAATGATTTATTTAAAAATAAAAATAATTTTTAATATTATATTAATATTTTTTATTAAGTTTTTAATGATACATTGACTGAAAAATCAAAACTGTTGATTTTTCTAAAATAAAAGGGTAAAATTATTTATTTGATTAAAATAAAAGACCAAATTTATAATTAAGCTTAAATCTTAATAATGGCATGACTTTAACGCAATAATTAAAGCACATTCCCATTCCTAACCCTGAGTTAGGACGAACTAGACAACAGAGAGAAACAGAACAACTAAAGTACATTGCATTACAAGGATCCAATCACACCACCGACCACTTTCGTTGCAACTCGCACTTCACTCTACTGTTAGTCTTCGCTCTTCTTCTTCGTCTTCGTCACCGCCAAATCGCTTCCTCTCTAACCCAATTCCCACTTCCTCTCAATTTTCCGTCAATGCCTATCAACACTGAATCTGCGCCGCCGCCCGTGATCGGCAAAATCGGCCCTTACACCGTTTTCATGACGCCGCCTTCCACCCCGAAGCCCTCCGACGACCGCCCCGCTCTCCATTCCCCCAAGAAGATCGCGCCGCCGCCGGTTCAGCCTCCGCCGCCGCAGATGGAGGAGTCCGTTCCCGCCGATGGCTCCCTTTTGGGGTTTTTCAAGAATGCTGCGACTAAGGCGCAAAGCGGTACGTATGTGTATGTGTAGGCTTCCTGTTCAAGATGTATGCATTTTACTGTCTTTGTTTTTTTCTTTAAATTTTTTTTCCCTACTGAATAGACAATGTGTGTAGAACAATGAAATGGAGTCAAAATTGGAAGAAAAAAAAATGATTAGGACCTGGTCTGAGTCGGTTAGATTATTTGACATGGATTGTTGAAAATTATGGCGAGATGTAGATGGGTGGGTGCCGTCCAGTGTTGTTCTTTTTTTTTTTTTTTGGACACGGACTTGAGTTAGAGACTTAGAGTGATGTTATCTGCTTTTAGCAATACTTTGATTTGACACCTAAAAATGTATAGAACTGAAAGAGTTTTGATAATGTATGACTGAGTCCAGTGGGATTGATTTAGAAAATGAAGTAGTGAAGGTAATCATGGGTGGGTCCTGTCTTCTCTGCTTCTCTGGTTGGCAGAAGAAGTGACAATTAAAACAGCCCTAGATTGGATAAATTGAGTAATAGGCGTGGAAACTGTAACTGGAAAATACATGAAAACAATGCATGCTTGCATGTTATGTTTTTTCTGATTCCGGAAATGGAAATAAATGGGTATAAGTAATTATGACCTTTTCTTGTTTTGATTTCAGATCCTATTAAGACAATAGATCTTTGACTCAGGTTTTGATTAATTCTCACTAAAAGTAAATACCCATTACCTTTCCTTTTACAGCCCACTCAAGTTTGGATGATCATTTGGCACGCTGGTTTGGGTTGAATCAGTCAAAGTACCAATGGGCTCTTGATGATTATTATGAGAGCAAGGGAATGGTGAGTGATTAATTGGATGCTATTTATTGCAAGATTAGTGTGTATTGAATCAAATTCAACACATAATATAGCATATATGATTTTGGAAATGGGATATGCTTCTTCTTTCATTACCTTGCTATGATGTGCTTCCCTTTGATTTGAACAAATGTGCTGATATGACTACTTCACTAGCATTAGTATATATTCTTTTGAATGTTCTTTTGTTTTCATTAACAACTTTTTCTTCATTAATTTTTGTTCATTGGGGGCCTCTAGTTCTTCTGTTTCTCTATGGAGTTCTGATAGAACATGTAAATGTAGTTAACTAGTTGTATGCCATGTTGCAGCTTTTTAAATTTTAACTAATTGCATGCAGCTATGCTTGAAAAGTTGCAGAATTAAGAAGTGAATATTAAGTTCCCTCTTTGTTTTTGGTAGAAATTTAAGTTTCATTTGACATCATTAAAGTTGGGTTTATTATATAGTTGAGTCGTGTTTGTTCATCAAAGAGCAGAAGTACTATAGGTTTTGCATTGACCTGCTGGTGAGGGAGAGAGAGTTTGGCAGTAACTTGCAACATTATTCTTTTTTTTTTTTGAAATGGGGTTGCAACAAATTTAATGTCACAAAAGGAATATCCTTGCTTTTATGATGTGACGATAAAAGACGTAAGAAAAATTTGACTGGGTTTCTTGACGTCATGGGATTTATCGTATGTACAAGTACTATCTATCATGGGGGTCATGTCACACTGTTATTTGTGGAAGGAAGAATTGAGAAGGAGCTTTGGATTAAGTTTGTCAAAGATAATAGTAATAGCTTTGTAAGTTGTGACTGCCTTTGGGCCATTTGCTTTATGTGCAAATTACAGCAGAAGTTACAAGTCAAAGTTAAAAAATAGGTTAACTAAGGGCCTTTTCCCTGGCTTTTTAAGATTAAGTTAGGCATATTATCATTAATATTTTTTATTTGGCTACTTGATTTATCCAAATTTGAATCTTTTTATCAAACTAGAAAGGATGTGCTCAGTTTGAGTTTTAACAACCAAGATGATAATGAAGTACAATTTGGAGTCTGATGAAAGTTTCAAGAGAAAAAAGGATTCTGGGGGAGATAATAGGCTCTTATTTTGTGTTTACTTCTCAACATTGAGATTCTTTATACCACCCAAACTTGTGGATTCTTCTATGAACTTGTTGCTTACCTTCTTATCCCTGAATTATGATGTACTGGCCATTAGGTCTTCCATAGCAATGTCTAGCCCTTTTGTGTTGTATAATTATGAAGATGATCATGGAACTTGACCTTATTTCTAGCAAGGTGCATAATCCTTCTCTTTCTGAGAATTTTACTACTTAATGTGTTATAATCCACTGCCAATGGTCAATTCTTTCTCTCCGCGCTCTATAAGAGTGCAAAAACTTTCTCATAAGCTATCATAGATATGCTATAACTTCCCGGCCTCGATAGTTTAATTGAGTTCTGAGACTTGACTTGCACAACAGTAGAAGTGTCATGAACAAGAATGTTATTAGAAAATGAGCAAGATACATGTCAGGATTTAGAAACTTACTATACTTGACAAGTCGCTGGCTTTTCTTTAGTCATCTTGCATCATCAATGAAGTGATTGCGGTAGAGCACTACTTTTGGAGTTTGGCCGCTGAAAATACTGCTGCCATGTGGCAGAAGTGGGGGTTGAAGAATTGATATAAATGATACACATTATAAAAGGGAGATAGAATTTGTATCCATCTCACGTTATATTCTAGTTCAACTGCACCCATCAAAAGTGAAATGATTTGTAAGATCTTTCATATTGAAGTTTCCCTGCCTTGGTTTGATCTTCTTTGTTTTTATAGGGTTATCCTTTTTCCCTGTAACTGTTATTACTTCTTTCCTTCTAATAATATTCTTCTATCAAAAGAAAGAGGGTAGGGGTAGGCAATTCACTTCGATGCCCCTCGGCTTGGTTTAGGTGGAAAGGTGGACATAGAGTACATGACAGGTTTTAAGTTCCAATTTTAACGCACAGGACATGATAAATGCCATTGCCATTGGGTTTTATGGTTTTTTTCTTTTTTTTTTTGGAGTCAGGGTTTTATGGTTCTAATTTCACATTTAAGAAATAAGATGGAGATCCTGTCTGAAATTGAATGAATTTGTCATCTACTGCATCTTACACTGTCCAATGTTATTTTCATACAATTATGAATTTAGTTTTGAACCAAAACATTGATAATATTTTGCTGAATGACTTGATTCTACCAAGTGTGTGTGTGTATGTATTTTACTTTTAAAGTATGAGGCTTTATTGACCGCAGGAAAAAGGAGATATTAAAGTGAAAGAAATATCAAGCAAAGCACAGACTGTCTGACTTGCCTTGGGCTGGTAGTACCTTTGCAAAATTTTGTTACCCTTGAAATGTTTGGGGGACCTTCTTTGACTTGACAATTGGTATTTGTATGCAGGATTCATCAAACGTGAGGTGTGAAGACTCCGTCTTGAGTATATTTATACCTTTATAACTTACATGTGAAGTGGAACAAATGCGTCTAATATGCATCAAATAGTTCTATGATCAACACCCATTGATCCGATTCAACGGTCATTTTCCAACTCCAGCAGTTGAATCTGATTATTCGACAGTCGAATCCTGTAATCGTATTATCAAGTTATATCTCTGGGGCAAATGTTTTGTTCCTGTATCCTAGTTTCAGTCATGTTTTTGGTTTCTGTACCTTTGAACTGTTTATGTATTTGTACTTAGTTATGGAAAAAAAATGATAATTGCCTTCTCGTAATGGAAGAGTGATCTAATTTATGACTGCGGAGTAATATGCTCATTCACGCATGAGCTAGCTGGTTGCTCTGATTCCAAAGTAACTAGGGCTTGTTTTTGTGTCCCTCAATTCATTGTTAGAAATGGAATTTTTAACCAAATTATATTTTGAAAACCCGTTTAATCGGAGTTATCAAAGTGGATGACCAAGTGGGGGTATCTAGGGAACACTGTAGGTGAAGTTTTTTTTTTTGTTGGTCAACCAGTAGGTGAAGTTTAACTTTGCCTAGAGTAGTCATATGCAAAAACTTCCGAGAGATAGTGATGGGTTGTAAAAAGAAAAAAGAATTCTCCCTTACTTTATTAGTCGCTGTCTTATCTCCGTTTTATATTCAGGGAGTTCCTTGTCGGTTAGAATGTTAAACTCTGTTTGCTCTTGAATTGTCGTTGGCACGAAGGTTCCACGAAAACTCAAATGGGTTTGGCTCATAAAATTTGGGTAGCAGCGAGATCCTGGGCGGATGGTACTAGGAAAGTGCAGGCCTAAAATTGTTTGGAGTTATGCGCCATTTGGTGTCTGGAATTGCAATTAGACATGCCGATCCCAATTTTTAATGTTTGGAAGGCCTTTTTAAATTAGAATTGTAATTTTGCGTAAAACAACTACTTCACGTCCTTCCCAATTCCTAATCTGAGACTAACGTGACATTTGATGTGCTGGATTGATGATTCATTTTCGGTTCATTTTATGGAATGGGAAACTCTCAAGTTTATTTATAAAATTAATTGTGGAATAGTAATTTTATTTCATGTATCATTTCACATATTCAGAAATGAAGTATTGAATTTATTTTCTCTTACTATATGTTTAGAATTATAAAATTTAAGAATTGATTTAATTTATAAATAATTTTTTATTTAAAAATTTATAAAATAAGAATTGATTTAATTTTATTATGAATTTAAACATGAAAACTGATTTTTAAATCACATTAAATCAATTCAACTTAAATCAATTATATTTTTGAAGGGTTCCAAACGGAGTACTAAAGAAGTAGAATTGATATTTCATGCTTCATAAAATAGCATATAATTTTTTTTTTATACAATGAGTATAGAAATATCAATTTACATGCTTTCTCTCCATGATATTTGTTGTACAAAGATAAATCAATTTTAACATTTTAACTTACTAATACCATGTAACATTCTTAATTGGAGATCATGTAAATTTCATAACATCTTATAACCCTTGTCAAAGGAAAATATAAACTATTTACTGCAACCATTTATTCTTAAAAATATACTTCATTACATTCAAAGTAGTAGTCACATTCAAATAATTTTGCACCTATTAACAAAGAACTAAAGATTGCCCGAACGGGCTCCTAACTAGGTAAACTTAATCTAACTAATAATGGAGGACTCTCATCCGATAAGGATCCAGAATCTGACACCACTCAGGTCTTCAATCTCTATGATAAGTTTAAGGTATGTACTATGTAGGTTGCTGCCAGAGTATAACAAAGATTCATATTTTTCTAGGCTATCTTCAATACCAACGTTTCTTCTTGAATTTTCCAACCATTTCCATTTTAAATAATTTTTTTTCTTTAGGCTTTTTGTCGCATGGTGGTGTAATTTTTATTCTTTTTTATTCTTTTGGATACTTATGAACCTCAGTGCTTTTCTGTTTATGGTGCGATTTTTTTTAGTTAAACTTTATGTATTTAACTACTTATTAACTTTGATGAATTTTTAGTTTATTAAAATAATTTTCAATCTCGAGATAAATGACGTGCCTTTGATTCACGAACATATTTGCTCAAAAAATTTATCATGCCCAAACTTTGTAATTAAAGCCCCTCTCTCTCTCAAGCATTTTAATTATGATAAAATAATTGTAAAAATGTTATAATGAATTTTTTAATATGCTTATTCTTAAATATATACAAAAAGTTATAAACTTTTGTATTGGTAAATAATAGTCAAAGATATTATTTTTAAAAAATTTATAAGAAATATAAATATAAAAAATATGTTTTTCAGTGAATGAGTGTTAGTTATAATTGATTTACTTATTCACATTTTACAAATATGTTACGTGAAAATTTTTTAAAAAGTTAAATTGAAGCTGGAGAATTAGAATGAAAATATTAACTATCATAATATAATTTAATAATATCTTTAAAATTCTTTTAATAAATTTATATTTTAAATTGAATAATTTAACAAAATTTTTTTTATGAAAAATTCATTATTATACAAGACTTGTCTATATTCCAGTATTTTTTATTTTTCTAAATAAATTTTATATAACTATAGATGAAAAAATATTTAAAAAAAATTTGATTTTTATATCATAAAATTTTTTTATTGTATTAAATTTTTTATTTTGTTAATAAAAATATTCTTATTAAAAATAATTGTAATTTTAATGTGATGTTTTATAACTATAAATTATTTTTTTTTGAAGTTTTTAGACAACATATATCTAGATAATAGAATTAGAATTAAAGTTAAAATTATAATTTTATATCCTAATTCTTTATGCAATCTAAATACAAAGTTCAATATTCCAATTGCTGCGTCCACAGAGACCCATAAATTTGTTCATATGTTTGTTTCTAGTCGTCTTGGAACTTAGCAAACCAGCTCACTCAGCCAAGTATATCCATGGTATCAAAGGGTGACACCTGTAAATGATGGAACCATAGAATGATCACAAGGTCCACACGCCAATGGGGTTTGATTTGAAACCTCAGATGTAGACATGATTATTTTTTTTTTCCCCTGGACAAGACATGATTGTTTTTTCTGCTGTCTACATTGGATTTTTCATATAAACTCAACTATTTTACTATTTCCTTCACCTTCTTCCTCACTACCATTACTGTAATTTTGAATTCTTATCTACTGACTAATGTCAAGCACGAACGATGTAGAAGCGATTTCTCTTATCATCAGCGGGGGTAGTATTCAAACCTGTGATATCTCTCTTTCGTATTCTTCTTGTTCTGCGTTGGTTTTTCTTTGTTTTGGTCACCAGGTTTCTGACTGAACACTTGCATGTTGCAGTTGTAATTGTTGTGAAGATAATTATTTTGGTGGCTGTGTGCCACAAAAGATCTCGGATTGGTAATGTATCGGTTGGTCCAGACACACAGTTTCTGACACTCACCATGGATAAATTCCTGAACGACATGGAGAGGGAGAAGCCAATCAGGTTTACCGATCAGCAGCTGAGGATTGCAACTGATAACTACTCTAACTTGCTGGGCTCAGGAGGCTTTGGTGCAGTCTACAAAGGAATCTTCAGCAATGGAACCACCGTGGCTGTGAAGGTTCTGCGTGGAAGTTCTGACAAGAGAATTGAGGAGCAGTTCATGGCAGAAGTGGGTACCATTGGCAGAATTCATCATTTCAATCTGGTTCGGCTCTATGGATTTTGCTTCGAGAGGCACCTGAGGGCGCTGGTGTATGAGTACATGGGGAATGGCTCGCTTGACAAGTATCTGTTTCAGGAAAACAAGGCCTTGGGATTCGGAAAGCTTCATGAGATTGCAGTTGGAACAGCCAGAGGCATTGCTTACTTGCATGAAGAGTGCCAGCAAAGAATAATCCACTATGACATAAAGCCAGGAAACATTCTCTTGGACAGGAACTTCTATCCCAAAGTTGCTGATTTTGGTTTGGCCAAGCTTTGCAACAGGGAAAATACTCATGTAACCATGACAGGAGGAAGGGGGACTCCTGGTTATGCTGCACCTGAGCTATGGATGCCATTTCCTATAACTCACAAGTGTGATGTTTACAGCTTTGGAATGCTGCTGTTTGAGATCATAGGTAGGAGAAGAAACCTTGACATCAACCTTCCAGAAAGCCAAGAGTGGTTTCCAATGTGGGTTTGGAAAAGATATGATCTTGGACAGCTGGGGGAGTTGATAATATCCTGTGGGATAGAGGATGAAAACAAGGAGATCGCAGAGAGAATGGTTAAGGTAGCTCTGTTGTGTGTTCAATACAGGCCAGAATTAAGGCCTATAATGAGTGTTGTGGTGAAGATGTTGGAAGGTTCAATAGAAATTCCAAAACCTTTGAACCCATTTCAGCACCTGTTGGATGGGATTTACCCTGCACATACAGTCCAAGCAGCACACACCTATACGAGTATCTGTTCTGGCTCTTCTGTGGTGGTAACCGAATCCAGCATTGTATGTGCTACTCCTATTATGAAGAAGTATGAGATTGAATTAGCCTCTAGCAATGGGTAATGGGGGACATAGGCTATTTGAATGGAAGCTTTTCTATAGCTTAAATAAATTTGTAAAATATTTTCCTTTCTACCAATTTGATTCCGTTGCATTTGTTCTATTTCTATGTCCTTTTATTTTTGGTGATGATGCCCTTTTAATTTCTTTCTACCTCTGGACTATCTGGAATTAACAACTTTATTTAATAGGTGAAGCAAAGATGTAAACTAGACAAGCAAAATATAGGACCACATACGGCAATATCACATCAGCTACCGCAAATTCTCTGCAAAATTTCTTCATCGATACAAAATCTTCAATACAAATTGCTTCTTTTCTCCCCTATAAATGTGCCCAGAAAACTCCCACATTCTGCTAACTTGGTCCTAGACCTAGTTCCTCATGTTCGAGCTCCCCAACAAATAAATGGTTCCAGACCATTCCTTGACCATCTGCTGTCCATGGCTGACAGCCAGCAGTCCATTTGCCTATTTATACTCGTAGCAGCACCCTATTTCACTAACATAAGAACTCAAAATTTTCCTAAATTTTTCTTTTTCATTATGATAATTTTGAATTCTTTGTACACTAATGCTTCAGTATCTTCGTAAATTATGCTCAAATTTCGGGTCAATTCAATTTTAATCGAGTCATTTTATTAACTTTATTTATGTTTTAAGTCGAGAACAGGTCAAGTTAAATTCATAAACACTACTAATTCACCACCACGTTGAGTATTTAATATTATAAATATGACCAATTCACTTAATATATTTGGAACTATAAAATTTAAAAATTAATTTAATTTATAAATAAAATAAGTTGTTTAAAAAGATAAAATAAAAATTAATTTAATTTTGAAATTCTTGTAACTTTATTTGAGTAAATTAAAAAATTCACTCAAATTTAGTTGATTTTAATTATTTGAACTAATGAGTATATTCTTATTATTTTATCCATTTTATCTATGAGTTTAATTGTGATCTATTATTATAATAAAGAATTTTATACGATTATTCAATCATATCTTGTCAAATAATTTAAAAAATTTAATTAAGATAATAATTATTTAAAAAATTAAACTCTTTTAATAATTTGATAAGATATATAATATAAAAAAAATTTAAAATTAAGAGTGAATCAAAACTAAATCATTTACCTATACTATTTAAATTTAATTACATTCCAACCATGGCGCTAAATCCAATTGTCGAGTGTCGGCGATTAATAGACACAGTTCAGCAATCACCATTGATTGATATAATATCATACGCAAAAGATCAAAAGCACAAAACAAGGCAAGATTGGCCCATATTGTTATTGTTACGCTATTGATCAAAGTCTATGGAAGACCAAGAAAAGATCAAAGTCCATGTATTAAGTTTGTTTCTATCCTCTCTGCAGTAATAGTGACTCGTCCTTTTGTATCATTGGCTTTGACAAAGCTTAAAGCGATTGGGTCTTACTATTATCTCTGAAACAAGCCATCTCAATTCATTTCAAAGAAACTGAGAAGCAACTTCAATATGAAGAAGTTTGAAAACAATCTATTGTTTTCCTTGTTCCTCCGTTGCCATTGTCGTAGAAGGAGCTGCCCCTCCGACAAAAGACCAGAGCATCTTTCCGGTGAGATTTAGATTGAAGCATTTCTCTGATTGATAGTTGCAAAATTTAACAATCAGATATAAAATTTTTGCTAGAGATTTAAAAAAGAGATCTGCAAGATGAGCAAAAACTGTGGTTGTATTTGGACAAAATCAAACGCGTTAATCCAACAACAATTTAGAGTTTGAGAAAGACACCATATAAACGAATGATGAACTCAATCGGCTATGAGCGACAGCGATGACGCCATAACCATGGATGGCTTGAAACTTGATGTAGAGGGGAGGAAGCCATTGAGGGTCAGCTGCATTTCACCCTTTAAATTTTGTTGAGACATTTTATCTCTGAAATTTTCCTCCCTAAATTTTTACAAAGAGCTGCCAAACACAATTTAAAGGAGGAAATCTCTTTATAATAGCATATATAAATAAGAAAAAAATTATATCAAATCATGTTTCCGCTTTTATCCATAAATTATTCACTACATTCGGAGTGTACTACTACTGACTGACACCTTCTTAACTTGGAACTAAGAAGTCAACTGGATCACTGTCATTAATATTTTCACAATAAATTCAAATTTATTTGATATCATATCCTGTAAATTAAAAAGTAAATCATTACCCAAGTGTAGTTGGTTTGATGCAGTAAAAATGGGTTGTCCATTACGCGAATTTTACTTGCAATATCATAAATTAAAAAAAAATGTTAGTACCTGGATTTGCCCACACTTTGAATCTCATTTTTATAGCCTACGCAAGGAAGCTTTACTTCTTTCAAACATGGAATATTTGGTTGCTTGAATGGCCGAATAGCTGGTTGAATCTCGAAAAGCCACCCTTGTCTAAGCGTCTTACCTCAAAAAGAAAAAAAAGTAAACATATTCGTTTTTAAGTTTATCTATATGTTTTTATCTCATAATTATATTTTATTTTATTTCTATTCTAAATATTTTAAATATCTATTATATTTATCTCCACCACCAAGTTGGTTAAAAAAGCTAACATAACTTAACATGACATTTTATATGAGCACAAGTGAACAATTAGCATTGAAGTGTATTTTGCTAAGATTTTTTTTTTGTTTTGTAAAAGTAGTGATTATTATGAATTCGATAAGTGTATCAAAAAGAACTATGCTTGTCATATAGATTATTATTAAAAATTACATTAAATTAATTTATAACAAACATCTTTATTAAGGTCTAATAATATATTTTTCGGTGGCAAGGTTTAATAATATATGACTGGATATGACTGATGACAAAAGGAGATTTGAGACAAAGAAGCGAAATTGGATGATTAGATTTTCATATTTCAATAACTTGCAAGAACTTTGAAATGGATAGTACATGATAGCAGATGAAGCCAAATTTTGATAGGACATAATATCTATATTTCTATTCATAATAAATTATAATTAAGTAACCGTATTATATCACTAAGATTAGCAAGTTAATATTTCAAAAAACAAAACAAAAAATAGTTTTCTCTACTTGAATAGGTCTTGTTTTATATATGCTTTGGTAACTTATGCTATTGCTGCAAAATTCATCATTTTCTAGAGTTTGAGAGCCATATTTCAAAAATCTTTACTTATATATGATTTTTTAATTATTAAAAAAAATGCTAATTCACTCATTTGTTTATTTATAATGGTTTTTCCAATCTCATCCTTTAAAGGTGAGTTGCTGAATTATATATAATAAGATGAAAAGCAAGTAAGTTTTGTTAATATTTTTAATGAAATTAGTAGTTGGAACAAATTTGATTTTTTTTTTAAGATTTCATCGAAAATGACACAAAATATAATTGTTGTTGCACAAAATAAAAGCTAGAGTAAAATTAAAAGGTGAAAAAAATATATTTTAAAAAAAGAGTGAGAGATGCTTACAAGCCATGTTCAAATACATTCTATCTGTCTGGGAAGAACACCGTGAAGTATTTCCGCAAGCCTATTTTCACTCCTACCAAGCACATTCTATACTTTCACGGCTACCCTGTGCCTGACTGTAGGCTGTAGAGTGAAATTTGCTCGACCAGACAACAAATGCTGAAATTTCTGATGTCAAACATTAAAGCTTAGTTCCACCATCTCACTCCTGTATTCTGGGTTGTTGAAAGACATAAGAATTTTTTGGTGCAAAAGGGTTGCAAAGGTGTGACACAATTTTTTTGAGGTTATAGGCACCAAAGGACTGGGCTGAGGAATATGCATTTTAATAAAGCACAAAACCACTCTCACCCTGTTTAGATGTAAAAAATAAAAAAGAATTTCCATTTTAGACCAATCTCTGTACTGTTGTGATACAACTAGGTAGATTTTTCAATCTGAAATGCATTATGAGCGGTTTGGGAATCAGATTGTTTGCAAGATTCTGTCTGCCATGACGCAGAAGTATCTGAATCTTCAGTGCTTCCCTGTGGAGTCAATTTTGCTTTACCAGACACCAAATTTTGGAAGGGAAATGGAGGTGGAGAAATTTGTGCATCACCCTCCAGCATCTTCACCACGTTACTCATAAGAGGTCTATCTTCTGGTGAATACTGAACGCACCACAGAGCCACCATTAACATCCTCTCAGCTTTGTCCCTGTCTTTCTCTTCGATTCCACAAAGTGAAAGCATTACAGCTAATTCGTTATTCTCAAACATATCCCAGCTCCATTTTGGAAACCATTGCTGTGATTCGCTGTAGCTGTCATCAAAGTGCCTTCTCCTCCCTACAATTTCAAAGAGAAGGATACCGAAGCTATAAACATCGCACTTGTGAGTCACCGGGTAATGCTTCCACATTTCTGGAGCAGCATATCCCCTGGTTCCTCTGAAGTGTGTAATGACTAGGTTGCTGCTTTCTCTGCTGCAAAGCTTTGCCAGGCCAAAATCTGCTACCTTTGGTTCTAACTTCCTGTCAAGGAGAATATTCTCTGGTTTGATGTCATAATGAATGATTCTTTGCTGACATTCCTCATGTAAATAAGCAATGCCTTTGGCTGTTCCAATTGCAATCTCGTGAAGCTTCCCCAACTCAATTTCTCGGTTCTGGCTGCTGAACAAGTACTTGTTGAGAGACCCATTTTCCACATACTCATAAACAAGAGCTCTCTTGTCATGGTGGAAGCAGAAGCCATGAAGTCTGACTAGATTGATATGGTAAGTTCTTCCTATGGTGCTGACTTCTGCTTTGAATTGCTCCTCCATTCCCATATCCAAACTGTTGAGAACTTTGACTGCCACATGCTCCCCATTTGACAATTCGCCTTTGAAGACAACCCCAAAAGCGCCAGAGCCCAATATGGTTGAGTAGTTGCTTGTAATACCATCAAGTTGCTCAGGTGAGAATCTGATGGGTTTCTCTCTGGCGATGTTGCTTAGGAATCTTTCCATAGTTGCAAACTCAGGTTTTGAATCTTGAACCATGCAATCTGGTGGTATTACTACTGCTATTTCGTTTGGGGATGGAGACTTTGAAGCTTTATGGTCCTCCTCTGTGGTTGGAACCTGGGTGTAAGCTGGAATCGCTGTTCCTGCCTTCTTCAAGCACTCAATGATGGCATACACTACTGCTATAATCGCTATTATTACCACCACTCCATAAACTGAAAATTGAAATAGAACATAAAGTTAGCTTTTCTAAACCAAGCACGGGACGATTATAGCTACACCTTGAGAATTGTTTGGTAGAAGAATGATGAAAATATGACACAAGTTTCTCATGAAGCTATTTACTTTCAGTTTTATAAGCATTTTGCCATTGTATTAACAACCTCAGCAATGAAGCAGTATTTTTGTACCTTCAGATCACAAACTAGTCGAAATTGTAAACAGAAGAAAAGAGAAATTCACGCCAAAGAAACCAATAATTGCCATAGCTTTGTTTTACAGATGGACCCCAAAAGGATAAACAATCTGCTTACCCAGAGACTCTGCTAATGCCCATTTCATAGTGGAATCGACCCGGTCACCAAATTTGTCAAAACTGTCTTGCGCCTGTGTCTGAAAACTGTCGTGCGAACTGTAATACGACGGTGGAGAAAACTGAAAACTCATCTTTATTCTCTAAGGCTTGAACAGAAAGCTGAAGAATCAATGGTGGAGTTCGGAGAAGTGGATGCAAATGATGGATATAGAGGTATCTATACAGGCAAGTGAATTAGAAAGAGTAGACCGTGCACAAAACCAAGTGTTATTTTCTCTGACCGAGTCTGATATCAGACCTTCCTAACTCCACCACCAGTTTGTTCCGCGAAGCTGAGTAACATTTAGAATGGCAATATTTGACCATCATGTGCCTCAAAACGCGTTTTTGCTGATGTTTACAGAAATTTCACCATAAAAATCCTACCAAGGCTCTGAAAAGTCAATCACAACTTCTAAAGGTTTTTTTTTTTTTTTTTTCCTTTTTGTCAAAGTAATCTCACATTCTTCTGTGTGAGACTAATCCGTTCGGATACTAAGATTATCCTCCCAACATTATGTTTCCAGGGGATGTTTGAACAAGTTATAAAGGCTTGAACGTATATACTAAACGAATATGATAGCCCATCTATTGAATTTTTTATATTTTGTACACATAAATTATTTCATTGATCATAGATACAACGATCCAATTAACTTGTATTCAAAAGTATTTAGTCGTCGTTGAACAAAAAGGAAACATGGCTGTCATGGATTCTTGATGGTTGACTTTAAATTATTTGCTATCGTATTGTATACGTATACGTAACTAAAATTATATCAGTGTGCAAGCACACTGTTGATTAAGAAAAACAAAAGCATGGGAAATTAATGTTTGCATCTAAAGTCAAGTTTTTTTTTTTTTCCTTTGATCTTCAACTAAAGTCAAGTTCAAAAACCTTTGTTTTACTGGACATTCATCACCTCCTTCGTGTGATTGGAACGTGTCGACCGTTTGCTTCATGAATGTGGGGCAAGCTTCTGTTCTGACTTTGCAGCGTGTAGTGTTTGGGATGTGTGGGAGCCTTAGGAGGGAATGGATTTTTGCTATTAGGAGATAGTTTTGCTGCATGCTCTTAATCTAGTTTTGATCTAGTGTTCTTATGAGAGTTTTTTTTTTACTATAATTTAATTATATGTTAGCGTAGTACTGAAATAATTTGACTATTATAATAATTACATAAAAAATTAAATTATTTTAATAATATAATAATACATAATTATATAATAGTAATTTTTACTGCAACAAATTAAAATTAAACGTGTTTGTTTTTTCCTTTTAGACCAAAAAAGTTTGGGCAAGTTTATGGAAAATTTATCTGTATCGGAATAACTTATGAGTTCTGCATTCATGTTTTTGGATACATAGCATTGGAAATGGACCGTTCTACATAATTACCAGAGGCTTGGAAAACAGTTGAGTTTCATTGGTTTATCCTAATTGTTACATATTAATCCCCGCATAACTGCAGTTGTCCTTTTTTTAATATGATTTTTTATCCAACAATAGCAGCTCTCTATTTGAAATGTATTGGGTTAGAAGAAACAAATTTTAGAGCGTGTTTGGTTTAGATATTTTTTTATCTTTATTTTTACTAAAATAAAAAAAAAATAAAAGTGGTTGGTTGTATTTAACTGAAAATGCTTTTTAGAAAATATTTCTTAAAATAAGACATTCTAAAAACAACAAATAGTCATTTTTATTATTTTCGAAAACAAAAATTTGCCTATGAATTTTATGCATTTTTTCTTTTTTAATTTATAACTTTGTGTATCAAAAGGAATTATGCTTATCATATTGATTGATTATTGAAAATTGCATTAAATTAATTTATAACAAACGTATTTAATGTCTAATAATATATATTTAGATACTAACATGCGTTGGTTTAAGTAAAAGTGTATTGAATTTTTTAAATATTATGTCAAGAGTTTGATTTCTGATAAATGTGAATGAAGCATATAGTGTTGGTAAATATGATTGAGATTTGAGACAAATACTCGAAACTGAATGATTAGATTTTCATATATTTCAACAACTTGCAAGAACTTTGGAATGGAAATTATATGATATGATAGCAGAAGAACCCAAATCTTTACTACATAATATCTGTACTCCTAGTCATAATAAATTACAATTTAGTAAACGTAGCATATATTCACCGAGATTACCACCGCTCCGTAAACTGAAAATTGAAATAGAGCATAAATTTAGCTTTTCTAAACCAAGCACAAAACGATTATAGCTACACCTTGAGAATGGTTTGGTAGAAGGATGAAAATATAACACTATGTTTCTCGTGAAGCTATTTACTTTCAATTTTATATATACATTCTGCCATTGTATTAAGCATTAACAACCTCAGCTTTGGAGCAATATTTTTGTACCTCAGATCATAAACTAGTCAAAAATGTAGACAGAAGAAAAGAGAAATTCACAACAAAGAAACAAATAATTGCTATAGCATTGTTTTACAGATGGACCCAAAAGGACTAATTAACTATTTGCATGCTTACCCGCAGACTCTGCTACTGTCCATTTTATGGTGGCATCTACCCGCTCCTCAAATTTGTCAAAAATGTCCTGAGAATTGTCGTGTGAACTGTAAAACGACGGTGGGGAAAACTGAATACTCATCTCCATTCTCTAAAGGCTTGAACAGAATCCTGAAGAATCAATGGTGGAGTTTGGAAAAGTGCAGGCAAATAATGGATATAGAGCTATCTATCTATACAGGCAAGTGAATCAGAAAGAATAGACTGTAGCCAAAACAAGTGTCATTTTCCCTGAAAAAGTCTGATATCAGAACTTTCTAACTCCACCCAGTTTTTTCCGCGAAGCTGGGTAACATTTACAAGGCAGCCTTTGACCATCATGTTCCTCAAAACGCGTTTTTGCTCATGTTTATAGAAACTTCACCATATAATAATCCCTATCAGGGCTCTGAAAAATCAATCACTAACTTCACAAGTTATGAAGGTTTGAGGTTTTGATTTTTGAACATGTATAATAAACGAATGTGATTCCCATCTATTGAATTTTTTACATTTGTTTTGCTTGAATTTTGTATATCGATCAAATTAACTTGTATAATTAATTGTATTCAAAAGTAAGTAGTTGCCGTTAGGTGAAAAAAAGAAATGCAGCCGTGGTTGTTTCTTGATAGTTGACTTTCAATCTGTTGCTATCCTATAGTAGACGTAACTAAAATTATGTCAGTGTACAATGCATACTTACTTTGTTGATCAAGAAAAACAAAAGCATGAAAATTGCCTGCATCTAAAATGAAGTTCAAAAGCCTTTGTTTTACTACACATACATCATCTCCTTATTGTGTATAGAATCAAGGTTATCTCGATTGCTATAACTGTTACGACCGAAACATACCATGATTGTAGCCTATATACTCACAATGGCCGCAATCACAATTTAAAATTTTGATATTGAATGTCTTGGCCATTTGCTTCATGAATCGTGGGGCAAGTTGAGTCTGTGTAGTGTGTAGTATTTGGGATGCATGGCAGCTTTAGGAAAGAATGGTTTTCTACTCTTAGGAGATAATTTTGTTGTGCCCTTTTTTATTAATTTTTATTTTGTTTTAAATTTAATTTTAACCTAATATCAATGTAAAAATTATTTATATTATTATTTAATTTTATATTAACATATCACTAAAAGAATTTAATTATTATAACAATTATTTAAAAATTAAATTATTTTAATAATATGCTTATACATAATTGAATAATAATATAAATTTTTTTACAATTACAATGAATCAAAATTAATAACTTGGGCCAAAACTATGGTAAAACTTATAAATTTCATTTTATCGGAACAACTTAAGAGTTGGATCTTCATTGATCTTTGGATACTTAGCATTGGAAATGGAAATTTTGCCTTTTACACCATAAAAGTTGGGCCCACAACTATGGTGAAAAAATTATAAATTTCATTTTATCGGAACAACTTAAATGCTTAGGAGTTAAATCTTCGTTGATCTTTGGATACATAGCATTGGAAATGGACCGTTCTAAATAATTGCCAGAGACTTGGAAAACAGTAGAGTTTCATTGGTTTCCCATAATTATTACATATTAATACACACATAGCTGCAGTTCTCCTTTTTCTCAATCAGTAGAAATGAATTGGGTTAGAAGAGACAAATTTTAGAATCTTCAGAATTTCAAAACAAGATTAGAATCTACCAAAACATGAACTGGATGAAGAAAATGAAAATCTGGAGTGGTTGAAGACAAAGACATAGAAAATGCGCTTTGAGAGTTTAATACAGCTTCTGCCTTTCCCTCATTTTTACATTTTTTCGTCTTGTTTAGAAGCACAATTTTTATTTTTTGGTTTTCGTTTAGAAGCATAAAAGGAGATGGTAGTAAACCCAAGTTATTTGGGTTGGGCCTGATTTTACTTGGATTTTGAGTTGTGATTGAGCCTAAAAATTAAATCCAAATGATTGGTGAAACAAGATTGGATTAAATTTAGTCTAATTGATGGGTTCAAGTTTGCTTTAATGGTAATGTTATTTTCCTTGAAATATTGCACGCGTGAGATCGACCCTTGGTCAGGAACGCATCCAATCCCCCAACCCTGATATATTATATACATATATATATATATTTTTTTGAAATCATTCAAATTGGGCTTCTTAATCTTATTTTTGTTTTTTACCAAGAGATTTGTCTTCAAAAATATACTATTAGGAGAGACTGTGAGTTGGGTGCATAAAATATTAAAATGTAAAAATAAAATGTAAAGAAAAGTGCTATGTACTTCACCGCTAAATTTTTGGCGAAGAAAATTATCACAGGCATGACAGTTGACCTCTCCATTCTTATTTTTAACAACACTATTTACAGTTCCAGCGTTTCTGAATCTTCGAAGGGTCCGTGGGAGTTGAAGTGTATGCTTTTAAACTTAGCATATTAGGATTAATATAGAAAAAAACTTTAAATAAGTAAAGTGTAAAATACCCATACATTCATAATGCAACCTGTAAGTTTTCTATATTATTACATTTGACTTTGAGGAGAAATTGACGAAACTAGCATGCATCTAGAATGATGGTTAGAAATCGGTCCTGCTTCACCCTCTGATTTTGTAGGGTAGGGCTTATAGTTGAGTAATGCGCATTGTTGGTTCTACAAAAAAGGGATAAGGAATATGTGTCTTTAATCAGCTAAAAAAGGAGCATGTGTCTTTAAAGCAAGCCAAAAAAGGATCTTCTTCTTTTTCACTGTTGAGCCGAAGGATTCTTTATGCAAGCGGTGATACAGTAGTTCAAGGAACTTAATTTTATTTATTTTTTTGGTTTATTTTTGCCACAGGTAGTATTTACATTCTACCAAATATATTTACAAGCCTACTTCTAAGAATGAATAACACAAAGTGAAATAAATCTACAAGAACACAACACAGAGAAATAAATCCCAAGATGCAGTTTCCAGGTTCTGAACCTAGTTCCATGTATACTATCCTAAGACTGAGTACAAGCTGCTAGGCTACAAGGTCATTGTTCGCTACTCCATGCAAAAAGGAGGATCACTCAATAACAATTTCTGGTAGGCTACTGATATCAGTGACAGGACCATTGCAGCATCCGTTTCCCGATTGTTTGCAGCACTTGCGAATCCCACACGTCCCAGACAACTCTGAAATATCCATAGATTTGTCCTTACAGCAAGCAGATTCCAAGGTAGCAGTGCTGGCATCTTGCGTCACAAAGGATCCAGTTCCACAATTTTTGGTGTTAATGTGCACTTCTTTGTTTAGTAACAGGCAACAATCAGAACTATTCTTTGTTCTACATGAGGAGTCCTCACACATTCTGACGTTATCTAAACAGCCATCATTGCAAGTTTCCCTTGAAGGTCCAGAAGATTCATGTTTACTTGCAGTTGGAGTTGCCACGTGATGAATGACCTTTTTACAGCATTCTTTACCACAAATTTTTGAAGTAAGAAGCCCAAGGTGCTCATCATCACAATCACTTTGCTTGTCAAGTAGAGTAACGCTCTTATCTTCCAAGAAGGTGCCGTATTTAGATCTTTTAGATCCTCTTTCATTTTTGTTCTTCTCTTGTAAAATTAACATGCTATTGAGAATCACAACTAAACAGGTCACAACATCAGCCAGAACAGCAAGCCAAACTAATGGATACCCTGCAATTGCCAATGCTAGCACGGCACCCTTGGTGCCAATAGAAACAATGACATTCTCAATGAGCTTTCTTGTAGTCCTTCTTGCTAGCTGAATGGCTTCAGGTATTTTTCGGATGTCATTTGACATGAGAATTGCATCGCCTGTCTCAATTGCAAGAGCTGAACCAGATATTCCCATTGAGATACCAATGTCAGCTGTAGCCAATGCAAGAGCATCATTCATGCCATCTCCAACCATGGCTGTTAGCCCATCTTTCTTGAAATTCTCAATAATCACTGCCTTTTCCTCAGGTAGAAGCTCTGCCAGAACGATGTCTAGGGCATAGTTTAACTGTAGAGAAGAAGTTGACAATCTTGTAAGTTCCAACTTTCAACATATGGTATAAGAAACAGCATTAATGACTAAAAATAAAGAGGGATAATATTTTTGTCAAGAAAAAGGAAATTGACGTTGTTAATACCAAAATCTATAAAGAAAATTTGTTTCAGAAGATCGTTGGTTAAATATGTATAGATTACTGTAAGCATACCTGAACCTCTACATACTTAGCAGCCTGAGTGCTATCTCCTGTCAGCATGACTGATCTCACGCCTAATGACTTCAGCTTTTCTATTGCCTCCAAAGCACCTGATCGGCAAGTATCAACTAGGCTGAAGACTCCAATCAGAGTTGGTCCACAGTATATATAACCATTTCTTTCTTCTTTGCTTTGAAACACTGGATCTGAGCATTTGATATGATCATAGGATAAGGATGATTAAATTACCAAAGAAACAGCATAAGAAAGAGAAAAAAACTTAGATATTCAAAATAAGAAAGCCTACAAAAATCAACTATTGAAGCTAAAGAGATGGTATTATCATCACCTCTTTCACAACCAGCTCTGACACCAATTCTTCTATTTCCAATATAGATATCCTTCCCATCAATTTTACCAAAAATTCCTTCCCCTGGAAAATTTTGAAAAATCTCCACATTTTCAGGGATTGGTTTGATAGAGTGTAACATTCCATATTCCACTAGTGCAGCTGCCATAGGATGACTTGATTTACTCTCAATACTTGAAACCCTACAGAGTTTTCATTAACCAAAACAAATTAGTCTTAAAATGTAAATTCTCCAGATACAATGTATTAACATGCTTATGCTTAATTAATAAAAGTTACCAGTACAATAAGGTTTCAATGCTAATATCTACAACAGCACAAAAATCTGTCACTTCGAACTCTCCTCTTGTTATTGTGCCTGTTTTATCAAAAGCCACTGTCTTAATTCCAGAAAGTGTTTCAAGAAAATCTCCACCTTTCAGTAGTAACCCGCTTATTGCAGCTTTTGTGAGAGCACAAAAGATAGCAACAGGCGTGGAGAGCAGAAGAGCACAGGGGCATGCGCTCATTAAAACCACAATTGCCAGATGAAACCAAGTCTTAATATTGGGGACTCCTAATGCAGCTGGAATCACAGCAGTGCTAGCTGAAATCAAGACAACCACTGCAAAAGAACATAAATCAATGCAAATGTCATCCAAAAGATAGTCAATGTACTGTGATAATGTAGGTCTCCATCATATTTATTAATCAAACTTTGAATTGAAAGTGACAAATTATGAAGGATTTTTTCTTTTTTCACTTCCACAAAAAGAAAAAAGTTGGTGCATGTACTTACTGACCAGGAATATAATACTTTGCACAATTATCAATGAATCTTTGGGTTCGAGATTTTCTGCTATGAGCCTCTTCAACAAGCTTTGACATTCTTGCCACCACTGTGTCTTTTGCCAACACGGTAGTTTTTACACTTATATATCCTGGAATGAAATATATTCAAAATTATTTTAGGAAAAGTATTGCTCTAAGAGTAAAATAAGAGGGATATGAAAAATTGCAAGACACTTAACCATTCAGATTAATAGTGCCAGCCCAGACTATTGAATCCAACTCTTTGGTGACAGGGAATGATTCTCCTGTTAACATCTTTTCATCAACTTCACATTTTCCTTCCACCACCACTCCATCAAGAGGAATAGCCTCACCAGCCTTGACTGCAAGGACGGTGTTGATCTTAACATCATTGACATCAACATGTTCCCCAGTCTCAGCAACAACGGCCTTTTGAGGAGCCATGCTCGTTAAAGAGGACATGGCAACCATTGCCTAAAGTGTAATTTTAGAACTCAAATGTCAAACTCATAACATAAACAGGTTTTAATTATAATCTGTTCTATGACTAATGCTTGCTTTTTACTAGCTCCAAGCAGTGATCTTTATGTATGAGTGTGAAGAAATCAAAACTAATTACAAATCTATTAAGTGTATAGACAAAGAGACTCAGTGGAAGTCATGTTCAATTTGAAATAAAACTAAGATTAACTGCTTAAAAGCACAAAAAATTGTATACATTGATTGTTGAGTAAACTTGCCCAATACAACACTTAAAAGAAACTGCTTTTATCTCACTTAACACAAATTTTGGTGTACAATTCTCACACTCTAATACACTCTTTTCTATCGCCAACTTACTTCAGAGACTTTCACTTTCTCTCTCATGCTTCCATCTGCACAAACCCACAATGTGCCCTCTCTTACACACTATACTCTTTTCTCATGCACCGGGCTTAATCTTCTCTTAGTGGAGTCACACACTACTTCATCGCTCTTGCACAACCTGGAGCAATTGTTCCTTTCTATAGGCTTGCATTGTTTGTTACAAGAGCCGACTTTGCAATTTCTAAATAGTTCTAGAATATTTCGTGTAATTAGGAAAGTATAACGACTTTTACTTTCTACAAATTTCTAATACTATTAATTCCCAATATAAAAATGAATTTCAAATTAGATGCTAGAGATATCTACAATACAACTAGAAATTTCAAGAGAAACAGGAAGAGTTGGTGATGACTCTCTACAAAATGCACACAAAGATCAGAAGCACATATTGGCATATGAGAGATGCAAAATAGTGATATGACAAAAATAGAGTAAAGTATAAGTCACTTAGACTTCTTTGTCACTTGTGAATATAAACTCAAATTTATGAAACTCATTATAAAAGACCGGGTTTCAATCACAATGTATTCTTGTAGGACTATGTTTGGTATTTTCCAGCTTAGCAGTGACTTGTGTGAAAGAGAGTGAAGAAATTAAAGATACTTTAAGATCCGATAATAAGAGTATAGGCAGAGTCTTAGCTGGAGTCACCATAACTTGGAGCAAAACAAGAAGACAGAATTGAACTTTGATTATGCCTCTCCAAATCCCTAAAATATAAAAGTTTCTTATTGCTAGTTTGCATGCAACCAGATACTACACATTTCTTGGGGACGACTCAACCATAATTACTCATTGGCGAAGTTACAAAACATTAAAAAAGTTGAATTAACATTTATGCTATCAGGAATCTAGAGTACATTAATATGCACAAACAAAGACACACTCACACACGTATTATTATTAATCAAGTAGTAGGCATTAGTGAAGTAGGAAAATACAGAAAAATGTCAAGGAGAAAAAGGGAAGTAATGGCATCAAACCTTGTGAGTTGCTCTTGTCTCAAGCCATTGAGCAATGGAGAATAGAAAGATGATAATTGCAGCCTCCCAAAAATCTTGTAAAGCAACAGTACCACACACTACAAGAAATGAATGATGAAACATAACAAAGCATAACATTCCATCAAGTGTCCATACATCAGAATAAGCATTCTTCTGTTCTGTCTTTGGTGAGTAAACTGAAGCTTACCCATTTCTACTTGACTAATCAATAAATATATAATTCTAATCGAAGTATCACCTACATGTAGAAATGATTACCTGCCAATAGAACCAGAATGTTGATATTAAGAGTAAGAGTCCTAATAGAAGCTATGGCTCTGAATAGAACTCTAGGGAAGCCAATGGCAACAGAACCAAGGGCCAACCATTCCAAAGGGTAATAAATATACTTCAAGAAAGAAAGTGCCAGTAACAAGCCACACGCCAACGTAATCATGTCTGGCCATTTCTGTTCATGCTTGGTCTCTCCCTGTATTCTCAAACTAGCTTCAAGCCTTGCCGTATTCAGCACATCAACTAACACAATCACACGAGTTAAGATCAAGAAAATTCAGGTTGTGTCTATTTGGAAAAAATTAGCTTTGAAGCAGATACTTTTTACCTAATTTCTGATACCTGGGGACAGGATAAATTCTAAAGCAAAACACATAATTCAGAGAGTGGAAGGGATATAACCTTAGCTAAAAGTATCCAAGGGCACAATAACAATAATTCTTTGAATGGAAATTTTTTTTAAAAAAATGCAATGCATTTGGAGAATAACCAATGAAGATTTTATTTGATTTTTAGAATTAAAAGTGTGCACAATTTTCTTTTGTCTACACATTGCAGCGTAAAACATCTTCTGCCTTAGAACTGAAGAGATTTGTTTCCATAAAGAATGTATAATTTCGCTTGTTGTCAATTAAGCAAATCATAAACCATGAAGAAGACGAATTACTCTCACAGCTTACACTGCCTTTCTAGAAACATAATAACAGATTGACATGACGAATGATATATGGCAAAAGCAGAAGCAGAATCATTCAACTGATTTCAGGGAACTGGAAAAGACCCAATAAAGAGAGCAGGTAATCAGATAACAATAAACAACAACAGCAATAATAATAATTAAAAGCTTATGAAAACACAAGACCATTTGATCCATGAACATAATGTAAAAATATAGACCAACATGTACAACAACTGAATTCAAGTGACAAAGGAAGCTATCTCATAAAAGAACTAGTCAACTTCTCTCTTAGAAATTGAATGGATCCCTCCCTGGTTTACCAATTCGTGTTATATATTTAGCACCAAAGAAGGAGTTTAAGAGAAAATAGAATGGAACTCACCTATTTGTGACTCAGAAATCAGGAGAATATCATGGACCACGGTGACTGTTCGGGTGGGGACAATCACTGAGATATCTTTTACTCCATTAAGAGGCTTCAGAATTCTTTCTACCAGTGCCACCTCTGTAGCACAGCACAACCCCAACACCTCAAAGTAGCTTCTCTTCAAATTTGCAACCATCTTTTCACTCTGCGTTTCAAAAGAAGACAAAAGAACAAATAATATGTAGAGCTTGCAAACTAAAAATGAAAGTCAAAAGGGGCTGGTGCCTTGGCCCTGGGTTGGAGCACCTATGTATCCATTTTCCATTTCAATCGTCTGTTAAATGGTATGAGCCATTGACCTTCTTTTTCTAATGCGATTTACTTTTTTTCTTGCGTCACTTGCCTTGGAGTGTTATTGACATGGAAAATCGAGGACCAAATCTATCACGTAAATTTATTGAAAGGGACTCAATAGACCAGTAAGCCTTTTAGCTCACATGCTACCTCCCCTGGTAATAATAAGGGGATCTGCTGTGGTGGGGCTTGGATTCCTAAGTTTCATTTCCCATATTAAAATATTAACATATAAATAAATGAGACATAATATTACGTAATATTCTAAAAATATACAATAATTTTTTTGTAACAAGAGGCCTTCTTAAAAAAAAAAAAAACTCAATTGGATGGACGATTAAGTACATAGTGTAACTGTTTATTTCTCTTTTTGTCTCACTGATTCACGTCTACAATTGTTACACTTAAAATATTAATAACTTACATAATTTTTTAAAGAGATTTTTTCAATACTCTTCTTTTTAATAAGAGTATTGGTATCATTAGTATGTGTTATAATATAATATGTTTGTTTATAATTTATTTTTTAATTATAATTTATTTATTTATTTAAAAATTATATATATTTATTGATATTTTTTATAAACCGATATTCATTTAATAAAAAAGGTATAGAAGAAATCTCCTTTTTATTTCATAGATTAATACAATGATCAAACTTTTATTCCAAGTATGTGGTCGTCGGTGAATAAAAACAAAAATGTAGTCATAAACGTTTCCTGAGAGTTGACTTTAAATTATTTGCTATCTTATTGTATATGCAACAAAAAAATATATATCAAAATGTACATGCATATTTTTTGTTGATTAAATAAAACTAAAGTTCAAAAACCTTTGTTTTATTACACATTAATGTTTTGTACCTGTGCAACGCATGCAATAGTTAGTTTAATTTGTATTTATCAAGTTATATAATTAAAAGTTATTTATTAATTTACACTCCATAAATATCAATAATAAGAAAATAATATATTACAAAGAAGATTAAACTTATAATTTAATAATTTGAAAAAACGATTTATATTTTATAAGAAAAAAATTAATCTTTATCATATACAAAAGTTTGATATACAAATTTTTTTACATGGACAAAAGAAAAGTGGAGGCAGAAGATTTCAACTAAAAAGAAGAAAAAGCTTGATGGAGTGAAAGAAAAAGTAATGAGAAGCATCTAGCAAAAATGAGAGAGAGGAATATCGTGAAAAAACTAAATAATAATTAAAATAAATTATCTCAACTTTTTTTTATTTACTTATTTTTTTCATAAATTATTTTTTATTTTTAAAACCTATACATACTCATCCCTAAGAATTTTTTAAAAAATTTACACATACCCCTAAATACTTACACAATCTTTCTTTATATTTTAAAAACACATTACATATAAATCTATTAAGAGAGAAAATTTGTGTAGGTTTTAAAAATAAAGAGGATTTGTGAAAAATAGATAAATAGATAGTCCTTTTATCTACTTTTATCTGTTATGTACAAGGTTCTGAAAACCGAACCGGTCAGTGAACCAGTCGAGGTACTGATTCAAGGTTCAATGGTCGAACCGTGGTCGAACCGGAGTATAATTAAATATATATTTATATTTATATATAAATATATATAATTATTTATATAGTACTAAAATAAATAAAAAATTATAAAAATATAATATAAATTAATAATAAAATTATTTGAAACACAAAAAAATAATATCATAGATCAAAAAATATTACATTCATATAATCAACATAACAAAAAAATGTCATAAAGTAAAAAAAATATTACATTCATATAAATAACATAAGTTCAACAATTTCGCTTACAAAGATTTCATGTAGGCAAAATCTAATATTGAACCAACCTAAAAATACCAACTGTCAACATCAATTTCGCAATTCTAATTGCAATGTCTTTGAAGCATTTTATCAAACACTACATGCGCAACTAAACAACAATTATAGAAACAAAAATGCTACAACCCACACAGTGTACACGACACAAAAGTGTACACGACACAAATAATAATCAAAATCATCTGCAAGATCAAATTAAACACACAATATTCCCCATTCTCGGCATCCAGATTCCGGATACAAAAACGGAAAAACATCAGAAAATAAAAATAAAAATGTGCAGAGGTGTATCCGTGTATACCTTGGAGGATCTCCGATAGCAAGGGTTTCTAAAGGTAAGAAACCAGAGTCGGAGTCGAGGACGCACCGACGCAGACGAACGCACCGACGCAGACGGACGCACGCTGGTTTCGGCTTCCGCTTTCGCAGCGAGCCAGCGAGGGTTTCGGTGAGAGACGATCAAACGGTGAGACGTGAGAGACGACGCGGAGCAGCGAGCTAGCGAGGGCGAGGGTTTCAGTGAGAGAAGACCGAACAGTGAGACGAGAGAGACGACACAAAGCAGCGAGCCAGCGAGGACGAGCGTTTCGGCGAGAGACGACCGAACGGCGAGACGACGCAGAGCAGCGAGGGCGCGACAGTTTCTGACTTTTCGCAGCGGCGAGGGTTTCCGGCTTTCGCGAGGGCGAGCATTCGGTTTTGATTCAAACCGAAACGACGTCGTCCGATTTTTTTTTTTTTGAAAAACATATATCAAAACGACGTCATTTTGACGTAAAAATTTAAAAAAAAAAAAAGAGCAGACCTGGGACGACGTCGTTTTGACGTAAAAATTAAAAAAAAAAAAGAGCAGAACCGGGCAACCGTACGGACCGGCGCCGGTTTGCTCAGTTTTTGACCGCAACGGTTTTCGAAGATAATCCGGACTGGTTAGGGAACCGGTTCCCGGTCTGACCGGTCGAACAGGCCGGTCCGGTCCGGTTTTCAGAACATTGGTTATGTAAAAGAATTTTTCTTACTTAAAATATATATCATTTAATAATATTAAATAAATATTAATTAATTTTTTTAATTTTACTCTTATCTTTTAATAGAAAGAATTAATGAAGTAAGTAAAATTAAAAAAGAAAAAAATATTAATAAAATAAGAGAAAGAATAATTTAGTTATATTAAATTATATTTTTTTATAATTAAAATTATTTAATAATTTTTTTAATTTTTATATAAAATCTTAAATCATAAATAAAAGTAAACAAAAAAAATATAAAATTAAAATAATTTACTCTAAGAATTAAGCAATTTGAGATTAGTAGAAAACGTCACATATCTCAAGGAATGAGAGAGGAGTTTCTATAGTGGGAATCCTAGAATTTCATTGATTTAGAAATGGTTTTGCTATTACAAAAATGCCCTTAATTTGGGCAAAAAAATGAATTCACCAGAAGATGACGCCTTTATTGTAAAAGGGTGTGCTTTGGTATATGCATAGATTCATGACCTCGTTGGTGTGGGTGGAATGTCTCGACAGTTTGCTTCATGAATCATGAATCAAGTTTTCTTCCTGACTTTTGGGATGTCTATCAACTTTTGGAGGGAATGGTGTTTTCTTCTCTTGGTTGATAGAATTTGGCTTGAACTTCTTACTTCGGAAGAAAAAAAAATTATAATTATTAATAAAAATTTAATAAAGTAAATTATATTAATTTTATAATTTATTATATATATATATATATGTATTTTATTATTATCTTAATTATTAATTTTTTCATCAATAATTATAATTTTTTACTTTTTTTTAAATGAAATACTCACTTTAAAAGAGTCACCCCATGAAACAATTTCATAACTTATATTTTCTTACTATTTCTCTCACTCTCTCATATGAGTCATTTCATAGTTCTGACCATATATTGAATAATATAAGTTAATGTTTTAAACTTTTGATAAGTTGTGAAGTCAAACTTTGAAGTGTGCTTCTAAAGTGTTTTGTTACGAAGAGAAACTTCTTAATAACAGAACAGAAAGCAGAGCTTCCCTTAAGCTAAAGAAACAGTTCAGTTTTCTCAATTTTGTTCTCTTTCTTTGATACTCGGATATCAGCGTTGAACGGATTGATAAGTAAATTAATCAACAGCAAGTAAAAGGTGAAAAGGTAACACTCAAAATATCAAATTTTAATTTGGAAAAATTATCTAAAGCACTGAATCAAGGGCACAAAGGAGTTCTGTGTTTACGAACACATGCATTTAATTCGAACATAGCATAAAGTTCACCCACATGGCCCAAATCATCAACATGATGGAAAATACCAACAAAAGTTGAAAAAATGTCACCAGAAAATTAGTTACTGTAGCTTGAAACACGATCTCAGGTAAAATTTTAGCCCAAACTAGATGAAAACTAGAAACTGCTGAAAAAGGTAACCATATCAAATAACAGAATTCAGCATTCAAAAACTTCTATATATTCAATCTTAACATTATATTTTTTAACAAATCAAATTCTAGAGAATCTAAGTCAGAACTCAGTATATATCTCATTCATAGTTATATTACATACTCAGAATTCAAGAGGTGACCCTCAAACACTATTAGATTTTGAGGCATTTTACTCCTTGTATGTCAACAGTGTCAATAATGTCTAGGACTCAAGAGGTGACCCCCAAACAGTCTCAGATTTTGTAGCACTTTGCACCTAGTATGTCAACAATATCAATAATGTCTAGGACTCAAGAAGTGGCACTCATACAGTCTTAGATTTTGTGGCACTTTGCTTTTGGAATACTAATTGTATCAAATATATTCCAATCCCAAACAAACATAGCAAGGGGCTAGTAACACCCCTACTAGCTAGAGTCAAATCAAGGTGCACTAAGGCTAACAACTATTATTATTAGCTAGAGTGTTCTGACAAAGTTTCTCACACTGAAGTGAAACAATTACTAACATTCTTTCTTATAAAAAAAAAATTATCTTAAACTAAATAGTCAGATTCAGTAGATTGTCAACCTCAAACTTCACATTCTAGTATAATACACATTCATGAACAAATAAGGACATTCCAAGACAATGTAGACATTCAAAGACGATGCTTGTCCCATCAGTTGCTATATTTCTACATAATTATAAAAGATTATTTAAATTAAAAAAATGTGAGCTTAGTAAAACATTTCAGAACAAGAATTTTGAAGGGTCAAGATAGTTAAAATTTCAATACAACAAATAATGGTGAGATCGATAGCTATCGAAGAGACAACTACTATCTATCAATGTCAAGGAAAATATGGAACATGGAAAAACAAGTTAAATAGACATATTTCAAGTTTAAAAATATGAAATAGCAGAGTAGATATCAGTTACTCACAACCAGCGCAGGAGTTTCACAATTTCTAGTCTCACCAAGTTCTCTTTCAAAGCAGGGGTGCTTACAAACTCATACAATCCATTTAACACATTAGAAAAATTACTCCTATGCACCAAATCGATTTAGAATATCATCAATTTCTGAAAATCCCTAAATCTCTCCTATGCCCTAACCTAGCAACCAGCACCTAAATCTTAATTTCATCCCTATCTTACATGGAATCGAAGCTTTAAGAACTAGATTGCCTCAAGAAACCAAGATAAGGGAAGGATGGTTGTGGGTGGGTGTGAAATCTCCTCTATTCAGTCTTCCAAAGCCGTGCCATTCCTTACTCCTTCAACTAACAATAGTTGTAACGGAGGGCAAGGGCTGAGGTCAAGCTCCAAGGCTTCGTGGTTGGTCGAAAAAATCAAAAGGAGGAGAAAACTAGAATGAAAAGAAATGGAAGATGTACGGGAACAGGGGAAGAACGGGAGAAGAGGGGCTTGGGGGGTTTGATCTGATGGAAAAGAGAAAAAGGGGGTATCAGTTATTTTTTTTTTTCCAAAATGACCAATGTACCCATATTTTTTTATATACCTAAATACTCTTTTTTTTTTTCTATATGAATATATTTTATACAGGATATTAAAAATGATCTGGCCTGTACCCAAGAAGAGGCTATTCAGGTCGGGTAAGACCTGGTTTCAATAAAAAGTCAGGTCAAGTTTGAGTTCAAAAAATGGAACCGATGCATTTTTGGGCCGTTTTCTTTTTTAAATATAATTTTATATTTATATTTAAGATTAATATAAATATTATTGAATATTAAAATTATTACTTTTTAAGTTTTTTATTTTTTAATACTAAATTTTTATTACTTAATTGATTAATTATATATGTAAAAATTTAGAATATATTCAAGCTTCAAGTCAACTCAGTCCCAGTTCAATCTTAGTCGAGTCACACATAGATCTGAGTATGATTGGATTTGTTTGGGTTTGGGGTCCGATTTGTGCCAATAAAATTAGTTAGATCAAAATACTGGACTGAATTCAAGCCAAATAGACTTGGCTCAACCTGGCCCATAAAGACCTCTGATAAAAGCACTTTAACAGATAAGTTAAAAATGACACCATAATTTTCATGGGCTTGGGCCTCCCAACCCAACCGTCATGTTAGGTTGAAGATATGGTTAATTTATTGCTATGCTGATACATCATTCTCTTTGCAGAAATAAGCAATGAGAGTTGGTGGTTCTGTGCTTGTGGCGCACATTGCTATTAGAAGATCCTCCCATGTTAGAGGGTAACACGAGAGAGTCATATTACGAAAGAGAAAGACATAAACTATTTATGGTAGGAATCACCACAATTCGTGTAAGGGTTTATAAATTAAACACAAAAGTAGTTTGTAATCAACGTGAATGAGTCTAGGTAGTGTAGCAGCGAATCCTATGGAAGCTACAATTCATGTGTAACAGGATTGTGAATTGTGATCTTAAATATGTAGTGTTGAATTGTTTTCTGCCTACATTACTACTGTTGTATCTATATTGCCTGTTCTATTTCTATATTGCCTTATAGTTAGTCAAGTATAAAACTATCCCATGCCATTTTTTTGTAAAATAAAAAAAATGTTGATATGAATCCTGCATCACATGCAAGAGGACATTAAATTTTCTGGAGGAAGTACCCAGATTTCCATTGTTGCAATGAGCAAAATGAAATCATGTCATCGTGAACTGGATGTAGACATTGCAGGATGAGTCATGTGTGTATAAATGAGTTGTAGAGGTTAAAGGCATCGCTCAAGGGATAAAGATCGATCGAGGCAGAGAGAGTACAAAAGGAGGACCTGGACCAGCTAACTGATATGGATATAATGTAGCAAATGGCTGTCAGGGATATTAAGACATTGGTTTAATTCGTAGGACAGAGGCAGCTATGGTTCCCACCTCCCAGCAAACAGGTCGGAAAATGAATGGTTATAGCTTGGTCCCCTACCTGAGGCTTTTCTTGCTTCAGAACTTTTTTTTTTTTCAATCTGGCATGCTTTGAGCCCAGTTTGTTCAATCGCTATATATGTGCAAGTTATATAGAATTGATTGTTGAATGAACTGTGTGATTATTTTGTTACGGGAGAAGTTGACACAAAGTAGAGTGTGTAAGTATATACAAGGGAAGACAAATGTTGAATGAGCGTTGGCACTGTTGAGTGTTGAATGAGCCTGTGATCATGGGAAGACAAATGTTGAAGTTGAACTGCAAACTCTAAAAAAACTGCTGAAAAGGAGTCAGGAATTGGGGGGTGGGTTGATCGTTTATTCACAGAGAAAGAAAGGATAGAAACTCAACAAAAGAAAAAGAAAGCAGAAACCAGAGTAAAGCAAAATTCTGATAAGTCAAAACATAATATCCATGGTTGACCATTTAAGTCTACCAAACCATGTTGAAGATTATTCCTTAGTCATTCTGAATTTTATTCAGCACAGGCTTTTCTACTTCTTCAACTTTTTTTTGAACAATTCGGTTTAATTGTAAGAAAACTGTCGTGGAGATAAAGTCACACCAGCTCAAGATTGCCAGCCACATAGTAGAGATAAACAATCACAAAAGAATAAACCCAAGAGATATAGACGAGAAAACTATCGAGAAACACTTGTGAACTTTTTCTGAATATCCATTTTGATTGTAAGATATATGCATATTTATAGACATTTTAGATAATTCTAGACTTGACTCAATTAAGTTAACATGATTGGCAACTTCTAGATGACTATTGATAAAGGCAACTTCAGTATTTTCAAAATCATGGATAAACTAATGTAATTTGTAGGCATTATATGATCAACTGTCACTAAGGAATATACTAGTTTCTCAAACCACAAAGTCATTCCCCTCTCTTATATATATATATATATATATATATATACACACACACACACATAAGAGACATATATAGGACCCTGTTATTCAACGAACTTAGAAATTTTATAACGAAATACGTAACCTGTTTTGACAATTGCAGGGTTCAACGTTCCAAGCATCTTATTATACTGCTTGCACTTATTTAAAAGCCTTGAGATGTAACACTAAAACAAAATGATATGCTACTTAGCCAATGAAATAGTCTGAAAAACAAATCGTTTATCCAGTGTCAACTACCACTAGTGTACAATAATGTAATATGTCATTCTAAACAATACTAATATTTATCATTTACTGCATTATCTTTGTTGTTGCACCACTATTCCCTCCAAGTCTTTTTTAAGTTAAACAACCTTCAAACTCAATAATATTAAAATCTAAACTTGAAAGGTATTTTGATTTTTGATAATCTGTTTTAAGATTCTGTGTCTTACGTCCTGAGCAACTTCGCCAGGCATGTTTGGGGCAGCGTTCAACTACCACATACCATTTATGCAAAATTTTATTAATCAAATCCATTTTGAAGCTATATCTTTGCCGTCCAAAAAGTCTACCAGTTCATCAACTGCTACTCCTTTATTGTTTTTGCATATAAATATATGTAATGAATTGACTGTCATTGGGCCACCTTTATTTATTTAACACTATCTATTATCTAATTGCGATTTTCATTGGGACCAGGGTTTTAAATAGCTGTATCACTTCATGTGGCCCGCGACTGCTTCACAATGCTATTGTGTACTGTATTAACCCGCATTAGTCCGTATCAACCCACAATGGCCGCGATTAGAAGGCAACTGCAACAAGAATTTAAAACCTTGATTGGGATATATGATATACCATGGCACACCACCTAACCTTCTAGTTTCCAGCTGTGATTTTTAGCCCATGGGCACCCAGATAGACTTAAATAGTTTTGTGCCCTGCTACTCTGCCTTCCTACAGAAAATAATGGAGCCCTTCTCCTGCTAATTACCAGAAGAGGGATCTTTTAACTTGATTTTTAAACTCGGCCTCCGTGGCTGTGGCTCTGAATCTGCATGAAAATGAGTGCATGTGAACCCCCAACTAAATTTACTAGAATAATTAATGTCATATGCATTCAGAAGTAGTACATGACAGCTCTACTGGGCCTTCCAGTTTCTAAATGAGGATTAAAGCATATGGCAACTTGCATGGCAGCCCATGCATCCATGAAACTTCTTGCATCATATTATTCTTCTTAGGGATTGCTATTGTTATTATCATTATCATGATAACAATAACAGTCCTCAAGAAGAAATCTTGGCTGTGAAAAATAATAACATGTCCTTGGCAGTTTATAAGATCGGAGAAATGGGAGTATTCCCCCTTTTAAAGATATAATTACAGAAGAGATATAAGAAAAATAGGGTAATTGAAATCAACAAGATTAAGATGAAAATGCCACAAAGCAAGTAGATTACTTTGAGACAGAGGTAGCAAATGGATGGATAGAATAGATTTTAGATTGGATCATCGATAGCCGGATAAAAAATAAAAATAATTCCTCATTAAAAATTTGTTAAAACTATTGATCCATCCATTTGTTTTAGTAGATGATATTCAATTCATCTATCCTTAACCAAATGAATATAAATTCTTTTTATATTCAAATACATTATATTCTTTAAATCATATATATATTCATTGAATCTAATAAATAGTTTGATTGGTCAATTAACCGTTCACTAACTAAAACTAATTTAAGTTATTAAAATTCATTAAATATTATTATATTTACATGAATAGAATTGAATTTAGATATGTATGGATTGGATATGTCATGAATTAATGAATCTAATTGTCACTCCTATTTTGAGACCATGCATACATGGTGAAAAGCTGATTGTTTAGTAGTACAAACGTTAGAACTGTGCGGCTGAATTCTCCCCTCTTCCGTGTACATGCACGGTGTAGGTAAGGATTTCTGGGTTACCTTTGATATTGTAACCAAAACTCGCAGAAGGAGCAAGAAAGAAATGTGCCATCAGTATAAACAAATGCTTTCCAAAGTCATTATCCGAAACCTTTTCTTAAATTTCACATGTGGCTTATAATTAGTCAAATCGTGTGGAAAAATTGCAACTATTGTACCTTTTGGGTCCAATTTTCTCTGCTTTGTTTCACATAACAAGGTTAGCAGTGAATGTTTACTGCATGAAAACAACCTTGCTGTCATCTTTCTCTGGCTTTATATCCTAACAAGGTAGTATGAAGCCATATGAGTTGCCGACATAATGGAGTTCAATTATGATAAGTATTTCACATCCACAAAAAAGAAAGTGTTATAGAGATTGATTAGATTTAGATAGGAGTAGCACAGCCACAAGAGCCTTCTCTGCTGAGCCTTTTTCTACGTAACATGTATATATACAGGTCGTTGAAAGTGGCACCTAACTCCTTTATCCTAATTACTTCCAATGGAGTCAGGTAAAGACATTGAAAAGGAACTGTCATATTCATATTCCAGATCCTCAAAACCCCAGAACTCCTCCTCTTGCTCTTCTTCTTGCTCTGGCATTTTCCACTTCTCTTTATCTATCTCCCCCTCCTCCATTACTTCTAATACCTGTCAATGGAAAAAGAAAAAAGATTGAAGACCATTAAAATATAAGGATCATCTCGGAGAAACTGTTCAAAAGCTCTATACAACTGTACACTTACTGTTGCACCAGATCTATAATAAAAGGTGCCATGGAACCAAATAGAACTTATGCATTTCAATTGTCTAGCTGATCTATAAATGAAAATACACTTCACCTAGGACAGAAACCACATATTGGCAGTTTATATTTTTCAAACTAGAGAATACATACATTAATGACCTTTCAATTTGTTTCTTAATTAATATTTCCAGAACTGTAACAACACACTCTATGATTTTACTTTATTTAATACTCAGATTAAATATGGGATTGCTATATTATCTGCTGTATTATTAGCATAATGGTTAGAGTTAGGTAGGACAGAACGTCAACTGACTAATCAATATGCATGGACCAAAAAACAAGCAGAAAAAACAATAATAAGAAAATTGGAATGAATCTAAGTTCCTACATCACATTTCTGACTGCTGAAAACAATGAGCAAAGTCATCCAAGGACAGCCATCGCAATTAAATAAAACGACAGCTGACAATATGGTATTATATTTAGAAACTTTGATTATTTGAAACCAGGAAACTCATCTTAATATAAGTTGTTTATATGTCACTTGGCAGTCAACTAAAAGGCAATAATTGGATTAGTGAACACGCCACTCATGCAAGTAGACATTATGACAAATCGATCAAGCTTCTGAAAGAAGTGGATTTGGCTAAAAATAAATGCATTTCTGAGAAAATTAAATATTTTTTTTTAAAAATTCTCATTGCAATGAACCATCTGCGATGTAAAACTTTTGACCCACGAACAACATTAACATGTCTAAATAGAAAATTATTCCCAAGAAGCACATACACATAGTAGGCTGCTGTTTAAAGAAGTTTTTGGTTCTATTTTCTTTAGAAGTATTACAACTTCAAAGTATTGCTGATATGACTATATAAATATATATATATATATATATATATATATATATATATAAGTGCAAATATGGGGATTTAGAGATCAAGTATATATTAAATTTCCCTGTGCCAATGGGATAAAAAAAATGCCCAGTGGACCAGTCGCAGTCTGCTCTACGTATCAATAAATCGGATATAATTTGATATACACCAAATGGCGTTACTTGTAACTTGTGCAATGGCGTGGTGGTTATACCAGCCATTTTATTATCCTAGTCTGATGACCAAAATAGAGTTGGTGGTTAGTTTATGTGGGAAGAAAAAAAGAGCACTGTAAGAAAAGGGTGATGACTAGTTTTCCAGATTACAGACAAGAGTGACTAAACAGAAAAGTAATATTTTAAGATGTAATTAGCCCTGCTAGCAGTTGTCCCATATGTAGGGTAAAGCTTGAGAACCAGGGTTGAATCCCTCAATGGCTTGGGGCTATTTTCTATACTCTACAGCAAAAGAATGGAACTAAACCGACCAAATAAATAAATAGAAAGATTATATGAAAAAGTAATTGAAAAAGTAATCGAAAGTTATATAACAAATGTATTTGAGCTACCTCGCTCATGGTGGGTCGCCAAGTTGAAGATGCCCGAATGCACAGAGAGGCTGCAAAGGCAAGTCTATTGAACTGTGTTACATCATAGGCCCCTTCAAGCCTTGGATCTACCAGCTTTTCTATCTCCTCTTTGTTCAATATTGGTTTAGCCTGTTAATTCAGAAGAAATAGTTTTTCACACCAAAAAAAGTTTAAATAAACTAATCATCGTAAGTCACCATCAGTCTAGCCTAACACTAGAAGAAACCAGATGCGGGATTTCCTATGGAATACGGCAAGTTCATAAAAGGGAAAAGTTTAGTGAATAAAGAGGGGCTACTACCCAGCTGTGTAAGCTTTGGTGAGACCCATCCACCGGTTTCCTCCCAGAGATGACTTCTAGCAAGAACACACCAAAGGCAAATACATCTGTCTTCTCATCCACAACTCCATGCATATAGTACTCAGGAGCCAAATGCCTGCAAAAGATAGGACATTCCCATTTTAAAACAACGTTTTTTTGTTATTTTGTCAATACAGTACATTGATAGCTATCACTGATGGATCCTGGAAAAGAAGAGTACCCAAATGTCCCTTCTATTGGGGCAATTGAATGATGAGTCCACTGAGATGGAAGCCACTTTGCTAGTCCAAAATCAGATATCTGCCACAATCAAAACAGAGACTCTCATAAAAGTAACCCCAATCAAAAAGCACCGTAGTTGAAACAGAGATTCAACTAATATAGGCAAGTAGTGTACAGATTAAAGAACCTGTGGCTCAAAATCTTCTGTCAATAGAATGTTTGACGCCTTGATGTCTCGGTGGATTATCCTCCTCTGGCAGCCTTTGTGCAAGTATTGGAGGCCACGTGCAGTCCCAAGGACTATCTTGTGCCTTGTTTTCCAATCCACAGGTGGCAATTTTTCATCTACAAGAACATTTATAGACTATTAGCTATTAAGTCAAGACCATTTTATTCTGAAAACCCAGATGACATGACAAGTTTTGCAGCAGAAAATTCAGTTTCCATAAGTCAAAAAAGATTGTTTTTTTCTTTTGCCGATGTTGATTTATGTACCATGAAGAAGAGACGCAACAGAGCCTGTGGAGGATAGCTCAAAAACGAGGTAAAGGCCATTGTCAATACAACATCCCAGAAGAGGCAACACGTTGGAATGGCGCACATGACCAATTGTACCAATCTCTGTCAAAAACTCCATCTCCTTCCTCTCATCCCTGGAAGTTTTTGTGAGCCTTTTCACAGCAATATTCTCACCATCTTTCAGTGTTCCCTTGTAAACCTCTGCATAGCCTCCTTTTCCAACCAGATTTTCTGATACAACACGAAAAATGTCAAGTTTCAATCTCAAACTCACAAAGAAAGATACTTTGATTTTCAAAAAAAAAAAAAAAGTCTAAGTACCTGAGCTGAATCCATTGGTGGCATCAAACAACTCTTCATAAGAGAAGCATTTCCAAGTGGGTCTTTGAGGACGTTCTTCACGTGGAAGAATCTCCAAGCACTCATCGTTTTCTTCGCCAGGGGAACCCTTCGAACTCAGAACTTCATCCCCAAAACTTCGTCTTCCAAACGAGAAGATCCGCTTCAAGCTGTTGGTGCGAATATACCTCATTGTAATAAAAAATACCGAAACAGAGGACTCTGTTTCATGCAGAGCACCAAGGTAGGAAGAAACACAACTGTGTGTTTGAATTCTCTCTCACTCTCCCTGTGTCTCACACACGCACGCAAAGAGACACAAAGACACGCAGATTTAAGAGGGAAGAGAGAATCAAATGGATGTTTGTAATTTTCTTTAGTTTAAGGAAAGGCGTGAAGAAGGGAAATGTCTGTATAGGATAACCGCATGTGTACTAGGGTCCGTCAGATGAGATTAAATGCTTGGTCTCGTTAAAACAATGAAAGCCAATGCCTTTTTCCAAGACACAAATAGCAACAGAGCTAATTGACCTGAGGAGAACCAGATGGAATAAAATTGGCATGCCTACCGCTTATTAATCTATGTCTAGTATCAACCTACACTCCTCCTCCTATAATTATGAATAAAGAATAATTCTTTATCTTCTTAAAAATTAAGTATTAAATATTTTTAATGTTTTTAAATATGAAATAGTTTATTTTTTTATTTAATACTTATTTAAATTATTAGAAATTTTTTTTAAAGAAGATGTAGTAAAACTCATAAATAAATAATTGTGTGTTCTCAAATTAATATAGCCAAGGTTTTAAATGACAATTTTAGTTATGGTCATGATCATGGTCACAGTCAAGATCCATATACAATAATGCATTGTGCAATCACGGGTTAATGCTATTGTGATGATCATCAAAATTGAGAGATCACAGCTGCATCAAGTGATGCAGTTTGAGATTTAAAACTTTGAATACACCTAATTGTCTAGATTTTATTATAAAATTAATCAAGGCTTCAATTTGTGTGTCACATGTAATGTATTAATTTTTTTTTAATAAAAAAATTTAAGTTGAAGAAAGGATACTCTCAATTCAAGGTTAGAACAGCCTCTGAGCTAAGTGAGCATTTTCAAAAGACTTACAAATAACTAACTACTAAAAGGCAAGTGGTTAGGATAGAAATCTAACTTACAACTGTCAAATTACGAACTTGTCTATTTATCATTTGACCCATCTTTCAATCGCACATATGATGTATTTACTTTGAGAGAACATATACAGTAATTTCTCCTATTTAATTGGGTTTGAATTTGGTAAATTTGGCTCCATCTTCTAACAAATGTAATAGTAAAAGTTGCTAAGCATGCTTTGCTCTGTGGTAATCCGAGTCCCCCCTAAAAGGCAGAGATGCTTATTCCACTACTTCTTCCTCAATTGGTGATGTAAAAGAATTTTGCTAACCTCTGAATCCGCAGTTCTTTATTTCTTTTCCTTTTTTCTTTTGCACATATTAACTTCAAAGTTGAAAGTTTGAAATTCATGTTTTTTGAGAAGAAAAAGAGAAAAACGGAGGGAAAGTGGGAAACTACACTCCCATATGTCGAAGACGGAGTATGCTACTATCGGTATTAGTAGCTATAAATTAGCCATATCCGATTAAGGGAATGGTTCAGGTAAACTACTCTGCATTTACGATAGAAAACGAGTTCTATTGAGAAAGTTGCTCCTATTAGCTTGAAATTATTTTCAGACAAAATAATAGCTTCATGTTCAAATCAACATTTATTGCTCCACTACCCCATTTTATGAAAATGTTTCTGAATATAGGGCAACATATTAAAGGATTAGTGGAGTTGCACTGTGACCTTTTTTTATGAGGTGACCTAACTTAGTTTAATGGGTCGAAATGATTGAAAAATTAAAATTAGACTTTCAATAGTGATAATTACATTTTTTATATTCCTAAAAAATTTATTCTAAGTCCCATCTAATAATAGATAGTTCATAGTTGTGAGATTGAATGTGCTGGAGGACTTTTAGTGCAAGTAAAAATGAAAAGAAAAATATAATGGAGGGGATGAATGAAATCTTACATGTTTTGATATGGATATGGATTTTTTTTATTAGTAAAATAATATGAGAGTGTTTTGTTAAAAAGAGAAAGACATAAAAAATTTTAAATATATATAACTAATGAATTTTATAACTCATCATAATAAATCATGTATAATAAAATTTATGTTTATCTTTGTCTAATAAAATGATCTTTTTATAAAAGATGATCCAAATCTTTTTAATATATATAGTCATTTTTTATTCTTTTTCTCCATAAATTTTTTAATTTTTATAATTATCAAGAACATGATAAGAAATTGCATAAATCTCAGTGATAAAATTGGGAATTAAAATCATGAAGTTCTTTTGGATAACCAAAGAAGTTGACGAGTATGGCTTTGGTTTCTTGGAAATCTTTTAACTTTTGCGAAGCTGGAACACTCTGATTCTGATCATGTAACGGTTCCACATGCCACTGTCCAGAATTAGTTGGGACTTGAACGCGTATGACAAACGAATAACCAGAGAACCAAACTAGTGCTGCATAAATAAACTGTACCATTTTGTGGATATTAAATAATCTTTATAAGTGAAATAGGGAAAGCATTGAAAAGGGAAAGCCGCTAAAAAGAAACATAAAAAATAGTGCAGAAAAATCAGTTCCATGCAACTGTATATGAACCGTGGAGGAACACGGACCTAACCCCTTTATATAAGGAACAGTTGAATCACACAGCTTTAATAAAGACAAAAAAACAAAAACCAAAATGAGCACTCCACTGTTACGGGACAAATGAAAGCAATTAATCTCACACCACCAAACTAAACAAATCCCACATACTCATCACTAGCTAATAACAGCACCGGATAAAATCAAGTTCAATGTAATCAATCCTTTGTTATTTATTTGTACAGTACACCGGTCCAAATAATTTATTCATTTTATGCATTAAGAAACATGCGTGCTATCATCCGTTGATCATTTTGCCCTAAGAACTGTCGTACAATAATAAACACAAATTAGTTGATTTCATCCGTTGGATAATCTGAACTCTTTGCAGGATGATGATAATTTGTTATATAATATTCATACAAGTAATGGCTTGAACTTTGAACTTTGAACTTTGAACTTTGAACAAGTTACATCAATTTATTTAATTATGTCAGAAGGAGAATGAAACATACTTTCGATGATTGATGGTGATTTGGTGGTTTTGGTAAATAATATATAATGGTGGATTTTCATTAAATGTAGCTTCTAGGCTTTTTTTTTAGTAAAAAAAGCATGAAACCAAAAGCTTTGTCATGACGCAGTTATAACCATGCTATAGAGACAAGTGGAGGTACTTAAAGGCATCAACATACAAGGTCAAAAGTTCTCATAATATTAATCAGCATGATTCATTGATCCCTTGCTATTTGTCTTGGAACTTTGGTTTAATCTTGCGTCAACAAATGATTGCCTACCCTTTTTTTCTTCTTATCATGTGTAACATTATATGCGATACTGAAATTATTCCTTCTCATAAAATATTTTTTTATAAAATTTAAATTTATGACATTACAATTAAAGTTTTTTTTATTAAAATTTTAGTTTATTTATTACTGAACCAAACCTTTACGACTGATTGACTTGCTCTTGATGTTATTTTTATACTCTAGACTAGATTTAGAAATTTTGAAAAACCCATAATCCAATAATGATTTACATTTCAACGATCAATGGGGGCAGTAAATCTATTCCAGAATAATTGTTTGTTTGTTTGTTTGTTTTTTTCTCTTTTTTTCTTTTTAGGAATGAAATGGTAAGTCATAGCTTTCCAGTTTGGTATAACTCTTTTTTCATATATCTAGAACCCCATTGTTGAGACTTTGGTTATCACGTTCTTCACGTATTAGGTATAAACTTTGTAATCTGTATGACGGTATACGTTTTATTTTTTCAATTCATGCGTGCTTCATGCAAATATTATATATGATAGAAATGGTCATTACTTTGAAAGAGAATATGGAAGCTTATGATAAGAAGCTAATTAAGGATCTTGCAATTCGAAGTTGCTGAATAAGATGTAAGCTTGATATTCTAAAGCGATGAGAAAATGAAGATTTTTACCTCTAATCAAATCCCACTCTTATTTATTTTCCTAGAGTATTCATAAATTTTTGTGTTGTTATATTCTGATTCTCATCTACATTTCTATCCTTTAAACTTGAATGCTTGGTAGAGATGATTACAGAAAAAAAAATAGAATAAAACTCTATTTTGGTCATGAGTAAATCTCTTAAGTTGGGTTAAGTCCATCAAGTTGGTTCGCTTTGTCATGTAATTGATATAGGTTGGTTTCATATTTTTTTCAACCCACTTATAGGCAAGTCAAAATAACATATCTAACTCATTTGAGTCACAATTTGAACGGGCTTGAGATGGGTCAACTCGCCACTTAAATAGAATAAAAAGGTCAAATGTTTTTTTTTAATTTTATTTGCAATTAACTAAACCTGAATTCTCCTTCCTTATTCATCTTACCATTTACTTCAAAAAGGGTGTTGCTATTATATTATGATTTTTTAGATTACTAATACTTAAGATGATTTGTCAATGTCACCTTGTTTCTTTGTCCACCAACCTTGGTTTCTATTTGCATTTTCTTGCTTCTGCATTTTCCTATTTCCATATGGAGATGGTGATTTGAGGGTTATGCCTAGCTAAATATTGATTTTGGCCCTCGTAACTCCTATTATTTGAGTACTGCTATATAATTAAAAAAAAACTAATTTTTTTTATAAAATTTTATTAGAATTAAAGAAGATTGTTGAATGGAATGAAGTGATAAAAATTATTTACTTATTTAAAAATCAATAGATATGTCAAATTATTTTATCAAAAATTTTGTTAAAAAATTTTAATTATATAATATTTTCCTTGTTATTCTTTTTCAAATTTGTACTGTATTAACCTATTAGGCTTATTTTAATTTTGATTTTGGTGTACGAGGTTTTGGTCTCTGAGCTCTTAGTCTAAAGAGACATAGAAATGTTGAAAGATGATGGGAAGCCAACTCGTTCGGCCACAACTGAGAGTGGGCTAACTCATCCCACCTCATTAATTTAGTGGCGGGTTGTGGCATGTTGGAGTGGACTACTCTGTCTTAACGACTCTACTCATGAGCTCTTCTTAATTTGTCCATCGCAATTTAAATTTTTCAATATAGTAAAGACAAACATTATTCTATATTGATTACTCTATCAATATATTGTTTAACAACTTAATAGATTTGTCTATGTGAATTATCAAATATGTAATGTAATATTATTAATTGACACCATAAATTTTGTGTTAGACAACTTTCTCATCAAAAACACAAAACAGCACTTTCTAAAATATTTATATTAAAGTATAGAAAACGATTTGGAATACAAAAAAGCTTTTTTGTAGCACGAGTGGGTATATACATATAGAGTTTTAATTTAGATTTGATATCAAAGAAAAAAAATTTATATTATTATTTAATTATGCATGAACATATTATTAAAAAATTAATTTTTAAAATAATTATTGTATTATATATTAATTGTCAAGTATTTATTAATTATTAATTATACTTTATGAATTTTAAACATTTACATTGTAAAGACCAACGATCAATAAATACTTAACAAGTCTTTATAAATATCAACAATACCTTTAGGATGCGTTAACTCCTTGTATTAGTACATCACAAAAGAGTTTGATCTTTGGTTGTGGTATTAGTTATTTGAGATGTTAAAGTTAAAAGATTGTAATAATATGAAAATACATAATCAGATGATAATATATAAAAATTTTATAAAAATAATAAATTAAAAGTAAATTCTTTATATTTATCCAAACATATATATATATATAATGTCAAATTTATTAGATAATTTTTAACTACCATTGATCGATAATATAAAAAGTTACCATAGCTGCTCGAAATTAAATCCATGGGCATGCGCATGGAGCACATGAGAGGACCACAGCTGAATCAATGGTGATATTCTGAGTTTCCTTCCACCACAGTCTTGGAATTTGAAAGAGATTTAGTAGCAGTCACTTTCTGGCCAACCTAGAACTTGACATTGGCGTGTGGTCACCTTTAGCCATTAAAGTTCCTCAGCTAGGGAGCGCATTGAACACAGAACAGTCTTCAATGAAATGTTGAAACAGGCACCGCAAGTCACGCTCTTTTCTGCTTTGCTCCCTCTCACAAATCTCCTTAGAGTTATGTGCCTTTCACTACTTTAATCCAAACCAACAAAAAGTTTAGGGACCCCAAAAATGGACAACAACTAATCAATGACGCTCCTTAAATAAAAGGTACCTTCAACAAGGAGTTCTGGGGAGAATATTAGAGGGGATAAGAATAAAGTAATTGACTTTGCATGGACGTATACGATTGTGATTTTTTTTTCCCTCTCTATATATGGTTTTCTTTCGGTGCTTTGGTCAAAAAAGGTCTTTGCCTGAAGAGAAAGAATGAGATAGAATAATAAATTTCACTGGTGGCAATTGGATGGATAAACATAGCTTACCTTTAATTTAAAGTTTAAACTTTAGTGTTCTCCAAGACTTTGGGTTTCTTGTGTTTATCAATACAACCAACAAAAGTGGGGGCAAAAAAAACACAGCAACAACAACAAAAGGGAGAGGCCGATTTACTCATGCAAGAAATGCTTATCGTAAATGCATCAACTTGAATTAGTAACATTTTAAAAGATGAGTTGTGTTTTTGCCAAACACATTCGTTTTCATGGAAAGGAATATTTTTGAGTTACTTTTAGTTTGAATCAAAACTAAGTCCTTTTTTTTGTCCCATATGGTTTGAGACAATATTATTTTACCAGCTTGTGATTTTAACCTGGTCACTTTATTCTTTTGTGGTTGTTTTGTTAGCACTTTGTCTCTAGGTGAGTCCATTACTAACATATTTGAGAATTATTTGTGTCTTTTTTTAATTTATTATACTAACTAGCATCTTGAGAGACACAATCTCGATTCACATTTTTTTATTTTTACATAAATAATTATTTAATAAATTAATTAATTATAATTTATTATAATTATAAATCAATGAGTTAAATAAATTTTTTAAAAAATTAAAATATATTTGACGGTAGTTATAATAGTATGTTTAATATAACTCCTTGTATTTTAAAGTTTAAAATTAGTTGTATTTGTAAAATGTAGTTATTAAAGAAATGTTTGTATGCATAATTTTACCTTTTTTCATTTGTGTTTAATTAGTTAGTAATGATTTTTTGATAAAATAAGATTTTAAGGCTAAAGAGGGATATTCCTTTTATAATGGTATAGATTGAAAAAGTTTTAATTATGTTATAATATGTTAAATCAATAAGTTTAGACCTAAAAATGTATCTAACTTGCATGTAGTTGATATTTCAAACTATTTTTACACTTGTCCGTTTGCTTAGGAAATTAAAGGGTTAGAAAAACCCAAATTAAATTAATTAAAATTGATGAATTTATTATTTAAGTTAATGGAATGAAATCGAAAGATAAAATAATAATGGAAGTAACTACATGGAGGTAAAGACAAAGTCAAAACCATAATGTGACAAAATAATTTCACCCCAAATCAAAGGAAGGCAGATTAAATCTATCCAAATTTTAAAGGTGCATTCCTATATTGATTTAGAGCAATTAGAAAGATTAATTCTATTGACTAGTTAAAATATGTAAAAAACATATTAGACATTTAGGTCTCTTTACTAGTTAAAATATGTTAAACACATATTAGACATTTAGGTCTGAGACAATATTCTATGATATTGATGTGATATTTTAATCTTAATAAGACATTTCGAAATTATTTTGTGTCCATATGTTCTTATATATCTTGTGTCATTATGTGAATTTAATTTTATTACTTTCCCTCCGTATGGTAAGTAATCTGTTAGTATTTTACTCCCTTGTGGTCTTTAGAATAAAAATTCATTCATTTTAACTAATATAATTAAGATTCTCCTAATTATTTAACTTCTTAAAAAATCATATAATAACTTAATTGTATAAAGTCTAAGGTAAGTAGGCAAATATAAAAATAATTTAAAATTTTAATATTGTATTACATAGTAAATAAGCTTAATTGAACAAAAGAAAATATCATCTTTACAAATAAACATTTATGTATGTATAAATTTATTGGTTTAACATATTATAACACAAATAAAAACTGTTTTGCTTGATGTAAAAAAGAAAACGCAGAGCTTTAAAAAATATTACTAAGGAAACCAAATGGAGCGAAGTACTAACGTAACTAATCACAAGAAAATAAAGTGAAAAAATTAAAATTATAGGATGACAAAGTAATATTGTCTTAGATTATAAGGAAAAAAATTGAATTTAACTTTTTTTTAATCATGAATTGATATTCTATTAAGTATGAGATTTGTTAACATCTATCTTAATAGCACATGTTAAATAATAGTTATTTTTTTTTTCAATAAATACATTGATTTTGATTATTAAAATATAATTTAAATATTTACAAAAATATTCTAATTATTTAATGCTGACTCTTTTTGTGGTCCACCAAACTTGACGTTTGTATCTGCTTTAGTTAGAGTATCAGTTTGGATATGGGCTAGTGGGTTGGCCCATAGGTTTCGGCTCTTTGTTCCTGAGTTCTGACAATTGAGGTCCAATCATCAATCCTTCCACCACCGTCTAATACAAAATTGGCAGGCACGCTATTTCGAGATCTGACAAACTTAATAGAATTGTTTTGTTGATAAGATATATTGTCCAGATTTTATAAGTTACATTTTCATTTCTATAATTTGAAAATTACTTGTCCGGAATTAATTAATTTAGTGTCACTGATCGGATCATGTGGCATTTCCACCGCTCCTCTGCCGAAGTTCCAAACTACGGGGATTGTTACGGTAGAGCCCAAAACCCCACTAACAATATTTGGGCAATGCAAGATCAATTTCTAAGCCCTTATCTGTAGGAAATGCTAATTAATGAATAATGATTTTTTCCTAATGCTTAATTCCATAGCATTTTTACAGTTGAGTCCATAAGGTATTACTCAAATTACAAGGAAGAAAAAGGCAAATATAACATACACATATCTTACCATGAATTCCCTTGCAAAGCTTGATCATATATACGAAGGTGAAATAAAGCACAAGTATCTTAGCACTGATCATATTCCATTGAGAGGGATGACCACTCTACGCGATGTAGGATAATCCCGATGCTCACAAGGCCATATACCCTAAACCATAACACAAGAACAAAAGATATATGTTAATCTATGATACATCATTTCATAAAAATATTGTAAGATTCACTCCAAGCCAATCATAATCTATGGTATATAGTATTCAATGCTACCGTGTATGAAAATTCTTATTCCCACTAATAAGGAGTCATTTTATTTGGGAAAAACCCAGTAGACAAGAAATGAAATTTCATACTTAATTCCCTCAAAAACTTCAGACCATAGACTGTCATAATTAAGCAAATTAAACAAATAGTTGCCATTGCATAACCTATATTGCTGGTAGAATAACATATTTACATAAAACGAAGGAAATCCGTTTTTCATGTGTTCTAACATGTGATCACGAATGTAATCAATGTTTTTATTAAGGTTGCTCACTGTCGTAATCTAAAACATTGCCTCTGTGATTTTTTTAATGATAAATATTGTTTACCATTTTTTAAGGGCAGGTGTACCCAGTCTTGGTAAAGTGTTGTGAGGTTTCAAATTTGGATGTAAAATGTATAAAAGGTTTTTCCTAATTACGATTATGATTCAACTACTCAACAACATATCAGGGTCAAGATTTTTATAAACCATATAGGTTCAGCAATTGGATAACAATTCATGGGTTCATAAAAATTCCTAACTGTTGATGAAAAACATTGGTTATCCAAATGCACTTTAACCCTGCACTTTAAAGGAGTTCAATGCAAAAAAGTCTTATCAATATCAATCTTGGCCAAGATCATATTTGATAAATCATTACAAAAATGAATTTTGTTACCTGCCATGTCCCCATGTTAAGCTTTCCATTTGTGATAGGTATCCTAAAAATACATGATATCAGTAGATGATAATGTAGTGATATAGTTTCTCAGCATAATGAATCAATCTGAACCCGAAGAATTTTCTCACATGAGTGCACAACCAAACATCGATGATTTAATATGTGCTGGCATGTCATCTGGGCCTGCAAAATTCAAATCCCAAGATTATTGCCAAGAATGGAAAAGCCATCAGAAAAATACCTTAATTATATGTGAAAAACTATGCTTAGTATATATCTGATTTATGATATACATTAGATGCACGAAGGCAGCAATATATATCTTAATTAGAATTAATCTTCTATTAGAATTTCTGAAGACTGTCTGTAGCTAGAAAAACACGTGCAGTTGATAGGAAGGGAGGATATGTTTCTTCTAGATACAGGGGTTTCCTGGTCGTCATATATGCTGGAAAAAGCAAGTCCCCAGACAGTAGCTTTCTGCTGAATATATAAAATAGAAGAAAAGGAAAAAGGAGAGCAAATAATGACTCGAATATCAATATCAAATCAAATATCTATCAAAATCAATTTACACATTAATACACAGTATTAAAGCTTGAAATCATATCTATTGTTACTCAAAAACTGTTCAGACAAAAGTCTAACTATAATAGAGTTTCTCATCATTTCATCAGTACACCCAAAATATGCAATATATAATTAAGAGCAACTTCATAAAAAAAAAAAGAGAAAATCACAATATATAAGAGAATTAGATCTCCCTTGGTTTAGTACTAACCCTCTATAGTATGCTTCCAAGGTGTAGATGCCCCCTGCACAACATATGGAAATTTCATGTCAAGTCTTTTGTTTGTCATAAGAGAGTACATTCATATATTGCTATATTGCAAGAACTAGAAAATAAACTAACCTCGGGAACTATACCATTGAGGAATGTCTCTGTATCATCCCAAACATCATAGTCATAATTCTCATTGATGGTAAGAGAAGCACTGGTGTACTGCTGTTGTTATAGTAATACAGAAAACAGAGAAGTGCAGAACAGAACTAGAGCAATGTAGGAAAAGATTTGGTCTAAAAATCATTTGATTTTTGGAGTACCATACATATATATTACAGATATAGCCTGCAGTTAGTCAGTACACATGACAGATGCAAATCTCCATAAAATAAGGACTAACACTCATTTCCAACTACTCATCTGCTCACATTACAACCAACACTTCTTAAAGTCATAAACAATACTTGTTTTCACCTAACCAGACCAACTACAGCAGGGTCTAACAAAAAAGACAGAGAAAAGATATCTAATATTGACTTAAAGTATTCAGAAATATCTCAATTTCTAAACACTCCTCCTTGAGATTTTTCTTGGATACTCCAAGCTTTGATCTCAGCACTTCAAACTTGCCCTTGGATAGGGCTTTGGTCATGATGTCTGCAACTTGACTCTCTGAGCTGCAATGCTCCAAACAGATTTCCTTTGACTTCTCAGCCTCTCTGATGGCATGGTACTTCACATTGATGTGCTTAGTTCTTCCATGCTGGACAGGATTCTTTGTTATAGCAATGGCTGACTTATTGTCAACCCATATGACAGTAGCTTCATCTTGGAGTTGCCCCACTTCAGATATAAAATTTTTCGAAGCCAAATAGCTTGATTAGCTGCTTGATGCAGCTGAAATATACTCAGTTTTTCAGCTGAGGATTGGGCCACCGCATCCTGTTTCTTTGAATTCCATGAGAAAATACCACTGCCAAATGAGAAAACATATCCAGAGGTGCTTTTGGAATCATCTAAACTTCCTGCCCAGTCACTATCTGCATATCCTTGAAGTTTTTCACTTTAATTTTTCAAAAAAGACAAGCCATAATCAGTTGTACCCCTAATATATCTTAATACTCGTTTTGCTGCACCATAGTGAGCTTGAACTAGGTGAATGCATAAATCTGGAAAGCAAGCTTGCGGCAAACATTATGTCGGGTCTGGTTACTGAAAGATACAATAAACTCCCAATTAAGCTTCTGTACACAGAAGCATCTACCTTGCTGTTAGCATCATTACTTGACAGCTTCTCATTTACAACAAGAGGTGTGGCCACAGGTTTACATTTCTCCATGTGAAACTTCCTTAATATCTCCAAAGCATATTTTCTTTGTGAAATAAAAAATTCCAGCATTTGATTGGTGAATTTCCATTCCAAGAAAATAATTCATCTCTCCCAAATCAGTCATTTCAAACTCATTCTCCATATCATGCTTAAATTGCTTTAGGGAATTTGAATTATTCCCTATCACCAGTAGATCATCAACATACAGGGACACAATGAGGTGCACTTCATTTGTTGATTTCTTCACATATAAAGTAGCTTCATTTTCACTTCTTTTTAAAGCCTTTTTGCAGAAGATAGCTATCAATTCTGCTATACTAGGCGTTTGGTGCTTGTTTTCAAACCATAGAGTGCTTTATGAAGTTTATAGACTTTATCTTCACTTCCTGGAACCTAAAAGCCTTCAGGTTGATCAACATAGATGTCCTCCTCGAGTAAGCCATTTAAAAATGCTGATTTCACATCAAAATGATAGATTCTCCATCCCAATTTTGTTGCCAATGCTATCAGCAACCTAATTGTATCATGTCTTGCCACAGGAGCAAATATATCAGAAAAATCAACTCCATGTTGCTGAAAATAGCCTTTTACCACCAAACCTGGCTTTGAGTTTGTTTATAGAACATCAGGATTGAGTTTGGTTCTGTAAACCCACTTAACACCAATTACTTTTTGATTGTTTGGTCTGTCTACAAGCTGTCAAGTTTTGTTTTTCTCAATCATATTTATCTCCTCTTGCATAGCAACTTTCCAACCTTTTTTTGGCAACAGCTTCAGCATACCTTGTAGGTTCTAATGCAGCAACATTGCACCTTCCATAAATCTCGTCCAAAGTTCTAGTGTCTATAAACTGGAAATTTAGTGTCATTGTCACAATTTCCTTTTTCATCTTCAATATTCTAATCTTGGAGATTATATTCTCTAAGTTGACCTTTACTTGAGGCTTCTATTATTGAATTTTCCCAATTCCATTTAGAAAACTCATCAAACTTCACATTTCTACTGACAAGAATCTTCTTTGTCATCAAGTTGTATATTCTGTAACCTTTGGAGTTACTACTGTACCCCACAAAAATACCAACTTCTGCTTTCTGGTCAAGTTTGTCTCCCTTTACTTCTGGAACAAAAGCATAACACACACAGCCAAATATTTTGAGATGCTCAGCTGAAGGCTTCACTCCATGCCATGCCTCATAAGGAGTTTTTCCTTTCAAGGCTTTGGTAGGTAACATATTCTGTAAATACACTGAGGTATTAACTGCCTCAGCCCAAAATGTTTTTAGGAAGGTTTTTTTCAAAAAGCAAATACCTGGCCATCTCCATTACAGACCTATTTTTCCTTTCACTCATTCCATTCTGTTGAGGGGTGTAGGGAACAGTCAACTGATGTTGGATTCCAGCTTGTTCACAGAAATTTTTGAACTCCTCTGCTGTGTACTCAGTTCCATTATCAGACCTGAGTTTTTTTATCTGACATGCAACCTCATTTTCAACCATAGGCTTGAACCTTTGAAAAACAGAAAATACATATGATTTTTGCTTCAGAAAAAACACCCAACTCATCCTTGTAAAATCATTTATAAATAGCAAAAAATACTTGCTGCCATTTAGAGATGTTGTGCTTATTGGACCACACACATCAGTATGTACGAGCTATAATTTTTCAGAGGCTCTCCAGCTTGCTTCAGTGGGAAATGGCAATTTACTTTGCTTTCCATACTGACACGCTTCACACACATCAGCATTATCTTGAATGGCAGGTATGTTTTGAATTAAAGCATTTGACTTCATATGCTTCAAGGTAGAATAACTAAAATGGCCAAGTCTTTTGTGCCACAAGGAAGAGTCATCTACTGTACTTGAAAAAGCATGCATAGCTGTATGTCTAAATTTTATTGGAAAGCTTTTATCTCTCATCCTTAACAGACATTAGTTCATAACCAGAGGGATCAAATATGGTGCATGTCATGTCTTCGAAATGCAGGGCATAATGCCTCTCAAGCATTTGTCCCACACTTAAAAGACTTTGATTTATCTCAGGTACAAGTAAAACATTTGAAATAAACTTTGTACCTGAGGGAGTTTCAACTGCAGCAACTCCTTTTCCTTTGACATCAACAAATTCTTCATTGCCAATCTTGACTTTAGAAATGTAGGACTTATCAAGTTCCTTGAAAATGCTAGCATCATGTGTCATGTGATTTGTGCACCCACTGTCAATTGAGCCATGATTCTTTACTGTAGCTTACTGCATAGCTAGTAGCAACAAACAGCTGCTCCTCAGTCTGTTGCTGATGCTCAGCAACTTGGGCTTGTTGTCCCTGTTGGTTTTGTCTTTGATGATTTGCTTTGTTTTTGCAAACTTTCTCCACATGACCAAACTGATTACAGGCCCTGCATTTGACTCCAGGCCTAAACCAACAAAACTTTTCAGAGTGGCTTTTTTTCTTGCAATGGGGGCAAGGAAGATACTTTCCTTTCCAGCCTCCTCCTTTGCTACTTTCTCCCTTTTTTTCTTTTTCTTTCTTTTTTCCAGATTGCTTTTTTCTTCCATAACTTGCAGTCGGTTGCTTCTCTTTTTGCTTGGCAAAAAATGCACCTTCTGAAGTGTCTTCAAGCCTAATGGCTCTTCTTTGTTCAGTAGCTTGCTAAGGCATTTGTAAGCTCTGAAAGAAAAATCTTGGATAAATCTTTGGAGTCTTCAAGAGAGGATATTTTTTGCTTCAAACTTTTTCAGGCAAACTTACTAGACTTTTTCCACTACTCTTTGGTCAGTCAACTCCTCACCAAGCATTCTGATTTGATTCACAACACTCAAAAGTTATATCTGAAAACTCTTGACAGATTCTGCATCCTTTCATCCTCAAAGATTCAAACTCCTTCCTTAGATTCAAGACTTGCATCTGCCTGGTTCTGTCACTTCCATGAAACTCTTCTTTGAGCACGTCCCAAGCTTGCTTTGCAGTTTCACAGTTCATAATTCTGATCCCAATACGATCAGATACAGCATTTTGTATGCAGAATAAAGCCTTGAACCTCTTTGAACTTTCTTCACTGTGATGCTTAATTTGAGCAAGTGTTGGGTTTGCTGGAAGGATGGGTGATTCCCTGTTGTTTTCAACCACATCCCACAAATCAAAAGCCTTCAAATAATTTCTCATCTTGGATGCCCAAATTGGGTAGTTTTCACCATTAAATTCTGACGGAGGTGGAGCTGAAAAACTGCTTGAAGCCATAACTAAGATTTTCAGGTTTTTTTCTGGGTTTAAGAGGAAAGAAGCCTTGCTGGTTTTTTCTCTCTCTCACACTCACAGATCCCTCAAGATCAATAAGCTCTAGATATCATGTGTTATAGTAACACAGAAAATAGAGAAGTGCAGAAAGAAAACTAGAGCAACCGTAAGGAAAGGATTTGGTCTAAAAATCATTTGATTTTCGGAGTACCATACATATATATTACAGATATAGCCTGCAGTTGGTCAGTAGACATGACAGATGCAAATCTCCATAAAATAAGGACTAACACTCCTTTCCAACTACTCATCTACTCACATTACAGCCAACACTTCTTAAAGTCAAAAACAACACTTGTTTTCACCTAACCAGACCAACTACAGCAGGGTCTAACAAAAAAGACAGAGAAAAGATATCTAATATTAACTTAAAGTATTCAGAAACATCTCAATTTCTAACAGCTGCACTACATTTCTCATTAGAAGTTCAGTCTGTGCAGCCCACATTGAACATAACAGGAGAAGAGGGGACAAAATTCATATATATATATATATATACTTACAGAAGAGATGAGCTAGGCCACACTTGAATCCAGACAAGTCTTGCTGAATTTCTTTCACTATCTGACTTGGAATCAATGGTTATTTGGTTTAAGGAAAAATCATAGCATTCATGATAAGGTAAGAATGTTAAAACATAGAAGTCCCAACCCCAAAAAAATTGATGTACTATAGCATACCAGACTATTCACAAACAACATCAAAACTAGTTTAAAAAGGAAAAAAAAAAAAAGATGAAAAGAACTTTCAGGTGCTGCAAAGGTGATTGAAAGAATCAGGATCAGATTATTATTATCAAGCAGATAAGCATTCAAGAGAAATAGTTATATTATTTTACAGAAAGAGCACATGATTGATATCAGCTCAATAACCATAGAAGTGATGAGATGACAGCCACGCCTGTGGGGAAGCAAAGCTATTGTCTTCTGGGCCCACTTAGGAGCAGCGACCTCCGCCGTGGAGCTGGGGTCCTTCACCGTGGTGGGGTGTGCGTGCAGCGACTTCACAAGAACCGGAGCCTTGGCTGGTAGACAGATCGAGGAGACTTGCATGCTTAAAAGCTAAAAGGGAGAAAAATAAGTGCTTCCGCTGAATAACCAAACGAAAAATGATCAATGGGTATACATCCCAGCCATTGAGCCATGAGATCAAATTTATATTTGGTGGAATCTGTAACACCTTATACCACAACCACCGGTACCAGTGGTTGTGTTGCTGCATGCAACTGGTGCAATCTTCACCGCACGTATGTAGAAGATTTGAAAGTCGAAACCAATGGTTATGGTTCATTGATGGGAGTCTTATAAAGCAATTTATCATTTGTATTAATTTCTCATAGGCAATCAAATCATCTCTTCTCTTAGTAATTAATTCTATTTTTTTAATAAAATGCTGTTAAATAAAATTTATTAATTGATAAAACAAAAAGAAAGAACAAAAGACTTAAATCCTTTATTTTTGTTAACTTTAGATAATAAATAATTTTAAAAATATGTACATTTATCAAAATGTTCAAGTTTTTGAGAAAAAAAATTAAATTTCCAAGAAACTTAAATACTTTAATAACATAAATAGAAAAACTATAATTTTTATGCAAAAAATAGTAAATATATAATTCATGCGGGACAGATATTGTCCCTCATGTACTCTTTTTTTTTTTTTTACTTTTAAAATGTTAGCAATTACATATTCTACCTTTTAATATATTTAAATTTTAATTTAAGTAAGCTTTCTTAAATACTGTTGTGTGAGGGTTGATTCTGTAAATACCGCTATGTGAATATTGGTTAGCTTTTTCTCATAATTAATAAGGTTTTTCCCATCAGATATTTTAAAAAAATAAAAAAAATACAAAATAATATTAAGTCTTATATTTTTATCATTTTTATTCACCAAATACTTTTAGAAAAAATAACATTAATTATCTTATGTTTTATTTAGTTGTTCAATTTTAAAATGAGTTAGTAACTCGTGAAAAACTTTCATTAATATATCGAACCTTCTCTAAACTATCTCTAAATTATAAAACATTGAAAATTTTAAAAGGATATAGCAAATTTTTTTTTTTTCAATTTAGTGGCATGATCTTCGCTAAGGTGAAGATGACACAAGCCAATTCCACATCAACGAAAGGAGTATAACGTTATCACTCCTTCTAGGGATTGACCAAGCCAATAAGCATTTAGATTGAAAATTCAGAACTTCCATTTTTTGTTTGTACTATGCTATAATCCAGAACTCAAAACAATCAAATTCCTTACTAAATTGTAGAGAAACTCAGTTTATCTCATCATAAATCGAAACCAAAAGAGCTATAGTTCAATCCTAAGATTTCAATTCAACTATCACTTGTAATGATAATCAGAGAATTAGTCAGAGTAAGGCTTCATCAAAAATAGGGTTGTACAGGAGTACTATCACAGTTGGTTTGTAACCGGAATTCTCTGATGTATTATGGCTTGGAAATATGAAGTTAGTGAAAGACATAAATACCCAGGGAATATTAAAATCAACGGTAGTGAATAGCAATCAGAAAAATAGGTAAGGCTTCACCACATATATATCTATCACTACAGATATGCCAAAAGTTGTATAAACAATAGACGTGATTAAACATGAACCCAAAAAATTGCATACTTTTCAAGCATGATACTGAGTTCAAAGGAAAATAGTAGTTAGCATCTTTGGTTCAGTGAGGCGGACATGCTGCAGCTATTCAGCTACAATAAACAAGTTCAGGGAAACATATTGAGAAGCCATTCTGATGAACATGATCATCCTCCTCGCATGTGTGCACCTAGCTCACCAAATTGGTCATCAGCTTCCACCGTGTCTTCTGATAGCCGCACAGCATCCAGCTTCTGTTTGAGAATTTCTATGGCATTTAGTACTAATTGGGAAGCTTTAATTGCACCAGTAGATTCAACTGTGAATATGAAGCTATCCTGTCTTGCATTGATTTCTACGAGCCCAGGCTTGCCCATAGCTTCCGCTTTCTTGATCACCTCATCATCGAAAGTGTATGCCTCAGGGTCAACCACCACAACCTAATAAATGCTAAAAACTTAGTTATGATAAATCAACTCAAGATAATGCATTCGAGGGATTTGAAGTCTGCAAATTTTCGTGTTTATACTTAACAACTCATAATACATCAAGAAAGGATTCATAAGAACAAATCAAACAGAGAACCTAAAAAATGGGTATTATGTATCACATATCAACATTTCATGAAAAAAAAAAAAAGTGCAGCACTATGTGGTAGACAGAGTCAGTCAAATAGATCAGATCAGACATCAATTTCAAGAACTCTTAAAAAGCCTTGGTTCAGTGAAATGATTATCAACATCTTCTGTAGATAATGTTCCTGGAGATGCTATAACAACCATCTTGAGCTGTATCACAAATACTGATGCTGACATCTTTCAAATTGTAAAACTTCTGTGCAGCCCAGATTCATTGATCAAATTCCCAGCTCTAGGACATTACTGGGATCCTACACTGCTACACATTCATATTAGCAGTGCCTTTTGAAAAAGGGGTTTGAAATGGATTAAAAACATTCAACTTTCCTCACCCTTATCAGCCCTGAGTTTTTATCTTATAAGCGAAAACTACCCCGTATGATATTTCAACAGAAAATAATACAAACTTTATATATGATCCAACCTCAATCCTTAAGGTTTACCATGTAGCCTCCTCAAATAAATATCTTCAATGCTTCAGGCAAGCATCCATTTAATCATCCAAATCATGGGCTAATCACTAATGGACGGAAAATTCTTTAAAAGATCTTTCCCTCCATACCACAACCCCAAAGGAGATAAAAAATTTAGTTCTGTCACAGCAGCAGAACACAGGTTTAAGAAACCAATTCTAATGTGTTTTTTTTTTTTCAGTTCTTTTGGTTTATTTTGCCACAGATGGACACTTTTACCCTTAAAACAAACCAATGCCATACCATGATATCTTGATGTGCCACAGCAGCACTATTCACAACACTGAATTTACCCGTTGTATCCTGAAAGTTTGTTGTATCCCCTGTACAGGATCGTCTAGGATACAATAAATATACTTGTACCCGTGCTATATAGATTTAAACCCATTTTCAAGAAACAAATGCAATTTCTGTCCTTTGCATCTAATCTTTTCCAAAATCATTTGTCAGGAAAATCAATCAGATGTCCGGGTGTGAAAAAAAAAAAAAAAAAGATAAAGGTAAAGAAAAGAGTAACTTCCTCTCTTTTTTCTTCTTATCATTTCTTCCAAAATAGTTTTAGAAAAACTGTTTTTGCTCAAAATCTTATTGCAATGGGAGTTCACTTCTCTCTAAGCAAGCTTTGTATGAGAAATCACAAAAGCACTTCATTTTTTTTGGTAAGGAAAAGCACTTCATTGATGGCACTAAGAACTTGCTCTCTTCCCCCCTGTTATCACCTAAGAATTTTTCTTTTACTCAACCAGGAGATTGGAAGTGATGGAAGCCACCTAAAACAAATTCCTCTCTACTCTCAAAAAATTAATGACAAAAAGGCATAAAATTTATTAAGGGGCAGGAACGGAAGAGGATAAGGTCCAAGTATATCTGAACAACATACTTACTCCTAGTCCTAGATGAACTGGAATCCTTACAAAAAGTTAGCACTCTTATGCTTATACTTTGAAAGCAAATATACTATTTACTATTTTCCAGATGGCAGCCAGCTTCACCAAAATAGAGAGAATAACTGTCTTTTAGTTGCTGATTGCGCCTTCTCTATGTGGTTCTGTTTATGTAAGCCAATACCAAAAGTTGTTCCCATAAAACAATTGAAAAACCAGTCTTGAAGACCATTAACAAGAAACATTTACTCACAAGTCACAACAGCAATATGCAATCATTCAAAACATCAAATCACTGTGTCCACAATTCCAGTGAGAGATTAAGACAAAAGACAAGTAGAAGTAGGTCTAATTCTGCTTTCTTCTCTAGTTCAACCCAATAGGTCAAACAGATAGAGTATATGATGTCCAGGAGTAGCATATAATTACAGATCTGCTCAGAAATAATTAGTAGAACACTGAGCATGCATATCTTAAGCTAACCTAGAACTAGAAGACAGGCTAGGTAATCGTTTTGATAATTCAGGAATCTAAGAGTAAATGGTTCAGATGATACTATAATAATGAAATCAGTGAGAAGTGCATAACCAAAATCATGAAAAAACTAATGAAAAAAATCCCAACCTGTTGAGTTACTGGATCAATGTCAAACACACGGGTAGGATACTTCAACCATTCTTTTTCTCAGTGTAATGCTCCAAATCTTCTTTATGTGAATTCTGTTCGTAATGAAAGTTCAGTTGCTGCTGGCGACCATTTTGATCTTTGCAATTCCCTAGCTATTGCTCTCAGCTTCAGCTCTTGTCTGGCGCACTTCACAATTTAATCCCTGATCAATCCACACTGAAATTTGACATCATTAAACCAAAATTTAAGCTTGGAAACTTACAATTTAATCTGATAAATACATGATAAAAGATGGTGGCTATTAGTATGTTACAATTCTAAGATGCCAGGAATATACTGAATGCCCATTTTAGTATGCCGCCAAATCATGAGATTATCCAAAGATCAATTCAGTACTCCTTGGGTATCATCAATGTCTATGTTAGTTACGTTTAATGGTCTCGAATAAATGGGGGTATTTCTATGGAGTATCTAATAAACCAAGTTACCAATTAAAAGATCATAAAAAACAAAACAAAACGTTGAAAGCAAAGTCAACGAAATGGGGGAAACCTGTTCTCAGAGGACTCCACCGAGGGTAGAGAAATGACGGGGACAGTGTGGTCATAGCTGTGAGGTCTTGCTGGTAAATGAGGGTCTGATCGTGATGCACTTGACCCTCAGGTGAACTCGGAGGCGAACTCGATGGCATCGCGCACAGGCGTCGCAGTCAGGAGACGCATGATTTGCGGTCCACTGGGTGGGATGAGAACGAGTCGGTGGGCGAACTCGTCGTGAGCGAGGAGGACTCTATATCGACGAGTCGATGGCGATGGTGTATCGGCGATCATCCAGCGCCGCAGAGCGTTGGCAATGCTGGCGTCTCGGAGTCGAACTTGTAGTCGTCCTTCAGCTCTCGGATTTTTACCCTGGGCATGCGCGCATAGGATACCCCCTCCATTTTTCAGAACTAGAAGGAGCAAAAGAAGCAGAATAATCAGAAGCGGAAGAGTTTCTTAAACCCCAAAACGAGGTTGTTGTTGGATGCCGGGGATAATATGGTAATTTCATTTAAACTTCTTTTCTAAAACAAAAGAAAATCACACGTACAGGTCTCAACGTAAGTTTGGCCTCGGTTGTGGCTACAAAGTGCCTCTAGTGGGCTTTGAATTCTTGCACCATAAGTAAAATTTGCTATTTATTTTGGTAAACAAAGTTTGAAGTGGAGGCTATTTTATTTTTAGATTAGTGCATGTTATAAACTTTAATAAGAGTTTATAATAATATTTATATATTATATATTAATAAAAGATTTTGATTAGAATTGAATTTATATACTTTTAAAAATAAGTAATTTGATCCTACTAATTAAGTTAATACTTATATAAAATTTAATTTACCAACTAGGTTACACTTAATAATTTACTTTAGCAAACCTGATTATGCTAACCTATGTGTGGCTTGATCAAGATTGAAGCAACTTGATTTTACAATTGAGTTAATGCTCATATGAAATTTAATTTACCAATTGATTTATACTTAATAGTTTACTTGAGCAATAATTGAGTTAATGCTCATATAAAATTCAATTTACCAATTGACTTACACTTAATAGTTTACTTGAGCAAACTTGATTATGCTTAGACCTATATGTGGCTCGACCAAGATCAAAGCAACTTGATTCTACTAATTGAACCGATGCTCATATGAAACTCAATTTACCAATTAAGTCACACATATAATAGTTTACTCGAGCAAACCTAATTATGATCAAGTTTATGTGTGGTTCAATCTTGGTTGAGCCAGGACTAGGTTAGCATGAATTTTGAATATAATTTTAAATTTGACATGTATAATTAACGAACTAATTTATAAAACTTTAATTTTTAAAAGTAGAAAACTTAGAAAATAATATTTTAAATATTTAAGTGATAATATAATAATATTTGTATTAATTTTAAGAAATATAAGAGATAGTGTTTTAAAAAATATATGGCTAAAATCTTATTTCGATTCCTAAAGTGTAACTAAAGTTTCAATTTTGTCCAAAATGTTTAATTTGTATCAATTCGTCCTAAACATTATGAAATTGTGTTAATGTAATCCTCTTCACTAATGACATTTATTTTAGTAATGCTATTTTAAGTCAATTTTACAAAAAAAATTAAGTCTATTTTGAAGTGTAATATCTTTAAACTTGTTTTTATTGTAAAATTAATTAATAAAATGAACTTAAAATAGCATTAATAAAATAGACGTTATTAATAAAAATGATCATATTGATACAATTTTGTAATGTTTAGAACAAAATTGATACAAATTAAATATTTAGAGGATTAAATTGAAACTTTAATTAAACTTTAAAGATGAAAATATGATTTTAGCCTTAAAATATAATGTAACCTTAAGTTTGATTGAGTCAATTTAAAGAGTAGCTTGGTTTCTGCTTAAAAATGTATTAAGTCAATTTTTTTTTTAAACCCAATTTAACTTTTGATTGAAATCATATCTCACTTAACTTGATTAATTCGGTTTCAGGGCGAGTTTTTGAAATGAGTTTGTCTTGAAAAATCCTAACATATTCGGTTTAATTTAAGAGAAAGAAAATAAAAAAAGAATTTTCTTTCATTAAAATAAAGGAAAATAAATTTTAAAAAAGAGACAAAAATGAACCTGCAATTCAAATTTAAGAAATTTATAATCTTTCCTAGTTTTTTCTTTCACATTTAAACAAAAAGGTCAGAATTATTTGGAGTAGTTCTTAAATATTTGATTTTTTTTTACAGAACTTAAATATTTGATTTTAATTGTAATGATAAAAACTATAACTTTTTCAGTTTTTTTTTTTCATTTTCATAACAATATATATGTAATTTAATAATTCTACATATTAAGTTTTTAAAAAAATATAATTTTACATATTTTTTATTTTTTATTTTTTATTTTTTTAAATATTAATCAAATAACCTATAAAACGAGCAGCGTCAATCGCAAGTATGGCCCACCAATTCAAACGGTCCAAATGATTCTTTTCCTAGTATTTTGGGTAGGACAGTCTACACACAATAGCCGCTCCGAATAAGGGATTCGCACTGGGTGAGTCTCCGTGAAGAAATTCTCGAGAAAATTGATTTGGATTTTCACTCGGAGCCACTCCAATGGCAGCAGCAATTCCTTTCTCTCTGCTCCGGTACGAATTCATTCTCTCTCTCTCTCTATGGGTGGCTTGTGTCAGTTTTGTGTGATGTTGAGTTTGGCTTCCAACGATTGGCAGGAACTGCTCGCCATTGATATCAGCAAGACCCTTCCTTGTGAAAGCAGCGACCCACAATTTCTCCAAGTTTACTCTTCTTCATCCTCTTCAATGTCGCAGGTTTTTTTTCTCTTCACCTCTTTTTCCTTGGCTGTTTATCTTCTGTCGTTGAGCTGGTAATTTTTGTTATCTACAGAGTAATCGTCGAATTGAGTCGTTCCGACTTCATTTTCTGTTTTGATGAAGGTTAAAGTTGCCTTCTTGATGAGATGAGCAATACATAAAACCAGAAAAGGATGGAATTTTAGTTTGTGCTCAAAATTGAGAGGAGAGATAGGGGAAGTTCTCAGAGTACTTGTAAAATTTCGGCATTAGGTAACAGTTCTAAAGAGCAGAGAAGCTTATTTTGTCTCAAAGAAGGTCTTAAGTCCTGTTGTAAATTTACATTTCTGTTGTCACTTTAAAGGATAAAAATTGCATTCCTGTTGTGATAAGAAAAGGTTAGGATTAAAGCATTTGGATGTCATACGTCATTAGTTAAATGTGAAATCAAATGAATTTGTTGCTTTGAACCAAACTGAAGCTGTAATAGCTTGGTGTTGTTGCATCTAATAAAGATTTTGATGTTGAACAGCCTAGGAAACCTGTCCATGGTCTAGGATCCCATGGTTGTGGATTTATCACATAGAATTTAAAAGTGACAATTTTTGTAATGAGCTCATTTTTCTTTTTAAGTTTTTATTATCCTTCTCAATTAAAATTTCGTTAATAGAAAAGACTAAAGAGAAGAAAGGAAATAGCACTTCGTTAATAGAGAAGACTAAAGAGAAGAGTACAAACAAAACTATACAGCATCAATTCTGTACCATAGTGGCTGTTTCTGTTTGTTATTCTTGAGTTTGAGTAGATTTTATTAGTAACATTTAGGAAGACAATAAAGTGGTGTTCAAGAAACATCTCTCATTAGCATTGGATTTATGTTTGTGCATTGATGTAGGCATGCATCCTTTTGGTTTGAGAGGAACCAGCTGCTCTGGTAGCTGTGAAAAACTCTTACTGCATTGTAAACTTTCTGTGAAAAGTATGCAAGACTTCTAGCATTGTTATGGCTAAACAAAGGAACGCAATTTGCAAATCTGGAAACGAAGCACTTTACATTGGGAGAATTCTTGATGAAATAAAGAAAATGCATAAAAACTGAATTCAATCATTTAGTAATGCAAAGAACTAGATTTCTCTTGGATTTAAATCATCACTTAAATTATTATTACAAGTCCACTAAGACTCCTACTAGGACTAAATTATAAAAACAAATCCTAGGGATGCATTTAAGTCCTAACATTAACTAGATTTCGAACTAGGGATTTAATTACAGCATAGATCCATAAATCACCAAGATGACTAAGGTATCCTTTTCATAATGAACATAAAAATAAAAAATTCAAATAGAATGAAATATTGATATCCTAACTCCTAACCATGTAATTTGAAGTAATTTTGGTGATCTTTTAGGACTAGGGCCTTCCACTTGTTAGTGAAGACACCCTCACATCCATGCATGCATTTTAAAAACTTATAACAATGAAGCTTATTTAAAAACAAAAAGCAAATGTAAAACTGTGGTATTCAGAAGGTTCGGGTAATGAACATATATGAAAATAAATGCAAGTTGTGTTATAATTTGTTGACAACCGGCATCTGTTTTAAAGTCATATGCTGTTTATTTGGATTTTCATATTGTCTGTCTTCCTCTTATTTGGAATAACTCTAATTATTGACTTCTTGTTGATTGATATCTTTCGACCTTTTGCTTTCTTATTACAGGTTGCCTTTTAGTACTAGTGCCACAAACAATGAAGAGGCAGCAGCCAAAGCAGCTGCTGTTAATTTTGATAGTGAAGCTCCAACAATGTAACAGCCCTTCTAACATAATGCCAATAGATTCACTTTGAAGTCTTTGCATGCTTATCATTCTGGAATATATTCGAAACTTTTTAAGTTTTGACTCTTTAAAAAATATTTATCTTCGCTAACAAGCTTTGGAGATATTTCAATGAACTTTGAAAAAATTAAAATTTTTTAGCATGGTTTTCTCCTTGTTGCATAGAAGTAAAATGTCATGATTAAACTCAAAATACAATGGAACACCAATCTAATTGCAAGATAGCAATTTTCCACAATATCCCACCAATGTTGACCACTTGAACTTCTCTCTCTCCGAAAATGATGTTCAAGATAGAGTTGATTTTAAAGCATTCTCTGGGATGTAAGGATTTTAAACCTTAACTCATGCAAGGTTACACTCACAAATGAGGATTGTGACAGTCAATTTGAATTTCAGGGACTGGTAAATATATTCAGTGAAGTATGGCTGGATCCTTCTAGGGGCAAAGTGCCACCATGACCTTCCATTCTTTAAATGTGTTCAGTACATAATTTTGCTCTTAATTTGGTCTAAATTGAGTTGCTACTTGTTATACATCAGCAAAATGTCATAGATATGCACACACACACACACACAAACACATAATTGTTTAATCATTTTACTGTGTTTTTTTTTTATAATTTTTGGGTTATGTTTAATTTTGTGATTGTGACCTCTATTTTCTTTCCAGATTTGACAAGATCATAAATAAGGAAATCCCTTCCAGTATTGTATATGAAGATGAAAAGGTCCTAGCATTTCGGGATATCAATCCACAAGCTCCAGTCCATGTTCTAGTCATTCCGAAATTTAGAGATGGATTAACACAACTTGGGAAGGTCAGTAATCACCCTTTTTCTATGTCTGCACTAAGAGAAAATTTTGCATAATTCTTCGGTTTAGGTATTTTCTTTTGCTTTTGCCCCCACTCTGACTGCTGACTGCTGACTGCTGACTGCTGACTGCAAGCAAAAGAACAAGGATTTATATGGCTTCTTGTATTATACAAAATTTTATCAAATTGATGAGAAGGGAAAATCTCTGTTGTTTGTTCATGATATTATTAGTTTACTAAAGTTGTGTGGAGATGTTTCGGAGATGACAGGAGAATGGAAGCAATCATGCATTGAAACAACAGAGAATAAATAGTTTTTAAGTGAGGCCCCCAAGGTAACAAGTCTTGATGAATGGAATCCCAGTGGTCTCACATGCTTGTCTAAGAGGGGAAGTAATAAAAATAAAATAAAAATAGAAGGTTAGACTGATTTTAGGTACTCTGAAGATATTTGATCCAAGGTGCATAAAGTTGATTTTGAATATGTAATGTCTCATAAATAATTTGCAGATGACACTATTGTCTCTCTCATTCTCATTGTTGTCTAATTTATATATACTTCAGATTTTAAATTTCTTGATTGGCATACAATCGTTGAGATTCTCAATCTTTATTTACTGTTCTTTTCTAGCAGAATTTCATATTGTATATTCCAGCAGATGAGTTTAATTTGCTGTTTGGACTGTAGGAACAGGTCTAAATTTTATGCCTAGATGGAAGATAGGTCAAGAGAAGGGTTTCACCTAGTCTGACAAGGAACATTTAATGGGAACTGGATCAGAAGGAAAATTAAAATGTAGGTTATCTTAGTTGTCAGGGTAATCTGTCATGTTAGAGTCTACTTAATGAGCCCTTTCATTCACAGGTTAGTGCCCTTGGAACTAATTTACAGAGCTGGAGAGTGAAAAACATAAGAGGCGTTGATTTGGAGTAGTGACCGGAGATGTGTAGATATGTATGGCACAGATCTTTGTTATTTGTAGCAGCCTATGGATTATGAGTACCTCTATTAGCTTAGAGGATAAAGATTTTTTGCTGGATTATTATTGGTTGTTTGTGTATGACAGCAGTTATTGGCAAAGCAAAAACCATTTTGTTCCCAATGACTTTTCAGAGATTCAGATTTCTAAATTTTCACCAAGGGACACACTGAGCATGAAACTGAATTCAAATTGCACCTGGCCATCCCATGTTCATCCAATCACCCCTCATCACTTTCTGCAATGCAATAGGCACAGCCGAGTATGCTTTTATGATAGCAGTTTGGTAGACCTTGTCATATATCATAGCTAGCGGTCCATTGATTCCCAAATGTATGACATATGCCCGAACAAGTGACTCTGTTCCTTTGATTTGGTATTTCCTTATAATTTTCCATTTTACCCTTGTTTGTGTCTTAATACACCCCCACTCTCTTTGCTCTGCTGAGCAAAAGGAATAAAAAAAAAAAAAAAGGAAAGGAGCATTTTGATGTGATTTATAAATCTCTGTTTGTAGGCTGATGGTAGACATGGCGAGATACTGGGTCAACTTCTCTATGCTGCCAAAATAGTAGCTGAGCAAGAAGGTATTCTTGATGGATTCCGTGTTGTCATCAACAGTGGTCCCAGTGCCTGTAAGCTTGTTTCTTGTGAACAATTTCTCAGGATCATTTTCACTTGCCTATAATGGTGCCACTTTTACTCCCAGTCCCACTCAATATATACTCTTATTCTGATTAGGTCAGTCTGTGTATCATCTGCACTTGCATGTCCTAGGTGGGAGACAGATGAATTGGCCACCCGGTTGAAGGTTGTAAGTTAATTCTTGTTAAACTTTGGTCTCCATTTTCTTATTCTTATCATTTTCTCATGTTGTAATAACAATTTTCTTATGCATCTCACATGGATATTTCTTCTTCATGAGTTGTAATTATGATTTTTGACAGACCTACATATAAATTATCTAGTTACTAGATATCGTTGAATTTGGTTATATGATTATTCAGCGGGAGCCTATAAATAATTGAATAGGACCTCTTCAACTTCAATAAACTTCCTGCCATAGCTTTATATTAGTAGAATTGGGAAATTCTATGGTGAAGCAGCACAGTTTTGTTGCAATTGTACAATATACACGTGGCCTATTTTATGTCACAAATGTCAATCTCATTTTGATGTAGGAAAATTTTTTTACATATAAATTTTTTGTTAAACTCAATTTTAATTTAACAGCCAAAGACTGAATAAGTACCACTGGTTGTATTAGATAACTCAATATCACTCTTTTAACGTGCTTAGAGGTGTCGATATATGTTGGACATGTCGGGGTAGGCCTAACCCGTTAATATTTTTGGACAATCACAATTTATGTTTCAACAAATCATATAAAGGCAGGTCAAATAACTTTGCCCATTTGGGCTGCAGGCTGGGGCATGTCAACCTGCCAAAAAATAATTAAATAAAAACATCTTTATAATGTTTTTCTTAATATGATATAGATGAAATGAATCAAATATAGTTTCACAATGATAATACGTTGGATGAGCTTTGAATCTTTCTTGACACTTGAAAGTTTATTTAATGTTATGTTAGTTGAAGAGAGCTGTATTTTGACTGAGTTTTGAATTCCTTAACACTACCAATTTATTTAACTGCTTTGGTTTATTTTGATCTTTGACAATTATTAAATTTCTGAATTACTTTATGTCTTTCTTTTCTTTTCTTTTTCTTTTTTCATTTAAACTATTAACCCGTTTACATATAACTTATTAACATGCAAAACATAAACTGTGCGGACATCAGCAAAAGATCCATCAAGTAAAATAGCGCGGCCACACCATGGCTGACATGCCGTGTTATGTCACATAAATAGAGTGACAATGCTAGAGCTTATATTAACAAAAGAAAAGAGGCATCGAGTTAAAGAATAAAAATGATTTTGACTTTATTCTCTACCCTGTACAACTCAAAAACGGTACAACTCAAATCTTGTTTAAGCCTCATCTCGAATACATAAACTTATATTGGGCGTGTGGTATCTACAACAACAAAACATGTGCAAGCTATATTTGTACGTACCATGGCAGATAAGAACCCTATGAAGGGAACAAGGTTTACTCAGCCTCATGATATGTCAGACTCCAGCCATTCTTTCCCCCTGCTGCAGTATCAAATTAGATGTTTTCATCACCGCGAAATGTCGGGACGAAACAGAGCCACAAGCTTCAAAGATGTCAAACTCCATTGTTTGGGAAAAGTGCTATAAGGTTCTAATCGCAGTCTGGTTTGCACATATGCAAGAGCAGTCAGGCTCCTTTCTGACCAGCCTTTTCTCACGGTTAATCATCAGTTTAATCAAGGGTAGCTTTTTTGTCACTTGGCTCCAGATTTCATTAACTGTTCCATCTGGTTCACCATATTGAAAGTATCGCTTCAGCTGAAACCATATAAATTAAGTTATTCTGTTGTAACAGAAAAATCAAGTAGAAGCAAACTAGATTCTATTGCTTTCATCTTTCTTTTTTTTTTTCCAAATAGATATCACAAACTACAAAATAAAAGAAGTTTATAAGTATAGATGAAAGATTAGAGAAAATAAAACAGAAGTTTGTTTTAGCTACCAAAATTGGTGCCACTTGCATAAAATTTTCATTGAGCAGCTAGAAGGAAGTATCAATGCATGCAACACAAGTACACCAGAACAGAAAGATTCAAGTATGTCCATGATTAATAACATACTGGGGAGAAGTAGTGAATCTAGCGCGCTAATTCTAGTTCAACTGTTCAACACTAAGATTTTGTTAAAATCACAAAAATGTCAATCACAATGCCTTAATGAGAATAACGATTATAACAAGTACTTGTGCCTTTATTTAAGGACCAGAAGCTCAGAGAAGGACGAGAGGGATAAAAAGGATTATTGTTTTACACAAAAGTAACAAACTCCAATCCAACTTCACAAATTAAACGTATAATTAGCAACAGAAAATCAATGGGAAACTAGCATACACTTATGTAAAACAATAATTATTTACTTCAGTTAGGAGACTCGATACAATAAAGTAACCAACCACGTCTTCCCAACAATATAATATTTTTTGTAATTGTATATATGAAGACAGAAAACTGAAAGACAGAGAAAGAATACAAGGGAACACTATTGGCCACAAGTAACCATGCCAATCAGGTTCTGCCAAATAAGTTTGAAGCCAGCAGCCTATGATGCAATAAATCTCTCATTCTATCTATTAACTATGACATGTTCTCTAACATTCCATTTTTCTTTCTTCTTTTTATTAAAATACAGCAATAAAAGACAATAATAGTGATAACCTCCGCAATTTTTATTGCAAAAATAAATTATGCTAGCAATACTAACCTCTTTTAGTTCCTTCTGATATTCCAGGATCCTATCTGGGGTAATTGCTCTCAACTTTGACACCAAATATCCCGGCTTTATAGCAGGAGCAGATTCTACAAATATTGCAATCTTTCTGTAGTCTATAGTATCTTCAAAGGGCAACTCAATACTATCACTAACAATCACCGGAACACACAAGCTAACTATAGCATCAAAGAGTCGGCAGGCTGATGGAGTATCTCCAGCAGGATGTAAACAGAACTTTGATGTATGCATTCCTTGTGAAGCTGCTCGTCTACTCTCTCTGGATTGTGTTCCATGCTTTATTACAACATCCTCTTCATTTTCGAGAATTTGAAAGAGTATATCACGAATTTTCCCTCCCTGTAAAACAGAAGAGGACATAAAGAAATCAATATAACAGGAAGGAAAAAGTCCAAATAAAGTGTCTGTATCAAGGAAATATTCTTGTAATTTTAGCATATGTATGGGGGAATAAAAACTATCACAATATGATGCGCAAAAGTTTTTGAGTAAATTTAAAGGGAAAACAGATTAAATTCTTTCTTCATTTCAGACTCCCCATGGACACTAAATGGTAGTGCTAGTTATCACCAGTAGATCATTACCTTAGTAAAGAATATATATCAATTTAATGACTATATTGTTAATATGAAAGAATCTCGTAGAAGATGACAATAAACTTAATAATGCTATACTTCTAATTACAAAATTAAGAATTGGTACTTTACATGCACATATTAGTAACTAAAAAGATATGTATTCTCAATATATCAAGAAAGTTCAATATAAACAAACACATCACACTCAAACCACATTGACTATGAAGATAAATTTTCAAGGGTTTTTTTATAGGTAAACAACATTAACAAAAGACAGCAAAGGGGATTAAATATAACATAAGAAAGGAATACAGAACTAGAGCAGATGCCACAAGTTACTCATGAATGAAGAACATTTAAAAGTTATACCATGTCTGGCAAGCTCTCAAGAAGTAGGATTGCAGATAACAGATGAAAAAAAAAAAGTCTGGTTTTGCATCAGACAGAAAAGAAGAAATTTTAACTTCTGAGAATTTAAGACAGCAGAGATGTACAAAGAAGAAAAGAAAGGAGAACAGAAGCTCCATGGTAGTTGCCTAAAGTTGCATTAGATTTATCACCTTGAATTTTCCACTTACATGTAATGTAGATTCATTGGTAACAGAGAAATTTCCAAATGTTCAGAACGTGGGCTCTCATCCTGATCTGCAGCACTACACACTCTACTAGATTAAATTGTTTGGCCTTTTTGTAACATTTTTGTTCCTGTATTGTTTTTAAATATATTTTCTAGTACTTTTTTTTTTTTAATTTTAGTATAACAAGAGATGTGTCAACAAGGATAGTGAATGTTGGGCAATAACATGCTAATAGGAGCAAAAAATAAGTATAGCGGAGATGAGAATATTACAGTGGATGAGTGGACATGCAAGAAAAGAAAAGATCATAAACCGAATGTATCCAGGAGAAAGTTGGAGTAGCACCTAGTGAGGAGAAGATGATATAAACTTGCCTAAGGTAGTTTGGTCATGTGAGAAGAAGACCAATTGAGACTCTAGCGAAAAAAGTAGATCAACTGAAACCTAGTATGATGAAATCAGGTAAAGGACGACCGAAAAAAACATAAGGAAAAATCTTTAAAATGGACCTTGCTAGCTGCTAATAATGAATTTATTGAAAATTTGGTTTTTAATACCGTCCAATGGTGTCATTTGATCCATGAGCTGACCCCACCTAGTATGATAAGGCTTTGATTGTTGTTGTAGGGCAAGAGAATATCTAACCTCAGATTAGTTGAAAGATACAAATAGGTCTATTTGATATCTGCCTGCAACAATTTACCGCCGTTTTTTTGGTATCAGACTGTCATTAGTACAATACCTATTCTTTTGGATCATAATTACCATTTTCTTTCTCTCCTTTTGTTTTCCACCTTGAATCTAGAACTTATGCCTGTGCATCGCTCCTATCACAAAATTAGTTTACTCAGGCTTACACTCTAACTCCATATCCCCACAACATTTTGCTGCAACTACACTATCATGCAGGAGATATTATGCTATTTGGCACAGGGACAGAAAGGTGGTAGCCATTTATTTAAAAGGAACCCTGGGGCTCCAATTTCTCTCAAATATTACCTAAAGGTTCTACATTGCTCTCCATACCAACACACAATTTATGAGAAAAAGGGGAGAAAATAATTTTAAAACCACAATTTGTTTATCAGTATAAAATAAACTAGATTTCAAAAGGCGGTTCCACTGTTCCAGGTCATTAATTTAACACAGTACACCAAAACTCTTATGCTGCTCGCTGATGAACAATATGGTTAGCTAATGGTTACAATGTAAAACTCATAGCCAAGCATTGAACAGATAATTCATCATTTGTGGATCTATAAAAACTCAAGTATCATAAGTTTCGTCCTTTTATGTGGAAATACAAATGAGTCTGTACTTTAAACAATAGGAAATTTAGTAACTACAAAAATTCGCTATGTTAAGAGTTCCAAATTCCTTTCACCTTTAAATGTCATGGTGACACTACCCAACCACTCAGTTTCACACAATCTCAAGAACAATCACTCACCAACCTCATAGCCATAAAGATCGTTAATTTATATCAAACACATCAATCCTAAAAATCAGAGACAGCATTCTGACGCTTACCCAAAATGCAAAAGATCCTAATAAAATGAAACTCAAAATAGAATAAACGATAAATGTCAAATTCACACGCATCATCATCACATATAGTTATAAGCTGAATACATTACCTCTTTGCGATATCGATTACCCATAAAAAACAACAACGTGTTGCGATTCTCGAGACCGACATCACCCTCATACGTTCTGATTCGGTGAGAGTATGGCACAATGACGTCCTTCAAAAGAGATCCCTGATCCGGCCGCAACCGCCCAAAATCGCATACAAGCAGCACGCTGTTCTTGACCCGATCGATGACCCGATACAGCGCATTCGGATCCGAAGCGACAATCACGTGGTCCCTCCCATTGTTCCTAGTCCAATACTCCTGCGCCTCCAACCACTCCACCAACGCCTCCTGGTTCTCCTCGTCGCTGTAAACCGGCTTCTCCAAGTCCGACCCACCCGCGGGCCGGGCAGGGTTGACGATCAAGCTCAGGGAAGAGAAGAACGGCACGTAGAACAGGTCCGCCTCCTGGGGAAAAAAGAAGAAGATTGGATCCCA
>NSJW01000170.1:0-80637 GCA_019955255.1 Castanospermum australe
ATTCATTTTCAGAGTAAAAAGATTTATCACTATTATCTAATAATGTATTGTAAAATTATTAAAAGAGTTTGATTAAAATAATAATTATTTAAAAAATTAAATATTTTTAATTATATAATAATATGTCATTGAATAATAATATAAAAAAAATTGACAGCAAACCAAAATTTAATCCTTTGATAATTTAATTTATGTTAAACTTACAAACATTTACACATAATGTTCGATATCTGAACACATTGTCAAAATATATTAAAAAAAGGACACCACTTTCGGCTCCGTCATTTTCTGACCCTTATTTCTTGGTGTAACTGTGCCTATTTATAACTTAAAATCCCATTACAGTCAACTCTTCTAATTAAGGATTTATCAATGAATCAACAATAATTCCTCTCAGCCAAATTTCAAACCAATTAATATTTCCTCATCAAGTTTTTTTTGGTACATTCCCCATCAAGTTTAAATCATCATTAATTTCTTTCAATCAACATTAATTTCTCATAAATCATATTTTAACTTGAATTTCAAGTCAATTAAATTCATTCAAAATTAGTTCAAATTATTTAAAAAAAATTTATCCTAAGAGATTATGCTAAGTTTATTGAATTGGACTTATTAAACTATCTTGTTAAAATAAGATTGAGTCACTAGCTACTAGACTTTACAAAGGGATTGAGCCATGGAACTAAATCATTATTAATATATTTTTTTTATCATTTTTTGTTACTTTTTAATAAGATTATGGTTTCGGACAAAATATGATATTCATATTATAGTGTAATTTATCAAACAAATGAAGAGTATCAGATGTAATAATAATAAAGTAAAGAATGCGAGTATACTTTTTTAAATAAGAGAAGTGTCAGATATAATAAATATAATAACCTTAAGAGGGACTAGTATAATTATTTCTTGATTATTTAATTTATATGAAATTTAAGAAAATTCAAACATAATGGTCCGATATTTGAACACAGACAAATATATTAACATATGGTGATTGATACGTGCTAGTCACTTGAGTGAGGGCATCAATAAGTGAGTTAATAGCAAGTATATAAAATGACTAGTTACATGGATTCATAGAGTTCAAGGGCTTAATTAACATATGTTCAAGATAGTATTTGCAATCGCGTTGAGGTGTCTATATGCATTTTTTTTTAAAAAAAAAAAAAAAGAGTAAGCACACTCATGTTGAACTTCGCTCAATTTAGGACAATGCTCTAGATACCAATTTGTTCTGCGAAGAGTGACTTTTTATTTTCCAATAATATAACAATTAATTATTCTCACTCTCTCATTATATATATATATCACTGACACAGATGATTAAACAATCAAAGGAGTACTATATATCAATAATTAATAGAGTGTTTGCCCTTATCATCCACTTGTTCACCGTAGATGCTAGCATTTAACAAGAAGTTACTATAGATAAATCTCAATGAGAAACCTCAAGCCCAAAACTGGAGTAATTTTATAATTATTGAAACTTGCAGAAAAAAATAACTTGAATCATTCTTTCTCATTCTTCTCTTTTCCAGTGAACAACACCATCATCTGTATATCAAAGAAGAGTCGTATTTCAACTGATTCATCATCTTCATTCTCATTCTCTATCACCATGTCTATGATTATCACTTTTTTTCTTTTTGCCTTTGCTTGAGATTGCCTCCTTACATTTTTTCAAGATTTTTACACATTCCTCATCGTTCCAGTCATGCAATATCTACTACTTGTCATTCAAAATAACAATAATCAGAACCACTGAAAAGAAATTAAATATTAATTTATACTATTTATCATAATCATGTTAATATAATCTTAGTAAATCACCACAATATATTATGTTTTTAACTTAGCATAAATCTCAGGGAAGATCTATTTGACTTGAATTGCGTAGAGATCTCCATATCAAATTATGAAGCAACGTAGCCTATAATTATGTGAACTAGATAGTACCAGCAAGCATGATCTATCTATGCTAAAGGTGTGGTAAGAGTATAAATAATAGTTCTATAATATTTTACCCTCAACAAAATGACATCGGCCGGAGGAATTACCTCAAACATGTCCCCTCCAACATATTTGAGCTGTGGGAATGATTTGGCAATGGTTTGTGCAACAGTCCCAGTGCCTCCCCCAACATCAACCAATGACTCCAATCCCTCAAACACCCCCTTGAACTTCTCAATCACCACATTGCTAACCAATCGAGCGTCACTTGCCATGGCATCATTAAAAAGTTGATTAAACTTTGGCTCATGGCCAGCATAATCCCAAAGTGTCATCCCATGTATTGTTTCAAATGGTGAAGGATCATCATTTTGGAACCAAGTAGACAATTGATGCCATGGCTTAGTCAAAATTGGATCAAACACGGTTAGTAAAAAAGGTGTCACACTGAAGGGATGGTCCTTAAGCAGTAGTATAGATGCATCAGTTAGCATATACTCCACTTCTAACTCATTTCTCAGTGACATTGTGTTGAGTGAAGAAGCCAGAATGGGTCAAAATTCGCATCAAGCGGTATATGCAAGGAGTTTTGGATGGGTGAATTGGTAGCGAAGCAACGAGTGGTGAGAGTGCCATGGGTTGGCCATAGTTGTGTATGACATCTGGTATGCCCAAGTCAATTGCGCATTTGAGGGACATTGAGTTTATGAAGCTGAAAATGTGATTCCATATGTGGGTTTGAGCTGGAAGCAATTTGGCAGCATGCTTTTCATTGTGGGATTCCATACTTCTGCATTCTGAACTAGTAGCTAGATTTGTGGTATCAAACCTCACATTACTTGGGTCTATTTATAAGGCAAGCAAGTGTGCTATCGTTATATCTTGGTGGCTAGGCAATACAAGAATACAATATTATCTCTTAGTGCATGTTTAGTGTGAGAATAAAATTAGAGATAAAATTTTTCTAGATGATATTTGCATAATTTTGTATATAAATCTTATTCCATAAAAATTTCACTTTTATTTTTATTTTCATACCAAATATAACTCTAAGAATATTGCGTATGAGAATTGACTGTAGAGCATCCCGAAAAGCAAATATTGTTGTGTGAAAGCTATCGAAAAGTATATGATATATTTAACGTATTTCAATCGTAATGACATAGTTAAGATATTGCTGAATACTCGTCATATTATCAATTAATTTAGACATAGTGTTGGTAAAATAATAAAATCGTAAGGGTAACTTTTAAATGGATGAAATAAAATTTTAAGTATTTCCAATAAAATTTGTTTATTAAATTTTATGTTTCTTAAAATATTTTTTTATGAATACAAGGTCAGACTAGCAGATCAGTTTATTTTCAGAGGGATGCTTGCTAATATTTTGAAAGTGTAGTCTATCTTCATGTATGGCACATGTGTTAGTACTACGCATGTTTATTTACTTTTTTTTATAGGAATGACAATGAGAAGGGTAGGGTCGATTTTTTGCATAATCTAACCCTATCTCATACTCTTTAAAATATAATAAAACTCGTTTTATTTGTTATGTGAGTTTTGAGAATTAAAATTTGAATTCGTTTATGTGAAGATATTTAAAATTCGCACCTTACTCGCCTCTTTTTTTATTTATAAATAGTTTACACAAATTTATATAATATTTAATTATAATTTTAAAAATCAATCATTATATTATATAAATTGTAAAATATATTTTTAAAAAAGTATACTTATACTACTTTTATTATTAATTTAAATAAATAAATTAATATAATAATATTTAAATTATAATATATTTCAAATAAAATTTAAGTATATATATATATATATATAATAAGTGTAAATTAGATTGTTGTTAACTTGCATCCGTTCAATTTTATAAGAATATATAATTCTAACTCGCTTTTAAACTTTAAAATACTAATAAAAAACTCGTTTTATATGGGATGAGTTAAGCCCTCGTGAAACGAGTCTATATTGTCATTCCTATTTTTTTATCATTTAGCGTCACATTCATATCCTTCATGTCATGGCTTCAACGGGTTTCTTGGATCTTCTCTTCTTCAATGATATTTGCAACTTGTAAGGTTAATTTGTTTCTACGTGCTTGTATAACTTTTAACGTAAGGGAAGTTGCTACGTAAGCTTCAATTTATAAAGCCAAATCTACGTGGAAGAGCAATCTAGCTATTGGTTAAAGGCAATTCGAAGCTTTCATCTAAACATTTACTTTTTTTTTAAATTTTATTTATCGTTTAAAATAATTATATAAAAATTAAAAAATTATTAAACAATATTAATTATAAAAAATATAATTTAATATAATTAAATTATTTTTTATTAATATTATCTTCTTTTTAAAATTTTATTTATTATATTATTTTTATTAACAAATAAAAATAAAGTTAAAAAAATAATTAATATTTTTTTAATAATTTCAAATAATAAATATTTTAAAATAAAATTTTTTTACACAATAATTAAAAATGAACAGAAGAAATATTAAATTATATATATGCAATGCATGATCAATTTGAAATTGCCAATGATTCAATCTTGTATTCATTTCTTTTTATTTTACAGGTTGCATTACATATTCATAAATCTTTCTTTGGTTTAATTTGTTCACAAATTTATCATGGACTCGTTGTTTAGAGTTTTAATTAGTCAATCTTTCGGGACAGTTGGTCGATAGATTTCACCTCACAAATGGACAACATCAAGTTCTTTGGGGCACGATTTTAGTGGCAAAAACGCGAGCTATTTACCGCATGATTTTTTGTTTTTTTTGGATCTTCCCGATCTTGTGGTCTCAATAAAGTGAAACCTTGCATTTATTACGTTGAAAAGTTGATGTACTGATCAACTAAATCTCACCTGTCAGTATGAAGCACATTTAATGCATATTTAAGAAATTTTTTTTTATAATTTTTTAATAAAATTTTAAATATAAATTATTTTATAATTATTTTAATTATAAAATAAAATAATTTAAACACATATTTAATTACCAATAATTTTAGTGAGAATGAATAGATTTGAATGAAGCATTTTTTTCTATTGCGAAACATAGCTCTGTTCGCTGTCTCTCACCATAGTTGCAATATTTGATCTAGAGTTTAAGTAGCTTGGTATTAAAACAATTTCTTTTTAAAGTGGGCTTGAAGGATAAATTTATGAGTAATGTTATATAATAAAAAAATTGTCAATTTTTTTTTATAAAATTTAATAAAAATTAAAAAAAAATTATTAAATAGAATTAAATTAATATAAATTACTTATTTATTTAAAAATTAATAAAATATATTAAATTATTTTATAAAAAATTTAACAAAAAAAATTTGACTATAAAATATTTTCTAAAATTTATATATAACAATCACAAAGTTTTGTTGTTCAAAGTAAGAAAGACTACATTTGCCTTTTAAAGAAATTTTTATGTGGCTTAAAGCAGTATCTGACCAATGATATAAAAGATTGGCAATTTCATATTGGTCCATAAATATAGGCTATAAATTAGACCAAATAAATTTTTTGTATCAAAATACCATATATATGGACTAATTATCTAGTTGATATATAGAATAAAAGCAAATGACCTTTTAAATAGGAACTAGCATTTAAATATCCAAAACCGATAAATTTACAGAAATTATGTTCAGAAATCAAAAGTAAACATTATTAAATAAAAATCATAAATATTTAATATTTTAATATTTTAAAAATTTAAAACATATTTAATATTTTTTTAATAATTGAAATTATTTAATATAAAATAATAAATATTATTTTTAAATCTTTAACATTACAAGCTATATGTTAATAAAATTCTTTATTAAATTATTGTAATATTTTCTCTGTTCTTCTTTATGAGTGGGTGTGAGTATAGATTTGCAATAAGCACTGCCGCACCGTCTTCGTTTTCTAAATTATTTTCATTAAATTATTGAGTGGATTATGTAAATGGAGAAGGAAGGAAATATATAGACGGAGAATGAAGGAAATATATAGATGGAGAATGAAGGAAATAAAGAGAGGCATATGCAATAAATAGCCGAATTATTTTCAACTTTTCAGAAAACTAGATACGATTATTCTTTTGATATTTTAATTCTCTTTTAATTTTTAAAAATATTTAAATTCTTTATTTTTTATATATCGTTTAAATTAATTATATAAAATAAAAAAATTATTAAATAATTTTAATTATAAAAAATATATTTTAATATACTTAAATTATTTTTGTCTCTGTATTAATATTTTTAAATTTTACTTACTTTTTAAATTTTTTATTAAAAATAATAATAAAATTTAAAAAAAATTAATTAATATTTTTTTAATATATTTTAAATAATAAATTTTTTTTTAAAAAATAATTTTTTAATACAATAAATAATAAAATAAACGTAAGAGGTATTATACATTTGAAGCACTTAAAATTAAATGAAGATATTCAAGAATACCGAAGAAACAAATGAACGTCAATTTCTACATTCACTGGCCACTCATGAATTTTAGACAGTGACTTTAAAGATTAATTTTTTATTCTGGTATAATTACTTTAACAATCAGTTTAATATAAAATAAAAATATGAATAAATTTTTTATAAAATATATAAAAAATTTATCTCATAAAAATTTATTTTATATAAAAAATTTATTCTATAAAAATTTATTTTATTTTTATTCTTATATTAAATTACATTAAACGAAAAATAAAAATAAAAAATTTTGTATAAAAAATTTATCTCATAAAAATTTATTTTTATTTTTATTTTTACATTAAATATACATTAAATGACAAATAAAAATAAAATAAAAAAAAATCATTCTTCGTTCATATTGAGAGTTTACATAATTTTTGTTAGATCAGTAACATGATTTGATGATTTAGAAGAAAGGCACATGTGCTTAAAAAATCCTTAACATATTATTATTATTAATTTTATATTGATAAAGTTAGATTCTTCAATTTACGCATGGCAAACGAAAACAAATAGGAGCAAGAAATGTATAAAAAAAAAGAGTATCCAATTTTTAGTCAAAACCTTAATTAAGTGTATATATGGTGTAAATTAATAGATCGCATATTTAAAAATTTAAGACCGTCGCTATGCTTTCATTTTATCTTTATCTTTTTTTTATATTAGATCTTTTTAAAAAAATCAAATGTTATATAAATGTTTTTTAGTATTCATAAAAAAATTATGATAAAACCAAAAAAATCAATAATTACAATGTCATCCCTTAAATTTAAATTAAGCATTTACTGTTCACCAAAGTTATTTTAAATTATTGCTGTAATGGTATATGATAACAACACAATAAATAGAAATGATTAATTTAAAAAAAATTCTTTAATTTCTATATAATTTTTATCCATATTTACTTCTTTAAAAATAATCTTGTCTTCAAAGTTCAAACCTTTCCATTCTATCAAAGGGCCGCTGTCATGTCTTCACAGGCTAGAAGTCAAAGGCCTTATCACATCATCTAAGTCTTTAACTTTGAAAATGCTTTACCAATAAGGGTGGCCCCACCATTCAAAACTTATTGGAGGAGACTTTAACATTGCAAAAATTGAAATTACTCTGGCCTTTGAAAGTCACATATCTGATTCTCAAATTGAACAGTAAAGATTGAGGCATCACCAATTTTTTCCACAGGTAACACAGGAACCCAAAAGCTTACCATAAAACACACAGGAACCTAAACTTTCGGAAAACAGCGACAGAGAGATATGGAATGGATGGAGCTTTGCAAGAAAGTTCAAACCTGTACGTGTACGTGTGATTGATGCGAACCATCCACTCTCTATTTAGCAGGAGTCTCAGTGTCCTTATCATGAATCTCGACGCCCCTAAAGAATCAGGCTCTAAGCTCGTCTGGCCCCAGAGATGACTTTTAAGTGTGGTTAATGGAGGTATGGAAATGGAATAGATAATGGGCGAAAGATTTTACCATTTTTCTTTTATTTAACTTTTATTTATTTTTATTATTAACATATTAAGATATATTACTGTATTTTTTAATTCGTATTTTTTTATTTTTTTATATACTTATTTTATGAATTAATTAATAATAATTTTATCATAATTATAAATTAATTAATTAAATTAATATAATTTTTTATTTTTTAAAAAATTAAAATATATTTAAAGTTAGTTAGATAGTATATATTAAAAGAATATAATTATTTATATTTAACAGTAATTAATTATAGAATATAGTTATCATAAAAATATTTGAGTTTATAATTTTATTATTTTTTAATTTAGGTTTAATTAGTTATTAATGATTTTTTAAAATATTAAAAATTTGAGACCAAAGAAAGAAATTCTCTTTATATAATAGTATATATTATTATTATTATCATTACTAGCGTTAATTTGTATTTGTATTTTTTTATATTTATATATACTTATCAAAAGATGTTGTATAATATAAATAAATTATGTGTCTAAATATAAAAATTATAATTTGATTTATAAAAATTTTATATACTAAAAAATATCATGAAATGATGAATAAAAAAAAAATTTATACAAAAAAAATTTAAAAAATGTAAAATTTTTACTACAATTAAATACGAAAAATGATGCCAAAAAAGAAAAAATAGAAATATCCAACTGTAAATGGTGGTTACCAAAAAAGATGACGACAAAAAAAATAGAGATAGAAGGAGAAGGAAGAAAATGTACCAATGATAACTGTATATGGTAGATATACAAAAGAATTATGAATTTACACATTTATTTTTTTATTTATTTATGTTTAATTATTAATGATATTTTAGAAAAAGTAAAAGTTGGAGACAAATGAGAAAACCTCCATTATATATAGTATAGATTATTTGTAATATCTTTTTATTATTAGTTTTTTAGTTTCTTGATTTCTTAATATGATGTTTCTTGAATTTTCATTTGATTTTCTTTTAAATCTGAAACAAAATAGGATATTTACAGGTTACAAAAATCCTGCAACTTGAAAATAAATAATGAGTTCTTCTAAAATAAATTAATCTAAAAATATATACAGGGGACATCTCTTTTATACATGGGGGATATTATGCTTATTTTTCATCAAACAAGAAAATAATTCACGGTGCGTATGTAGAGAACAATTTATTGTAAAAAAAAAAAGAAAACAATTTATATATGCCAAGAGGCTCGTATAAAATTCAAAATACTAAATTTGGAAATCGAATCAGCATTTATCTAGCTCCTGTTACACGGGGAAAAAAAAATAGAGAGGAAAAGTGAAAGTAGTGAGGTAAAATAATTTCGGGGTTATTTTTTGTATGTAATTTTATTTATACAAGATTGACATGTGAATTATGCACTCTAATTTTAATGGATTACTGACCTTAAATTAAATAATAAAAAATTCTTCTGCAAAACTTTATTACATTATTTCTTTACACAAAATTTATTTATTACATGAAAATCTACAACTTCATTTGCTTAAAATTTTTACATAAAAAAATAAAGTAATTTTATATAAAAAATTAATTTCTTTTGCGAAATGGAAATGTATATAAACATAAGCAATGTAGCTCAGAATAATTGTCGAAAATGGTGAAAACTTGATGATTTTATAGGCATCGACATAAGGTCCATCATAACAGCAATCGTTCACTTTCTTTCATTTCGTTCATAAAAATATTATCCAGTACGGAACTCTTATTTTCCGATCCATTTGGTCCATTCGATTAAGGTGGGAGCGTTGTAGACGCAACTGCATGTGAATTATGGACTCTAATTTTAATAGAGGCAACTGCATGTGAAGAGCGGTCCAAACTCCCAATAATAGTAAGTCGACGCAACTGCATGAGAAGAGTGGTCCAAACTTCCAATAATAGTAAGTCACGATTCCGTAGAAGAAACATTGACCGCATAATAGTTCTTTATCAACACATGAAAAATATGGGAGAAACCATTATGATTGATCCCCTCTTCCTTCCGTTTTTATTTTAAACTTGAATTTTTTTTTAAAATTTTTAATTAAGAAAATTATAAAATATCTGTAGAATTAATTAAGAGAGCTCCTAAAGCATCACGCTACATGAGGCCTCTCAAACCAGTTGGGGGCAGGTCTCACTCTGTGTAATCTGGCTCCGAAGTGAAAACTGACATTTGCAAGAAAGTTAATTAGCACTTTGGTTACCCTCCCTGTATGTGTGATTGATCCGAATAATCCATTTATGGCAGATTTTTACAAAATTAAAATATATTTAAAACAAGTTATAATAGTGTATATTAAAAGAAGATAATTATTTATATTTAAAAACAGTTAAGTATAGAATACAGTTATCATAAAAATATTTGAGTTTATAATTTTATTATTTTTTTAATTTAGGTTTAATTAGTTATTAATAATTTTTTAAAAAAATTAAAAATTTAAAGCCAAAGAGAGAAATTTTCTTTATATAATAGTATAGATTATTATTATTACTACTAGAGTTAATTACATTTTTATTTTTTTATATTTATATATACTTACTAAAAGATGTTGTATAATGTAAATGAGTTATGTTTTCAAATATATAAATTGTAATTTGATTTATAAGAATTTCATATACTAAAAAATATTATGAAATAACGAATAAAATAAAAAGGTTTTTTTTATATAAAACAATATTTAAAGTATGTAAAGTCTTCACTATAATTAAATACAAAAAATGATGGCAAAAAAGAAAAAAATAGAGATAGGTAACTGTAGACGGTGGTTACCAAAAAAAATAATGACAAAAAAAAATAGAGATAGAAGGAGAAAGGAAAACATTTACCTATGATAACTATATATAGTAGTTATAAAAAGAATTATGAATTTACAGTTTCACATAAATAAAAGTTGGAGAACAAATTAGGAAATCTCCGTTATATATAAGCATAGACATAAGGTCCATAACAACAGTAATCAATCACTTTCTTTCATTTCGCTCATAAGGTCCGTAACTCTTCTTTTCCGATCCATTTGGTCCATTCGTTTTACGGTGGGAGCGTTGTCGGCTGGCAATGGAAAACTCCAATATAAATATCGACACACATATATTAAGTTCATCCCCACTCAAAATCCATCAACTTGAAAAGAATAGTTTCTGCACCCAACATAGGTGGAAATTAAGGAATCAGCCTCAGAACCCAGCCATTTCATAACCACAAATCCCATGTCTGTTTCAGCAGTCTCATCGTTTGTTGCTCCAACCTCTAATGCCTCCTCCAGCATCTCTCGTCGTTCTGCAAATTATCATCCCTCCGTTTGGGAAGATCGTTTTATTCAATATGTTTCAGTATCTACGGTATTTAAATTTATTCCTTGTTGAACGTTACAAACACAATGCAATATATATGTATGTATATATTACTTCATACACACTATATATCTATTATAATATTTAAAAAAGAGAATAATGATAACAATGGTTATGTGATAAGTAATGTTGATGTGAATATTGAATATTGTAATTTATTTATTGTCTTATAATAATTGATAAATTGTGGTATTAATTGGTCAGACATTTTAATTAGTCTTTTAAAATTCTCCCTTCCTTTTTTTTCCTATTCTTTTATATCTTCTTCCTATTTAACAATATTTTTCCACTCATTTTTAATCTTCAAATTTTTATTTTAATTTTTTTTATACTTATTATACCTATTTATTCATTGTCCTTTTCATGAAACTTTACGAATGAGGTTAATTAACATCAGGTAAGTTTAACGTACAGGAAGTGGATGATAAAATAGAAGAGCAGATTAAAATACTAGAAGAGAAAGTAAGGAAGATGCTCATACCTGAGACAGAGAAGGCCTTAACAAAAGTGAACTTGATTGATTCAGTTTAACGTTTGGGTGTGTACTACCATTTTGAACGTGAGATTGATCAAGTGTTGCAACATATTCACAATAATTATGTTGAAAATGGTATAATAACTCTCAATGAAGACCTCCATTTTCTTGCCCTTGTCTTTAGGCTACTGAGGCAACAAGGATATCACATTTCTCCTGGTATATAACCCATCTTATATACTTCTATTACATTTTTTTTTATTTTCTTAAGTCTTTGGACCACAAAATACATTAGCACACACGTGTACTTTAATACAAACTGAGAAAATGGGTTCAAACCACCAGAAAATAAACATAATTTATCTTGTATATCTTCTGACTGATCGTTGATGAGTAAATCTTAGATGTCTTTCAACAAGTTCAAGGATCGGCAAGGAAACTTCAATGAAAGACTTACCGGTGATGTTGAGAGTATGTTAAGTTTGTTCGAAGCTTCACATCTCAGGATTCATGGAGAGAGCATATTAGATGACACATTCACTTTTACATCTAAATACCTTAAGTTCATGACCACCCAATTGAGTCCTTCTCTTGCGACAAATGTTAATCATAACTTAAAACGACCACTCCGTAAGAACCTGCCTAGGCTAGAGGCAAGTTACTATATTTCTACTTACCAGGATGACCCTTCCCACGATGAAACTTTGCTAGCCTTTGCCAAATTAGATTTTAATATGCTGCAAAAGTTACATAGAAAGAAGTTGGCAATATTTCCAAGTAAGTTTTTCAACCACATTACCTTAATTAAAAAACTTTAATTTTTTCTACATGCTAGTCACTCATGTCCTAAGTATTGAACTTAATTGGTCGTCTTTAATTAAATTTATAGGTGGTGGAAAGATTTGAATATTGCAACAAATCTTCCTTTTTACACGTGCGATAGGATCGTGGAAGTTTATTTTTGGGCATTGGGAGTATATTTTGAACCCCAATACGCTCTAGGTTGAAGGCTAATGACCAAAGTGACGTCAATGGCATCAATTATTGATGATATATATGATGCTTATGGTACATTTGATGAGCTACAACTTTTCACTGAAGCAATTGAAAGGTTTGAGCTTTAAATCAGCCACAAAATGCTTTCACATTTTTCTTTCCCAATCAAATTAGTAATCTAGAGAAGAAAAAACTTGTCAAAATTTATTATGACTTTTTAGATAATTAATGGACATTTTAGGTGGGATATCAGTTGCATCGATTTTCTGCCAGAATATATGAAATTTTGTTACCAAGCACTCTTGAATGTCTATGAAGAAATTGAGCAAGAGATGACCAAGGAAGGAAGAACATTCTGCCTAATCTATGCCAAAAATGAAGTAAGACTCATGATATATTATGATCTAGGAAGTGTAAGACTTGGTGTTTGTCTCCAAATGTATTCTAACTTTCATTTATTTATCTGGATTGTTTTGATGCACACCCCAGATGAAAAGATTGGTCCAAGCCTACTTTGCTGAGGCCGATGGTTCAATAGCAATTATACACCAACAATGGAGGAGTACATGGGTGGTGTTGCACTGGTATCTTCTGGTTACCAAACGATCACAGCCATATCCTTCGTTGGGATGGGATGTATTGCTACAGAAAAGGCTTTCCATTGGTTAACCACTGACCCTAAAATTGTTAGAGCTTCAACAATTATTGCCAGGCTCATGGATGACATTGTTTCGAACGAGGTACTTCGAGAACAAGAATCAATTTCCTTTATATATTTTTATTAGCTTGAGCAGAAGAGAGGGCATGTTGCCTCTGCTCTTGAGTGCTACATGAAGCAACATGGTGTCATAAAACAAGAAGCCATTGAAGAATTGTATAGACAAGTGATAAGTGCCTGGAGGGACATCAATGAGGAACTCCTTGACCCTACCGAAGTGGCAAAGCCTCTCCTCATGCGAGTTCTCAATTTGTCACGCGTAATTGATGTGCTTTACAAAGATGGAGATGGCTATGTTCTCACTCCGAAGGATCAACAAAGGACAACATTGCAGCTCTGCTCTTGAATCCTTGGCCAGTTTCTATAAGTACATTAGAATAAGGGATTTGTTTCTTCAACTACCTCGTACTCAATTATTGCAATATATGTTGACTTGAATAAATTAGAATCAATCCATTTTCTTACCACAAGTGAACTCAAATATATATTTTGATGTATTCAAGAATGATAATTAGTATATTGCTCATAGTTTCACAGTGTCTTCTTTCAAACAAATTTGCAATATAAGTCAGCATAATTCAACCAAACTAGTAATTCCACTAAAAATAGTACAATAGTATAAAAAAATTTCCACCGCAATATTTTTTAAAATTCCGTCAATATTTTATTTTGTCATGATATTCAGTATTTATCGCACTAATTTATCGTGACAAAGTGACGGAATTTTCGTATATAAATGCATAGAAAATTATTTTTAATTAATATATAAAAATTGTACAGAGAGGCTTGAAATGGCATCCTCACCCATCATATATATATACCCGCCCATTATCTAAAATGAATTTTTAAAATGATGGAGACATAAGAATCCTTCTTAAAGACGTAGTTTTAGATTTCATGTAACCCATTCAACATAGCTAAAAAATAGATGCTTACTTGAACAACCCATAGTAACACCAAGGTTAAAAAAAGTATTACAAACAGTTATTTGTAATTTGCTCAAAAGATGCAAGTGCTGACGGATACTTTTTCAGCAAAACAAAATAAAAAAAAAAAATAAAAGTGGAATTTGCATTAGAACTCAAGCATGACTTCCAAAATTATAGAACTTAAAAATACATAATACAAAGCGAAGTATGTAAATTCCAGCCAGGAAAAATAAACAACATCAAGATTCTAAATTACAGTTGTTGGTTATTGTGCTTGCAGGTGGGCATTGTGATTGCTGCAATGCGAATTGTGATAGTTGTGACGTGAAATTTTTTTATGTTTGTAAAAAATGTAAAAAAAATAATTAATCACTTTAACTTTTAACATATCTTTATTTATAATTTCTGTATATGTTTTTACTCATTTTATAAGATTTTGTATTACCTTAATAAATAATTTAAAATTAGATTTATAATAAAAAAATATCATAATTATTATGACAATGGTTATACAAATAAATTATAACAATTATCAATCAAAATTTAAACTTTAACTTTGATATAGACTACTAATTAATAACTACTATTTTTTTAGTCTAAAAAAAATTAATTTTACTTTATTTATTAAGTGTAAACAATTATTTAATTAACTTAATTCTTAAAATATATTACTTAAGAAGTTAATTAATAATTAATTTAAATTTAATTTCTTAAATTTTTTAATTATTTTTACTTCCAAAAACTCAATACTATATTGTAAATTTTAAAATACAAAAAATTTAATCTTCCAAGCTTTTAATTTTTTCTCTTCTTAATTATCTCAAATTTTCCCTATTTTTCTCACACTGTACTTTTTTTAAACTCTCTCCAAATTTTTCTCTTTCCTCTTTTCTCAAAATTTCCCTCCTCTTTTCTTAAAATTTTCCCTCAATCTCACATTCCAATTTAACCAAATTTTTTTTTTAAAAAAAAAATCCCAATCTCATACACGGCAGCACTCACCCCATCACACCCATTTCCATCACTTTCTCTCTCTCCTCTTCGTCCGTTTAGTTTCTCCTCTTTGTCAGTTCAGTTTCTACCAGTTTCCAGAGTCCCGTTTTTCCCTCGCCCCCCTCTTTTTTGGTTCCGTTCTTCCTATCTCTCTCACTACAAACGCAAATAGGCCTCTTCCCTCCTCCGACACAACATGGCCCCCGCCACCCATTTTCCCTCTCTTCCTCTATATGGACGAAGATGAAAAGTTGCGCGACCAGAGATTTCACCTAGTGTGGCTGAGATGCTAATACGGCTGAGAGGAGCGGAGGTTAGGGTCTATTTTTTTAAAATCTGATGTGAGGTACTGTAAATTGGTGTTGCGGCATACAAATTGATGTTTCTCAACCTTGCTTAATCTAAATTTGAGCTGGAGATCTGTGCAATGCTGAAAAGTGACAAAAGCCGAAGTTATGCATTAAAATGAGCAAAAACAAAATCCAAAGTCACAGAATTGTTTGATACTCTTGAGAGAGAGGCTCACTCTGCATGTGACTTTATAGTAGCATTGAAGATCCTCCCTAGTATTGTCCTGAATACAAATCTTGTTTTTTTCTTCCAAGATTGCAGCACAGCAAGAACATGAAGTCAGAAGAAAACAGCCAACAAGTTTGTTGCCGAGATTATATTTTTTCGCCTAAGCAATTCCCATATCTTAGCAAAACACAACACCAAATATAATAACTGGTATATATATTTCTAAGGGAATACATTTACAAAATAAACAGAACTATAGCAACATAAACTTCAAAATAAAATACTTTAGATCATAGAACCCATTTTACACATGGCCTAATGCACCTCAACATCTTTTTTTTTTAACAATAGACATATTTTGTTGGAAAATAAAATAGTTTGTGTCCATTGAAAAATAAGAAAGTGAGAATTTTGGTAATGGTAGTTTATTTATTCATCAAATGATAGTGAGAATAAGTTATTCTAAAATTACTAATCAAGGTGTTACTAATATGTCTGAAATTCCAACGGTGCAAGTAAAAGTCCACAAGAAGATTACCTTTGAGGATTTTTTTCCTCCAAAAAAGGGGACTACTCAACTAGCCGTTGGCACTAAAAGATCTCAATCCCTGGATAGATTTAAATTTTGATAACAACTCTGAATGTATTAATTTGCTCTAATTTTTTTTGGGTAAACAAAATGTTTAGGACAATAAAAGACTCTCCCCAAATCACCAATCTCATTGAAAATTTATAATGGGAATATAGATTGCCTACCAACAAGAGATCCAGGTATCCCTGTTAGCATTTGCTCTAATATTTTTAATTAGTCATAAAAATGCCAATATTATGCCGATTTAGCTGAATACAGTTTTCAATAGAATTATGTCATGCACGGCTTTGTTAATTACATTTACAATAAAAGAAGATCAATAAGTCCCACGGGAAAAAAAAAAGAAGATATATCAACCCAACGTACAAATTGTGGAATGATTCCATGCACGGTTTTGTTTATTTTAATGAAACTTTTTGCATTATGTTAACAACACATAAGTTGAACGAACCGAAAGATGATAAAATAGAGGAGGAAGATTAGAATACTAAAAAAAGTGAGGAAATATTAGATGTAGTGCTTGCTTTCACTTATACACATCATGAATTTATGACCGCTCAATTAAGTATTTTGTGCTTTTTTTTTCAGTTAGATTATTATGTTTATGAAAAAAAATACCTTTTTTAAAATACACGAAGCTATTGAAACACGAAAAAAGTAATAATCAAATATTTCACTCAAACGTAAAATTTTTTTATTTTCATAAAAAAGATTAATAAAAAAACTCATATAGAAAAGATTTTTTTGTGTAACTATTTTGAGCCGTTTGCATGTATGTGGGTTCCATAGCCGGATCCGCACGTGATGCATAGCTTTTCAGGTGTTTGGGACCTTGCAGGGGATATGCTTATTGGTGGCCGTTGTTGCTGAATAGTGGGGTTTGGGACCTGCCCACTTGCCTGCAACGACAACAGAAGGATATAGACCCAACTGCATCTGAAAAGTGGTCCAAACTCCCAATAATAGTGTAAGTCAAGATTCCGTAGAAGAAAGCATGACCGCATAATCGTGTCAGATAATCTTTTTATTTAATTATATTTATCATTTGATAATGTTAAAAAAATATTAATTAATTTTTTTTAATTTTATTCTAAATTTTTAATAAAGAGAAAATTAATAAAATAAATAAATTTTTAAAAAAATATTAATAAAGTAAAAAAAATAATAATTTATTTATTTTAAATTATATTTTTTATAATTAAGATTATTTAATAATTTTTTTTTATTTTTATATAAAAATTTTAAATGATAGATAAAAATATATAAAAAAAATATTAGACTTAATTTTTCTGTTCATTTTTGTCTGTCATATAAAAGAATTATTTTTTTTTAAAATATATGTTATTTTAGAATATTTAAAAAGTATTTATTAATATTTTTTTAATTTTATCTTTGTTTTTTAAAAAAAAAATTAATGAAGTAAGTAAAATTAAAAAAAAATATTAATAAAATAAAAAAATAGATAATTTAATTATATTAAATTATATTTTTTTATAATTAAAAATATTTAATAATTTTTTTAATTCTTGTCTAATTATTCTTAAGAGTTAATTTGATATAAAATAAAAATAAAAATAAATTTTTATAAAATGAATATATCATTTTATTTAAAATAAACTCATAAAAAATTAAGGAAAAGTATATTTTTCTTTCCTTAATTTTATTTTTGGTGAAGCACAGAAGTTGACAATTGGGATTTCGGTCATGAGCGTAAGGGTTTAAATCCAAGGAGACTTGCCATCTGAGCCACCCGATGTTCTGGCTGAAAATGCTTTCATTTTCTTTTTATATACTATGAAGTAAATTTAAAATTGAAACCAAGGATCTAAGCCCGCTCCTTTGGAAATGATATTTGACAGCAACACTTTGCCATTAACCAATCACATGTTTCTAAAGTTAGCTTAATATTATATCTTATATATTTACATTTAATTTTATTTTTATTTATTTTCATGTTTCTAATTTAATTTTAAGTCTTGATAAATTTATATACACTAATATTTGATCAAATTTAAAAAAAATTATTTTCATATATTAAATATAAATAAGTATATTTAATGTAAAATATATTTATCAAGATATTATAATTTTAATTAGTATATAGAGTTTAAATTTCTAATACATACAAATATAAATACATATTTAATTATATACTGGTTCAATCACAGTTCAACCACGGTTAAATTATTAGACTGTGAATTAGTATCTGTACTAGTTTAATGACCGATCTGATTCTCAAAACTATAATATTTTTTGTATTATATGAAATTTTACTTTTCATATAGATTTATTACTAAAAATCACATTAAATTATGAAAATATTTTCATAAATCAACTTAACTATGATTTAGCCATATATTGTTTTTTTAAAATATAAAAGTATTATAATCAAATCATATTTTGGTCAGCCATTGAATTATAAAGAAGAAAATTTTACTCTATTTCTAAGTCACGTCAAATATTAATATCAAATTATGATAATTTAATTTAAGAAGTTGGATCTAATAGTTATTTAATTCAAAAAGTTATTCTGCAACTTTACTTTAAGTATTATTTTCGTATTAAATCAATTGAAAATTTACAAAAGTCATCCCAACTAAATTTAAATAAATAAATAAATAAATATATACAATTAGATGTGTCAATTATGCATGTATGTCCAAATAGGATGCTATATCAATAAATTTTCTTAAATTTTTAATAGTGTTAATAGTTGGAATGAATTTAGTGACTTTTAAGAATATTTAGGACAAAAATAAAATAGAACATATTTATTAAACAAGAATAAAACTTAAAATAAAGTTAAGAGATAAAAATATACTTTTAAAAAAACTTACTTTATTTTTACTCTCATATCAAATATTAACTAAACACAAATAAAAGTGATGTTATACATTGACATTGAGAGCTTACATAATTTTATGTGAGATCAGTAACTTGATTTGTTCTATGACGATTTAGAAGAAAGGCACGTGTGCTGAGAAAATCCTAAACATATTTTAGAGTTGAATTTTTCAGCTGATGTTGTCAGTCAGCTAGGCAATCCACGTTATATCGTCTTTAGGAAGATATTTAAAATTCACATCTTACCCGCCTCATCCTTCATTTATAAATAGTTTAAATAAATTTATATAATATTTAATTATAATTTTAAAAATTAATTATTATTTTATATAAATTATAAAACATATTTAAAACAAGTGTACTTCTACTACTTCTATTATCAATTTAAATAAATAAATTAATATAATAATATTTAAATTATAATATATTTTAAATAAAGTTTAAGTGTATGTATATATATATATATATATATATATATATATATAATACAGACAGAACAAGTGTAAGTCAGATTGTTGTTAACTTGCACCCATTCTGTTTCATAAGAATATATAATCCTAACCTGTTTTTAAATTTTGAAGCATAAATAAAAAACTCATTTTATACAGAGCATAATGAGTTAAGTACCCATGAAATCCCTACTTTTTGATCATTTAGCGTCACATTCATATCCTTCATGTCTTGGCTTCAACGGGTTTCTTGGATCTTCTCTTCTTCAATGATATTTGCAACTTGTAAGGTTAATTTGTTTCTACGTGCTTGTATAACTTTTAACGTAAGGGAAGTTGCTACGTAAGTTTCAATTTATAAAGCCAAATCTACGTGGAAGAGCAATCTAGCTATAGGTTAAAGGCAATTCGAAGCTTTCATCCAAACATTTACTTTTTTTTAAATTTTATTTATCGTTTAAAATAATTATATAAAAATTAAAAAATTATTAAACAATATTAATTATAAAAAATATAATTTAATGTAATTAAATTATTTTTTATTAATATTATCTTCTTTCTAAAATTTTATTTATTATATTATTTTTTATTAAAAAATAAAAACAAAGTTAAAAAATTAATTAATATTTTTTTTAATAATTTCAAATAATAAATATTTTAAAATAAAATTTTTTTTACACAATAATTAAAAATGAAACACAGCTCTGTTCGCTGTCTCTCACCATAGTTGCAATATTTGATCTGGAGTTTAAGTAGCTTGGTATTAAAACAATTTCTTTTTAAAGTGGGCTTGAAGGATAAATTTATGAGTAATGTTATATAATAAAAAAAATTGTCAAATTTTTTTATAAAATTTAATAAAAATTAAATAGAAAATTATTAAATAGAATTAAATAATATGAATCACTTACTTATTTAAAAATTAATAAATATATTAAATTATTTTATAAAAAATTTAACAAAAACATTTTGCCTATAAAATATTTTCTAAAATTTATATATAACAATCACAAAGTTTTGTTGTTCAAAGTAAGAAAGACTACATTTGCCTTTTAAAGAAATTTTTATGTGGCTTAAAGCAGTATCTGACCAATGATATAAAAGATTGGCAATTTCATATTGGTCCATAAATATAGGCTATAACTTAGACCAAATAAAATTTTTGTATCAAATACCATATATATGGACTAATTATCTGGTTGATATATATAATAAAAGAAAATTACCTTTTAAATAGGAACTAGCATTTAATAATTGAGATTATTTAATATAAAATAATAAATATTATTTTTTAATCCTTAACATTACAAGCTATATGTTAATAAAATTCTTTATTAAATTATTGTAATATTTTCTCTGTTCTTCTTTATGAGTGGGTGTGAGTATAGATTTGCAATAAGCACTGCTACACCGTCTCGGTTTTTTAAATTATTTTCATTAAATTATTGAGTGGATTATGTAAATGGAGAAGGAAGGAAATATATAGATGGAGAATGAAGGAAATAAAGAGAGGCATATGCAATAAATAGCCGAATTATTTTCAACTTCTCAGAAACTATATACGATTATTCTTTTGATATTTTAATTTTCTTTTAATTTTAAATATTTAAATTCTTTATTTTTATATATAGTTTAAAGTAATTATATAAAATAAAAAATTATTAAATAATTTTAATTATAAAAAAATATATTTTAATATAATTAAATTATTTTTTTCTCTGTATTAATATTTTTTAATTTTACTTATTTTTTTAATTTTTTTATTAAAAATAAGAATAAATTTTAAAAAATTAATTAATATTTTTTTTTAATATTTTTAAATAATAAATATTTTTTAATAAAATAATTTTATAATACGATAAATAAAAATAAACGTAAGAGGTATTATACATTTGAAGCACTTAAAATTAAATGAAGATATTCAAGAATACCGAAGAAACAAATGAACGTCAATTTTTACATTCACTGGCCACTCATGAATTGTAGACAGTGACTTTAAAGATTAATTTTTTATTCTTACATAATTACTTAAAAAATTAATTTAATATAAAATAAAAATATGAATAAATTTTTATGTATATAAAAAATTCATTTCATAAAAATTTATTTTATATAAAAAATTTATTCTATAAAAATTTATTTTATTTTTATTTTTATATTAAATTACATTAAACGAAAAATAGAAATGAAAAATTTATATAAAAAAATTATCTCATAAAAATTTATTTTTATTTTTATATTAAATATATATTAAATGACAAATAAAAATAAATAAATAAAGAGTCATGCTTCGTTCATATTGAGAGTTTACAAAATTTTTCGTTAGATCAGCTACATGATTTGAAGATTTAGAAGAAAGGCACGTGTGCTTAGAAAATCCTGAACATATTATTATTATTTTTTTTATATTGATAAAGTTAGATTCTTCAATTTACGCATGGCAAACGAAAATAAATAGGAGCAAGAAATATATAAAAAAAAAGAGTATTCAATTTTAGTCAAAAACCTTAATTAAGTGTATATATGATGTAAATTAATAGATCGCATATTTAAAATTTAAGACCGTCGCTATGCTTTCATTTTATCTTTTTCTTTTTATATTAGATCTTTTTTAAAAAATCAAATGTTATATAAAATGTTTTTTTAGTATTCATAAAAAAATTATGATAAAACTAAAAAAATCAATAATTACAATGTCATCCCTTAAATTTTAAATTAAGCATTTACTGTTCACCAAAGTTATTTTAAATTATTACTGTAATGGTATATGATAACAACACAATAAATAAAAATGATTAATTTAAAAAAAATTTCTTTAATTTCTATATAATTTTTATCCATATCTACTTCTTTAAAAATAATCTTGTCTTCAAAGTTCAAACCTCTCCATTCTATCACAGGGCTGCTGTCATGTCTTCACAGGCTAGAAGTCAAAGGCCTTATCACATCATCTAAGTTTTTAACTTTGAAAATGCTTTACCAATAAGCATTCAAAACTTGTCGAATTAGGACTCTGACATAAACAGCCCCATCATCACTGACATTTGCAAGAAAGTTCATTAGCACTCTGTACGTGTGATTGATCCGAAGTCCAGTCTCTATTTAGCACGAGTCTCAGTGTCCTTATCATGAATCTGGACCACCCCTAAAGAATCAGGCTCTGAACTCATCTGGCCCCAGAGATAACTTTTAAGTGTGGTTAATGGAGGCATGGAAATGGAATTGATAACGGGCGAAAGATTTTTACTATTTTTCTTTTATTTAATTTTTATTTATTATTATTATTAACATATTGAGATATATTATTATGTTTTTTAATTCGTATTTTTTTATTTTTTTATATAATTATTTTATAAATTAATTAATAATAATATTATCATAATTATAAATTAATTAATTAAATTAATATAATTTTTTATTTTTTAAAAAATTAAAATATATTTAAAATTAATTATGATAGTATATATTAAAAAAATAATTATTTATATTTAACAGTAATTAATTATAGAATATAATTATCATAAAAATATTTGAGTTTATAATTTTTTAATTTTTTAATTTAAATTTAATTAGTTATTAATGATTATTTAGAATATTAAAATTTTGATATCAAAAAAAAAATTTTCATTTATATAATAGTATAAATTATTATTATTATTATTAACGTTAATTTATATTTATATTTTTTTATATTTATATATACTTATCAAAAAAATATTACGTAATATAAATGAATTATGTATTTAAATATAAAAATTACAATTTAATTTATAAAAATTTTATATATTAAAAAATATTATGAAATGATGAATAAAATAAAAAAAAATTTATATAAAAAAATATTTAAAATATGAAAAGTTTTTATTATAATTAAATATAAAAAATGATGTCAAAAAAAAATAAAAATAATCAACTGTAGAAGGTGATTACTAAAAAAATAATTTAATTATTTTAATAATTTAATTAAATTTTTAAATTTTATTTATATTATTAATTATTAAATGAAAATAAAAATATATATTTTTTATCAATATCTACTTTTTTAAAAATAATCTTATCTTCAAAGTTCAAACCTCTCCATTCTATCACAGGGCTGCTGTCATGTCTTCACAGGTAGAAGCCAAAGGCCTTATCACATCATCTAAGTTTTTTAACTTTGAAAATGCTTTACCAAGAAGCATTCAAACTTTGTCGAATTAGCACTCTGACATAAACAGCCCCATCATCACTGACATTTGCAAGAAAGTTCATTAGCACACGGGAACCTAAACTTTCGGAAAACACCGACAGAGAGATATGGAGATGGAGATAACATAAACAGCCCGTCATCACTGACATTTGCAAGAAAGTTAATTAGCACTTTGGTTACCCTCCCTGTACGTGGGATTGATCCGAACCATCCATTTATGACAGATTTTTAAAAAATTAAAATATATTTAAATTTAATTATAATAATATATATTAAAAAAATATAATTATTTATATTTAAAAATAATTAACTATAAAATACAGTTATTATAAAAATATTTAAATTTATAATTTTATTATTTTTTAATTAGGATTTAATTAATTATTAATGATTTTTTAAAAAATTAAAAATTTAAAGTTAAAGAGAGAAATTCTCTTTATATAATAATATAGATTATTATTATAACTACTAACGTTAATTACATTTTTATTTTCTTATATTTATATATACTTATTAAAAGATGTTACGTAATATAAATGAATTATATTTTTAAATATATAAATTATAATTTTAATTTATAAAAAATTTCATATACTAAAAAATATTATGAAATGATGAATAAAATAAAAAAAATTTTATATAAAAAAACATTTAAAGTATGCAAAGTCTTTATTACAATTAAATACAGAAAATGATGGTAAAAAAAAATAAAAATAGATAACTGTAGATGGTGGTTATCAAAAAATAAATAATGACAAAAAAATAGAGATAGAAGGAGAAGGGAAAAAATGTACCTATGATAACTGTATATAGTAATTATAAAAAAAAATCATAAATTTATAGTTTTCATTTTTTTATTTATTTATGTTTAATTATTAATGACATTTTAAGAAAAGTAAAAGTTAGACGCCAAATGAGGAAATCTCCCTTACATATAAGCATGACATAAGGTCCATGACAACAGTAATCGATCACTTTCTTTCATTTCGTACGTAACACTTCTTTTCCGATCCATTTGGTCCATTCGTTTACGGTGGGAGCGTTATCCTCTGGCAATGGAAAACTCCATTATAAATATCGACACACATATTAAGTTCATCCCCACTCAAATCCATCAACTTGAAAAGAATAGTTTTTGCACCCAACATAGGTGGAAATTAAGGAATCAGCCTCAGAACCCAGCCATTTCATAACCACAAATCCCATGTCTGTTTCAGCAGTCTCATCGTTTGTTGCTCCAACCTCTAATGCCTCCTCCAGCATCTCTCGTCGTTCTGCAAATTATCATCCCTCCGTTTGGGAAGATCGTTTTATTCAATATGTTTCAGTATCTACGGTATTTAAATTTATTCCTTGTTGAACGTTACAAACACAATGCAATATATATGTATGCATATATTATTTCATACACACTATATATCTATTATAATATTTAAAAAGAAAATAATGGTAACAATGGTTATATGATGAGTAATGTTGATGTGGATACTGAATATTATAATATATTTATTGTCTTATAATAATTAATAAATTATGGTATTAATTGGTCCAACTTTTCAATTAGTCTTTTAAAATTATTCTTTCCTTTTTTTTTTATTCTTTTATTTCTTCTTTTTATTTAACAATATTTTTCACTCATTTTTTAATCTTCAAACTTTTGTTTTTAATTTTTTATACTTATTATACCTATTTATTCATTGTCCTTTTCATAAAACTTTACGAATGAGGTTAATTAACATCAGGTAAGTTTAACGTACAGAAAGTGGATGATAAAATAGAGGAGCAAATTAAAATACTACAAGAGAAAGTGAAGAAGATGCTCATGCCTGCGACAGAAAAAGCCTTAACAAAAGTGAACTTGATTGATTCAATCCAACGTTTGGGTGTGTACTACCATTTTGAACGTGAGATTGATCAAGTGTTGCAACATGTTCACAATAATTATGTTGAAAATGGTATAATAACTCTCAATGAAGACCTCCATTTTCTCGCCCTTGTCTTTAGGCTACTGAGGCAACAGGGGTATCACATTTCGCCTGTTATATAACCCACCTTATGTACTTCTATTATCTTTTTTTTAGTTTCTTAAGTCTTTTGGACCACAAAATACATACGCACACACGTGTACTCAATACAAATTGAGAAAATGGGTTCAAATCACCAGAACATAAACATAATTATCTTGTATATCTTCTGACTGATCATCGATGAGTAAATCTTAGATGTCTTCAACAAGTTCAAGGATGAGCAAGGAAACTTCAATGAAAGACTTACTGGCCATATTGAGGGTATGTTAGATTTGTATGAAGCTTCACATCTCAGGATTCATGGAGAGAGTATATTAGATGACGCGCTCGCTTTTACATCTAAAACACCTTAAGTTCATGACCACCAAATTGAGTCCTTCACTTGCGACAAAAGTCAATCATAGCTTAATACGACCACTCCGCAAGAATCTGCCTAGGCTGGAGGCAAGGTACTATATTTCTACTTATCAGGATGATCCTTTCCACGATGAAACTTTGCTAGCCTTTGCCAAATTAAATTTTAATATGCTGCAAAAGTTACATCAGAAAGAAGTTGGCAATATTTCCAAGTAAGTTTTTCAACCACATTACCTTAATTAAAAAATTTTAATTTCTTCTCCATGTTAGTCACTCATGTCCTAAGTATTGAACTGAATTGGTTGTTTTTAATTAAATTTATAGGTGGTGGAAAGATTTGGATATTGCAACAAATCTTCCTTTTGCACGCGATAGGATCGTGGAAGCTTATTTTTGGATATTGGGAGTATATTTTGAACCCCAGTATGCTCTAGGTCGAAGGCTAATGACCAAAGTGATTTCAATGGCATCAATTATTGATGATATATATGATGTTTATGGTACATTTGATGAGCTACAACTTTTCACTGAAGCAATTGAAAGGTTTGAGGTTTAAATCAGCCACAAAATGCTTTCATGTTTTTCTTTCCTCAATCAAATTAGTAATCTAGAGAAGAAAAACGTGTCAAACTTATTATGACTTTTTAGATAATTAATGGACATTGTAGGTGGGATATCAACTGCATCGATTTCCTACCAGATTACATGAAATTTTGTTACCAAGTACTCTTGAATGTCTATGAAGAAATTGAGCAAGAGATGACCAAGGAAGGAAGAACATTCTGCCTAATCTATGCCAAAAATGAAGTAAGACTCTTGATATATATGAACTAGGAAGTGTAAGACTTGGTGTTTGTCTCCAAATGTATTCTAACTTTCATTTATTTATCTGGGTTGTTTTGATGCTCACCCAGATGAAAAGATTGGTCCAAGCCTACTTAGCTGAGGCCGAATGGTTCAATAGCAATTATACACCAACAATGGAGGAGTACATGGGTGTTGCACTGGTATCTTCTGGTTACCAAATGATCACAGCCATATCCTTCGTCGGGATGGGATGTGTTGCTACAGAAAAGGCTTTCCAATGGTTAACCACTGACCCTAAAATTGTTAGAGCTTCAACAGTTATTGGCAGGCTCATGGATGACATTGTTTCGAACGAGGTACTTGAGAACAAGAATCAATTTCCTACATTATTACGGTTTTATATCTTCGAAATTACATATGTTTAATATTTTCATTCCCGTTATATGTTTTTTATTAGCTTGAAGCAGAAGAGAGGGCATGTTGCCTCTGCTCTTGAGTGCTACATGAAGCAACATGGTGTCACAAAACAAGAAGGCCATTGAAGAATTGTATAGACAAGTGATAAGTGCCTGGAGGGACATCAACGAGGAACTCCTTGACCCTGCCGAAGTGGCAAAGCCTCTCCTCATGCGAGTTCTCAATATGTCACGCGTAATTGATGTGCTTTACAAAGATGGAGATTGCTATACTCACTCCGAAGGATCAACAAAGGACAACATTGCAGCTCTGCTCTTGAATCCTTGGCCAGTTTCTATAAGTACATTAGAGTAAGTGTTTTGTTTCTTCAACTGTCTCGCATACTCAATTATTGCAATATATGTTGAATTGAATAAATTGGAGTCAATCCAACTTGATTTTCTTACCACAAGTAAACTCAAAGCGTTCTATGCATGTATAATGTTAGTCAACATATTTTGGTTATTCTCTTTAAAATATATATTTTGATGTATTCAAGAATGAAGACTAATATATTGCTCAACAATGTCAGCATAATTACATGTTTACAACAAAACTATTGTATTCCACTAAAAAAAAGTACAATAGTAACAAGATATTCCACTCCGTATATATTTTAAATTCCGTGAATTTTTTTTTTTGTGGCAAAATTTGGGATAAAAAAATTCCTGTCATCGCAATCCAATCCGAGCTTTTTAGGAAATTCTGGTGCTGCAGGTTTTCAGTGGGCTGTTTAGGAATGAGGATGCTGAGTGGCACCCTCACACATCATATATATACCGGGCCATTATCTAAAATGAATTCAGAAATTGATGGAAACAAAAGAATTCCCTTCTTGTGGATTCAGGCACTGGTTAGATGGCAACGTTACTTGCCTTGAAAATATCCACATCAAGTTCGATCTCCTTCCCCTCTCTCAAAAATCCTCCTGGACCAAAAAAAAAAAACAAAAAAAAAATCCTTCTTAAAGGTGTACCCTGCAGATTTCACCCCTTTAACCTAAAAAACAGACGCTTACATGAACAGCGCATAAGAACGCTACGGTTAAAGAAAGTATTAGAAAGCCAGAAAGTGAATTGTAATTTGCTCAAAAGTTGTAAGTGTTGATGAATACTTTGGAAGTGAAATAAATAAATAAATAAAAGAATGAAGAAGGAAATTTGCATAAACAACTCATCCGAAATTATAGAACTCAAAAAATAACACAAAGCGAAGTATGTAAATCCAGCCAGTTAAAATAAGCAACATCAGCGCCAGATTATGTATACCCATGACAAACTCCTTTCGATATCTTCTTGCGTGAATATCAACTATGCCAAGGCATACAAATTCATGTTTCTCAACCTTGCTTAATCTAAATTTGAGCTGCACATCTGTGCAATGGTGAAAAGTGGCAAAAGGCGACCCAAAAAGTTATATAGTATTGATGCTTACTATTTAAGAGAGATGCTCACTCTGCATAGGACCAAACATATATAATTGGCAAGCAAATATGCCACCCTATTGCATATATTAAAACATATTATAATGGATCACGTAGAAATTAAATCATATTAAAATCAAAGGCATCATTTCAATTTTGCAGCAATATTCTTTTTTTTTCTTATGAGGTATATCTATACTATTTCGAGTGTGAGATTATTCTTTGTTTGGAGTAATGAGATTGTCCCTCCTCACAAATTATTATTTAGTATGATTCAAATATCTAATATTGCAAGTAAAGCTTATCTAACTAGAGTTCTAACTTATTTATCATTGAGCAACACTTTTTTGGATTCAACAATATTCTTTATATATGTTTGTACATGCATGCACATGTATTTGTTTGTAAGTGTAATGTATCAATTAAGAGCATTGTCTTATTATAAAATATGAAATAAGTAAATGTTGACAATTACATTGTACATAGATCATCTAAATTTTAAATTAGAAAGTCATATGATTACTGAAAAAAATTACATAGCTTTATATTTTTAATCATGACCACAAATGCATGATGCAATGACTAAGATTTTCTCATCTAATTCTCTTAATAAGATAGTATTCTCACTTAATACGCTTAGTATTTGAATTTACATAAATAATTAATATTAGAATTTAATTTATGGTGGCATGATACTTGAAATCTCTCTTTAACGCGTTTGAGTTTTGCTTCATGAGGATAAATAATTTCTCAACAAAAATTTTGAATAACGCCCTCTAATTTTATGCAAGAATTGTTAACGATAGTAATTCTAAAATAACTCAAGACCATTTGATTTTTGATTGAGTATGACAAGAGAGTGATATCCTCTATCTATAACATTGAGTTTCTATTTATTTAAAAAAAGAAAACTAGTTGTGGACGGTGCGATGAGCGCAAACAAGTACAAGGTGACATGGGTGGTGTTGAGTGTATGAAAACAAGTACAATGTGACAACCGTGAATTAATTCGGGATACGTGGGGGTTTTATATACATATACACCAAGTAAACACATGGCACTGATTTCTTGTGAGTTAATCAATATAGAAGAGAAGAAGTACGTAGCTATTAAAGGAGAAATATTGGCTTGTGGTGGCTTAATCAATATAGAATAAGAGATAAATAGTTTTGACAGGTGTTTAGCACATGTTTTGGTTTAGTTTTAATTTTTTTTTTTAAAATTTTTTTTTAAAAGTTTTTTTAATAAAATTTTTATTATAAATTATTTTAAATACAAAATAAATTAAACTAAACATGCACTTAATATAGTAAAATTGAATTATGTTTATAAAAATGAGAATTGTGGTAAAAAAAGAAGAAGATAAACAAAGCATATATATATATATATATATATATATATATATATATATATATATATATATAATATATATATATATAGGAGTGATCAATTGACACTTATTACTTACACCAATTACTTACACCATCTAATAACTTTTTATATAATGTAATTTTTATCAATTTAACTGTTGAATTAAACCTACATATCATGTTGATCATTCTTATCAAATTTAAAAAAAAAAACTTGAACATTAGTAAGAATATAATCAAATAGTTCATATTTTTCTTATATTTAAAAAGTATATATTACGCTAATCTTTAGACATATTATTACAGTATAAAATAATTTTAGATTAACGTGAAATTTTATATATATAATCTACATGATAGAAACTTTGAATCCAAAGGTAGATTCTGTAAAAAAAATCATTCCATAAAAAGTTATTTAATAGTGGAAGATTGAATTTGATTTACACCGGTATCAATTGATATATATATATATATATATATATATATATATATATATATATATATATATATATATATATATAATGAGAGGAGTGTTTATTATAAGAGATGAGATAAGTGAATTTTGATCATTAAATTTTAGATGGATGATCAAGATTTGAACAAAAAGTCATGTAAGATTTACACAAGATCTATTTCAACCTATCTATGTATGGTTTAATGATTAAGATTTAATTCTCTCACCTTTCATTATAAATGCTCTAATTTAATACATACATACATACATACATATACATATATATATATATATATATGTATATATATACATATATATATATATTAAAGGTGATACTTAGAAGTACTAGTGACAACTTTGCAAATTGTACATTTTGGCCTTTAGAATTTTTACTAGATTATAAATAAATAGATATTCATATTAATCTACGATAGATGGGTCATGAAGGGCTTAAACATGATTGAATCAAATCAGCATTTAGCTAGCTTCTGTTAGACTGGGAAAAAAAATTAAGGAGGAAAAGTGAAGTAGTGAGGTGAAATAATTTAGAGATTTTTTTTTTTGTAATTTTACTTATACAAGATTAATATGTGAATTATGCACTCATATTCTAATGGGATACTAAACTTGAATTAAATACAAAAATTTTCTGCAAAATTTATTACATTATTCTTTACATAAAAAAATTATTTATTACATAAACAATTTAGAACATTATTTGGTTAATAATTTTTACATAAGAAATAAACTAATTTTTATATAAATATTAATTACTTTTGTGATGTAAAAGTAACGTTATTAGATTTTGGTACAATAAAAACTAGTAACGTTGGATATATGCAATGTAGTCAAGAATGATAATATTATTTATACATTATTTTTATTACATCATTTTTATATTATTTTTTAAAATAATAAAATAAGATAAATATGTATTTCAAAATATTTTATTATTTGTTTTAAATAAAAATATAAAAAAAAGTTATAAACACAAAAATGTTCATCAAAGCCAAAAAAAAAAAGTAGGGTCATAGTTGTACACTGTTATTGATTAGGTTGTGAACTTCAGGTCCGCAGCAATATACGAATTATTATGCATGAAAAGACATGCCAAGCTCTGCTAAATCTGTTGTCCACGAGTGCAAAGCAAAAACAATTCTAATTGGATGCTGTGAGTGACATTTATCTTAAAGGCTACTATTGATTGTACCAAAAAAACTATTATTGAACATGTATTACATCATTTAAAGGTTAGAGAAAAAAAGACAACTAATTAGAGATAATTTTTTTTTGTGTGAAATAGAAATATTTCTATAAAATTTGACCTATTTTAACTATTTCATAAAACTAATCTTCTTACTTAAAAATAATAATGATATGAACCTCATTATGATATGATACTCTTAAAAATTAAATCATTGTCCTCATGCCTTATTATTTAAGAGACAATCAGTATGGTTAAAGTCATATGCAAAGGTGACGAACAACAAAATCACTAATGTACAGAATAGTAACAAGTAAACTTAACTATTGTCTCTGCCTTTTTCTTTTGTCTTCTAATCTTCAAACTCTTCAGTCACGTAAAATCAAAATCATATATATGGAGCATAAGAATTCGGACTCCAATTTCTAAGAAAGGGAAATGAGTTAAAACAGACCGTTTACTATGCTATGAACTCTTCATCCATTTTACCATAAAACACAACGAATGCATAAAAACAAATAACACATTTTCATTCTCTAACATGAAAGAAACTAAAGCACAAGGGAGAACCCAACCAAAAAGATTGGCCTAATAGGTGAAAGAGTCTTGGAACTTAAGTATCTTAGGTGGTCAATCTAAGTTTCCGATATTACCACCTTCTTTAAGAATCTAGGTCTACAGCGACTTTCACTCTATCGACATTGATTCAATGGTAGCTTTTTTCTTTTTGGCGATTTCATTCATCAGTTAGAAGAGTGTCCATGAGTTATGTTGGATTTGAGATATTTTTGTACTCAATCTGTTCATTAAAGCAATGAATTGGATTAAAACCCAATCCTTGTGTGAGTAAGTTGGCTTAGGTTAAACTCGTGGATCCTATATATATTAAACAAAAATTTTCCTACCAAAATAAATATCAAAATAATACGAAATCAAAAGTTCCTTACATATCATAACAAAAACTAACATATCAAGTTTTTAACAAGTTTCAAACAAATTAAAAATTTAAATATAACAAGCCTTAAACATAATAAGTCTTGAACTGGAGACCAGGGAGAGGGTGTGACGAGCTAAGGAATGGAGGCACTAGTCAAGACTGAGAGACAAATGAATGCACAGGGAGATTAAGCCCTATCTGTACGCAACATTATATTTTGTACATGTTTTAATTTAAAAGGGATTATGGAGGGGTGAATGCATAGGGATTGTTTTCAAAAAATTTTAGCGAGGAAACTATCACTCACAAATTAATGTAGCTACGAAAATTTATTTGGCAATAAAATTTTTACAATTAATCCGTAGTTAATCCCCCCACTATATGTCTGGTAAAAAAAATTATCGTCATTTACATATTTTAACTAGGATTTGTTTTCCCTAGCTATTCCATAGCTAATTAGCTATGGATTAGCTGGGAAAAATTACCCTAACTAAATTCCGTAGCACAAATTTAATATTTTCACCTAGAAGTATGGCCAAACGTTGCGGGTTCCAACAAGAAGGGACATGTCCTTTGTTTAACTTATTGTGTAACTAGATATGGCACCATCACAAGGGGAAGTAGATGGAAAAAATTACGAAAATGGTGATAATGATAGCATAGACTTAGATTTTTCTTTTGTTGAACTTGTTTGAATTTATTTGAATTTATTGAGTAAACTTTTAAATTATTAATGCAATTATGTCATTTTATCACTTTGCATGATTTATTTGTTGGATTTTTATGTTTTGGATGAATTGTTTATATAGGTTTAATTTGAAAAATCATAATAAATAAATTTTGTTTTTTATTTTGTTTGGATTAACTACAAATCAAATATGAATTTAGGTAAGATTTTGGTTAAATCCCTTATAGCGCCACTAAATAAAAAATATTTAACTAGCGTTTTGTTATAAATTAGTTATGAATTGGCTACAGTCTAGCTGCAAATTAGCAAGTGAAGTTAAAAATTAACTAGGAATTAGTTATGGAATTAGCCTAACTAAATTGCAAGGGAATTAAAAAAATTTTAAAAGAAATATTAGCTGCGAATTTGTTACGATTTTGCTATGAATATTTTTTTAACTATTTTATTTTAGATTTTAGATTGTTGACACCCAAATTTGTCCAAAAATTTTCTGAATTAAATACAACTTTAGTCTTGGGTCTGAATCCATCTCAAAGCTCAAACCACATAACCAAAAACAAAAAAAAAATCTAAATATTTTGAAAAATAAAAACAACAAAAAAAGCAAAAAAAAAAGAAACACAAAAAGCAAAATCAGAAAAAAAAAACAAAAACAAAAACAAAAAATGCCAACGGTCTCCCACTCTGACGGATCTCCTGAGTCTCCTCTGCCCATTTGCTTTTCTTTTTCACCATCCTCACTGTGCAGCGGCAATGTTGCTGAGCTGCTCCCCGCAGCTTTTGCTCCCCACTCCCCATAACACTCCTACACCAACGCTCGCCCGCACCCACCAACCCTGCAACTGGTACACCTTGGCACAATACAACCGGAGATAGCACCCACACCTCTACAAATAGCACCCACGGCAGTTGCAGAGGAGAGGGGAAAAAAAATATCACACACCTCCCATCAAATAACACCCACGGCCAGTAAACCAGGGGCACTAGACCAGAAAAAAAGAATCACAAGGAGAGGAGAACAAAAAAATCACACAGAGAGAGGGGGCACCAGAGGAGAATCTGAGAGAGTTCACAAGGGAAAAACGAAAAATTTGGAGAGCAAAATGAAGGGGCTTCCATTGGAGAGAAATAGAAAAAACCAAGAAAAAGGAGAGATCATTCAGCACAGGGGAAGAGAGGAGCTCTCCATTACAGACCAGCAATCAGTGCCTTCTGCCATCCCTCCACTCTCACGGTAGCTTGATTTTTCAGTCACCACTCGAGTCCATACGCAGTCCACACACTCACACGGAACTTGAAGCCAGTGCGTTCCTGAGTCGGTGGCCACTGGATTTGGAGTTTGATTCTTCCTTCTCTGTGTTTTTCGGTAACCTCAATTTCATGATTTTATTTGGATGAAATAATCTATGTGCAGGAGTGGTCATTTCTTGCCCTTTTATGTGTGGTTACTTTTTATTATTTCTTTGGAAGTGCAGCCATTTCGTTTTCGTATGGTGAAATTAAATGATTTTATTATTCAACTAAATCATGCCATATTTAATATATTTAAAGCTTTCTGTTTCACGTAAAAAAAAAAAAAGAAGGGCACTGTGTTTCATTACAAACATGGACCTCAAGCTTGACATGCATAAAGTTTATGACATATTAGAATAGGATTTTTTAGAGAGTATTCTGCTTCAATTTGGTTTTGATCAGAATTGGATCAAATTGGTTATGAAATACATTACCTCAGTCACCTACGGGATTAAACTCAATGGGCAGCTTGATCAAGTCATTAAACCACTCAGAGGATTAAGACAAGGGGACCCTCTCCCCCCTTATCTGTTTATTTTTGCAACAAATGCATTGTCTCATTTGTTGATTAACACTGTGATTGAAGGTGAAATTTCAGGTATCAAGTTGGCTAGGAGTGCTCCAAAGCTCTCTCTTCTCCTATATGCAGATGATTCAATACTCTTTGCCAAGGTCTCCGGGGGAGAGGCATACAAATTGTTGGAAATCCTGAACATCTATTCAATAGCCTCTGGATAGAGCAGAAATGCACAAAAATCAAGTATTACTTTTAGCAAGGGTACACCAATGACAATCAGAAATCAAATAGTAGGGATATTTAACATTAAGGAGAAGTCAGCTTTAGGAAAGTACCTCGGTTTTCCCATTGAGTGGGGAAGATCCAAAGGTAGAACACTCTCATGGATCAAAGAGAAGATTCTTAGCAAATTGGAAGGGGTGGAAAGAAAATCTCCTAAATCAAGCTGGAAAAAAAGTTTTAATCAAGGCTGTTCTACAGGCTATCCTAATGTATACAATGTCAATTGTCAGATTCCTTAAACAATTTTGCAGATCTCTTTATGCTTCAATTGCTCGGTTTTGGTGGTGTAATAACCAAAGAGATCGTGGAATAAATTGGAAGAGTTGGGCATCCTTAACACTTAGCAAAAGAAAAAAGGAAGGATGGGCTTTAGAGAGTTCCTTCACCTAAACACAACTTCATTGGCCAAGCAAGCTTGGAGACTCATACAACAGCCAAGAAGCCTTATGGGCTGGAACCCTTAAGAAACATTTATTTTCCCAAAGTTGATTTTTTGAAGGCAAAGAGGAGGAGAAATGCATCATGGGGTTGGCATAGTTTACTAATAGGGAAGAGACTTCCTAAAGAGAAATGGGAATTGGTTGATAGGTGATGGTAGCAAGATTAGCTTATGGAAGGACAAATGGTTGCACGGTTGTAAACCAGAAAATGTCTATGGACTGCCAGAGGATCTAAAGGTCAGTTATTTACTGGGAGAGAATAAAGAGGCATGGAATATCCAAAGGTTAAGGGGATCATTATCCCCTAGCACAAGCAATAAAAGCTGTTCAAATTATTGTCAGCAGCTCCTTGGAGTTAGATAAATTTATATGGCCCTTCACTAAATCTTGGGGAGTACTCTGTCAAAACTGGGTATCATATGGCCAAAAAAGAAGATAGCCCCCCTTTCCATTCAAAGGGGTGGATCTTCTTTTTCTCCACCAGCAAAGCTCTGGCAAGACATTTGGAAATATTAGAGATCCCTAACAAGATAATGATTTTTCTCTGGAAGTGTTGCCACATTGCATTGCCTGTCAAGGAAAATCTCGTTAGGAAACATATTGGCTTGAATTCAATGTGTCCTATTTGTAACGGCAGCCCTGAAACATTGGAACATGTAATGCTTCTTTGCCCCTAGACCAAACCGATTTAGTTTGGGTCCCAGATCCAGTGTGCACCATCATAGGAGAATATTACTAGGTTTGAGATATGGTTTAACAAAAAGGTGAATGAGCTCTCGAAGTTGCAAGATTGTGCTAAAGAAAGTCTTAACTTACTTTGCTCAATTCTATGGTTAATATGGAAAGGAAGAAATAAGTTCATTTTGAAGACAAGCCCTAATCCGTTTTGCACCTTACAGAATGCTATTCTCTTGAAAAAAGAGTTGTGTAATGCTGAAGCAGAAGTACATAATACCAGCGAACCTGGGTCCACCATTAGCCCACAGGTGAAGTGGAGATCTCCTAGATCAGGAGCAATTAAATTAAATGTGGATGCTGCCTTTGTTGGAGATAGGGGGTAAGGAGCAATAGCAGTTGTTGCAAGAGACTCCTAAGGCAGTTTTGTGGCTGGTACATCAAAGAAGATCTCAGCCCAGTCCAGTCTGATAGTAGAAGCTCTAGTAGTGAAAGAAGCTCTGATCTTGGCCAGTAGCCCAATTGGCAGAATATTGTGGTGGAATCAAATTGCTTGGAAGTCATTGAGGCTTGCAGAACTAATTTCAACCTATGGCAGATTAGTGGCATCATATCTAAAATAGCCAAGATTAAATCATCTTTCTCCTACTGCAGCTTCCTTTGGACGAAACGTGAAGCTAATGCAGTAGTTCATAGATTAGCTCAATTGTAATTACAAAACTCGCTGTGTAGGAACTAGTCTTGCAATCTCCCTCCTGAGATCCAAGAGTTAATTCATAAGGAGAGAGTCAGTGTGCAATAATTGCTTTTCTTTCTCATTTATTCCCTCTGAGCTGGGCACTTGATCTCATTGTTATGTTCAGCCTTAGCAGTGTCAGTGGCCCGTGTACCCCCTTGTGGGTTGTCCTCTTTCAAATTTATGCAAAGTAGACAAAAAAAAAAGATGGAAAGTTGCTGCCGAAGAGCAATATCGTCACTTTTCATTAAAAAAAAAAAGAAAGTTAAGAAATTATGAAATCAATAACGATGATAGAGAAAAATAAAATGAAATAAATTCTTGAAAACTTTTAGTTGCTAAATAAGATTTTTGATGAAGGAATTATTAAAATTAGCTATGACATTAGCGACCTTTTAATTATTCTTGAGGTGTGGATACCTTTCTAAGTTTGACCATGGGTATTGGCAGAATTTTAGAGATATCTAATAAAAATCTTAAATCATTATTTCATATTTTTAATTGTTATCTGATAATGGATTAATATTTCAATGAAGGAATTATTAAAATTAGCTTTGGTGTTAGTGACATTTTAATTATTCCAGAGACGAGGATATCCCTTTAGTCTTGGCTATGGGTATTGGTAGGACCTTAAACGGATTCTAATAAATAATATTTTTTTAATTATATTCATTTTATAATCTGCACATGCACCATTTTGCATCAACCCTCGTCTTTTCACTCAATAATTAAAATATAAAACTTGCTGACAATGAAAAAATTGAGAGCATTGAGATACCGATTACTTGCACTATTCTCAGTATTCTTGAGGCAATTACTATTAGATTTTGCGGGGCTTGATTTAATTCCAAATAAATAAATACATCTTTTCATAAAAAAATAAAATAAATGAGAACATCGCATAACCTTGACTTCGTGGTGGTGGTAAATTAAAATAATTCATTCTATGAATTATTATCAAAATTACCTTTTGTGAAATTCATTTTTAAAAGTAATTTCTTTCATTTAAAAATGTTTTCCTGAAAATGAATATTTTCAATTCACCACTTTCATATAACGTGTGAGGAGTTTAAAACTCGTCTTGCACAATAATGACTATTTAGCAATTCATTTTCTACTTTAGTCATTTATCATTTTTGGTATTATGCCTAGCAAAACAGGACATGATAAAAGAAAAATAAAAATATTTTTTAATTAATAAAGGATCAATTAATTTATTTAGCAGATAAAATTAGATTAAATAGGTAACCATTATTCTAACAGATGGTGTAGGGTGCTAAAAAAAATATTTCGTCCAGTATCTATTCATACCTTAATCAAAGGAAAATAATAAAAGGTTTTTTGGGTCTCATTTTCTTTGCTCAATTTTTTGTGTGTAATGTCTTCATTGTATTTAATTATTTATAGGATCTATTTAGCCAGTGTTTTTCTTAAGATTTTTGAGTTTAACATTCATGCTTGTGGTGTTTATAATAGATACAATTTTCTAATGCTTGATGCAACTCTAAAAAATTATATTAAAAAAAATAAAGTTACATCCTTGGCATGCGCTTGGTTCAACAGCAAATGTTGCGGAATAAGGCAAAAGAAAAAGATATTTGCGTGGTGTTGGTGGAATAGGACAACTCAGAAAAAAAATTCAAAAACCTATGAGAGCAACTTTGTTCGTGAGATATAATGAGGAACAAAATAGAAATCAAGGTAGTCCGTGAGGTATAGTGAGGGACAAAATAAAGGGAGTGAAGAAAAACAAATAAATCTCTTTTTTTTTTAGGAAAAAAATTAGATACATATTTTGACATTTTTTATTTTATACTTTTATTTTAAAATAAAATTATAAGATATTAATTTTTTATTTTTAATATTTTTTAAAAAAGTTCTGGAGAAAATTAGATGTGGACAATTGAAGTCTTTTGTCCTCCTCCTCATTGCATGTTCCTTCCCACTTCTTCTTTTTTTCTGTTTTTTTCCCTTTCTTTTTCTTCCGTTCTCCCTCCTGTCCAGAAGATTTCCTTTCTCCTTTTGTGTGATATTAACAATGTTATTCCTTTAATAAAATTATGTATACTTCCGTTTACACCTTTTTTTAGAGTCTCTTTCTTTTTTCATAAAAGGAAGATATACAAGAAAAATATAAAACTTTGGTGTGGAAATAACATTTTTATCGTCCTATTTTCTGCAAGCTGCTCCCTCTCTAAGAATAAGGGAAAGGCCAGAAAATAGGATAGGGTCATTATTGTATTGGTTAGACATGAAAAATAGGCCTAATGATGATTTTTAAGTGTGGTTGATCGGGGTATGAATAGATACTGGGTAAAACATTTTATTATTTTTCTTTCATTTAATTTTTATTTTTTGTTATTATTAGTATTAATAGTAAAAACTTTTTTATTATTTTTTATTAGTTTCTTGATACTGCAACTTGAAAATAAATAACGGAGTTCTTCTAAAAATAAATTAATTCAAAAATATTTACGTGGGGTATCTCTTTATATATGGGGATACTATGTTTAATTTTCATCCATCAAGAAATAATTCATGTTACGTATGTAACGAACAATTTGTCGTAAAAAAGAGAAAACAATTTATATGTGCCAAGAGGCTATTAAACAGTTCAAAAGACTAAATTTGGAACCGAATCAGCATTTATCTAGTTCCTGTTACACTGGAAAAAAATGGTAGAGAGGAAAAGTAAAGTAGCGATGAGGTGAAATAATTTAGGGGTTATTTTTTGTTTGTAATTTTATTTTATACAAGATGTAATATGTGAATTATACACTCTCAATTATTTTAATGGGATACTAAACTTAAATTAAATAGAAAAATTCTTTTGCAAAATTTATCACATTATTTTTTACATCAAAGAATTTATTTATTACATCAAAATCTACCACATTATTTGCTTAAAATTTTTTACATAAAAATTAAAGTAATTTTATATAAAAATTAATTACTTTTGTGATACTTAAATGTATATAAACATATGCAATGTAGTAAAGAATTGTGGCAGGTCACATGTGTAGGGTCACACCATAGCCATTTGTCGAAAATGAGGAAGACATGCAGATTACGTACATTGGAAACATGATAAGGTAAGTGACAACGCTAATCAATCACTTTCTTCCTGTAGAGGAGAGTTCTGGAGCTAGTTAGTTATAGCTGTTATTATATTCTGTTACTATTAACATTTTGGGGTTTTGTGACTCGGATTAGGGGTCTGATCCTGATGACCGCAAATCAACATCAGGAATCTGTGTTTATCTTGGTGACAACTTGGTTTCGTGGATATCAAAGAAGCAACAGGTGGTTTCGAGGTCCTCAACAGAAGCTGACTACCTCAGCCTTGCTCTAGCTTTGCGATACCTTTACTTCCATTTCGTTCACAAGAATATTAATCAGTTCGGAACACTTCTTTTCCAGTCTATTTCGTCCATTCGTTTTATGGTGAGCCTTATAGCTACAGTTTGAAAACTCCTAAATAAATGTCGACACACATGTTAAGTTCTTCCCCACTCAAAAGCCATTAACTTGAAAAGATTAGTTTCTGTACCCAACATAACTAGAAATTAGGGTATCTACCTGAAAACCCACCCATTTCATAAGCACAAAATAGAAGCACCAAAAACATAAAATCATGTCTGTTTCAGCAACCTCATCGGCTTGTTGCTCCAACCTTGAATGCCTCCTCCAACATCTCTTGTCGAATCTACAGATTATCATCCCAGCATTTGGAGAGATCATTTTATTCAATATGTTTCAGTATCCATGGTATTTAAACTTAATTCTTATTGAACGTTGAAAATGCAATATGTATATATATATATATATATATATATATATATATTGATTTATTTCATGCACGCGATATATATATCTATATATCATGACTATATATAGTAGATATATATACTCACATGTACTAAATTGCACACCATGAATGCTACATGTCATGAACTAAATGCCACTTAAGAAAAGTGACTATTATATCTATTTCCTCATTGTGCTTTTTCATGAAACTTTACAGATGAGGTTAATTAACATCATGTAAGTTTATGGTACAGGAAGTGGATGATAAAATAGGGGAGCATATTAACATACTAAAAGAAAAAGTGAGAAAGATGCCACTCCCTGTAACAGAGAAGGCCTTAATAAAAGTAAACTTGATTGATTCAGTCCAACGTTTGGGTGTGTACTACCATTTTAAATGTGAGATTGATCAAGTGTTGCAACATATTCACAATAATTACGTTGAAAATGGTATAATAACTCTCAATGAAGACCTCCATTCTCTCGCTCTTGTCTTTAGGTTATTGAGCAACAAGGATATCACATTTCGCCTGGTATATAACCTACCTTCATATACTTCTATTACCTTCTTTTAGTTTTTTAAGGTCTTCGGTCCACAAAATATATAAGCACACACTTGATCGCAATAAAAATTGAGAAAATGAAATCAAATAACCAAAACATAAACATAATTTATCTTGTAAATCTTGTGATTGATCGTTTGGTGAATAAATCTCAGATGTCTTCAACAAATTCAAGGATGAAAAAGGAAACTTCAATGAAAGATTTACTGAGAATGTTGAGGGTATGTTAAGCTTGGACAAAGCTTCACATCTCAGGGTTCATGGAGAAGACATATTAGATGAAGCACTTGTTTTCACGTCTACACACTTAAGTTCATGGCCACCCAATTGAGTCCTTCTCTTACTGCAAAAGTCAATCATAGCTTAATAAGTTCTTGATCCAAGCAATTCCTTATTAAAGTATGTTGTTTCAATACTTAAATAAACTTTTTGCTTCAACACTTGCAGGAGGAGATCGATCATGAAACAGGGCAACAGATTGAAACACTGAAAGAAGAAGTGAGGAAGATGCTTGTCTCAATGACTGAGAAGCCCTTCCCCTTTGCGAAAATCAACTTGATTGATTCAATCCATCGTTTGGAGTGTGCACTACCATTTTGAATGCGAGATTGATGAAGTGTTGCAACAAATTCATAAGAATTACGTTGAGAATGCAAAAATAACTCTTGATGACAACCTTCGGTCTCTTGCTCTACTCTTTAGGTTACTGAGGCAACAAGGGTTTCACGTTTCACCAAGTATATGCCCCTCCTTATCTTCTTCTTCGATTTCTTTGTTTTGATCTTTGCTGAATCACGTACATATATAAGCCATAAACATAATCTACAACTTGCTTCGCTTCAACTTTTCTCTGTTCTTTTCTTCCTTATTTTATTTATTTATTGTTTCTAATGGCTTATTATTAACTTTTTTGGTTGGTGAATAAATTAACCACCAGGTGTGTTCAACAAGTTCAAGGATGTGCAAGGAAAATTTAGTGAAAAGACTTACCACCGATGTTGAAGGAATGTTAAGCTTGTATGAAGCTGCACACCTCAGCGTTCAAGGAGAGAACATTTTAGATGAAGCTCTTGCTTTCACTTCCACTCACCTTGAGTCCATTGCCACCCAATTGAGCCCTTCTCTTGCAGCACAAGTCAACCATAGCTTAAGACAACCTCTCCACAAGGGCTTGCCCAGGCTAGAGGCACAACACTACATTTCTATCTACCAGCAAGATTCTTCCCATAACGAAATTCTACTCACTCTAGCAAAATTAGATTTCAATATGCTGCAAAACCTGCATCGAAAGGAAGTCGGCAATATTTGCAAGTAATTAAGCTCTTCAACCACAAACTCTTCCTAAACAAATAAGAAGAGACAAAATTATTAAATTGTGTCCACTCTAATTGCTATTGTTTTTGGTCTTTTTATGGGTGGTGGAAGGAGTTGGACGTCCCAAGAAAACTATCGTTTGCTCGAGATAGGATTGTGGAATGTTGCTTCTGGGTTTGGGGGTGTATTTTGAGCCCCAATACTCTCAAGATAGAAAGATAACGATGAACGTAATCGCCAATGTATCAGACACATAAATCACATACATAAATAAATTTTTTGAATATTTCTCTTCTATGGTTTTCCTTATTCCTTTATACAATATATATATTTACAAAAAAAAATTATTTCTTGTTTCACAGTTTGAGCAGAAAAGAGGACATGTTGCCTCAATCCTGGAATGCTATATGAGGCAATATGGCGTGTCTAGGGAAGATGCCATTCATGAATTTCGTAAGAGAGTTACGAATGCTTGGAAGGATATAAATGAGGAATGCCTTAGGCCAACCAAAGTTCCAAGTGCCTTTTCTCATGCGTGTTCTCAACCTATCGCGTTTTATGGATGTGATGTATAAATATGAAGATAACTACACACATGCTGGGGGAGTAATGAAGACATACATTGCTGCTTTGCTCGTAGATCCTGTGCCAATATGAGGAATAATTCATTAACTTCAGTCCTTTCATGCGTTGTATTTCTAATTTTAATCACGTGAACATGCATGGCCACTTGTGGTATTTGTGTGCTTTTGGTGAGTGAGGAGTTGTGTAGAAATCCTAACTTTGATTTGATGTATTTATAAAGAATAAATAAAGTTTGGAGGTGACTTTTCATTTAATGCACAACTTTTGAAAACTATCCTAGCTCTTAATATCCAATTCATCTGTTCATTTGATAAACTAGCAAAATAGAATTATAAAAGCAAACATTAATAAATCAACTGAAAATCCCTTATTAATGATAGCCCAGTTTTCGATTTTATGCACTTCTATTCTTTTTTCTGCTTTTATTTCAATCTCCTTCTCCCTTATGCATACAAGTATGCATACATTTTGGGTTGGAAAAAAAAAACATTTATCACTATAGGCGAAGTCTATATGTGCCTATTTTTTGCCGAAAATTTAAATCTTTGTCTTGCGCATTGCTGTTTTAAGTGAGACCAACTGAAGATGAATTTGACCCCAGAAAAAATTGTCTTATTAACCTCAAATTTCCATGTGTATTAAATTTTCATTGCGGCCGTTGCTATGGTCTAAAAGTCAATAAATATTACTTTACAAATCAGCTTGAGTATCAGTAGCTGAAAAAAAAGAGTAAACTTCTAATTTAGTCTTTTAAAGATTGTGTCGACCTCATTTTGATCTTTCAAAGAATATCGACATTAATTTAGTCATTGAATTATGAAATATAACATCAAAATCGTCCTTCTGTGTACAAATAAAAACTAAATTAATATAATTTTTATTATTAACAGACTAAATTGATATTAATTTTGCATAATTGGTAGAACTAAATTGATGACATTTTCAATGTTTAAAGGATTACATTAATGTCAATTATTTTGAAAAACTAAAATGATGTTACATTCCATAATTCAAAAAGTAAATTGATATCAAAATTTTTTAGAAGACCTAAAAATGATGTCGACATAATTTTTGGAGGATCAAATTAGGGTTTAGTCTTAAAAAAAAAAAAAGCATCAGCCCATTTCATGTTTAAACCTAAAGCCTTTCTTTTAGTCATCTTTTTTACTAATTTAAAATAAAAAAAAAACTTAAGAGTTAAGTTAAGTTGAAATCAAGAAAACATATTTTCTCCTCTCGTCAACGTGAAGCTGTGAAAGTCCAACTGCAGTGCAAATCATTCATTGAAGAAATTCAAGTCAATTGAGAATATTTTTCAAATTTAAATTAATCTTTTCAATTAATGCATTTCTTTTTTTTCATGTTTAAGGATTTTATTTGATATTTTAATTTTATGGAATTTTTTGAGCAAGGAGAGTTTTCTTATTCTTTCTAGGTTATAGAAACAAGAAAAGGATTTGGGAATGTAAGAATGAATATGGGAATTTTAAGAAATTTTCATATTCCTTAAGCAACCATATTTTCAATCAATGCTTAATTTATAGCTAAATAAAATAGTGCTTTATATGTTTAAAGTTTCCTAAAAGATGCTTACTTTTTGTTCCCTTACAAGACAATGAGACAAACGTTGTTCAGTTAGTGTTTTACTTTTACTTTCTATGGCAAAATTGTGGGTTGTTCCACTTTTCATATCTAATTAAATATTCTTATGGTAATTCGCTATTTGCTAAGCAAAAAGAGGCTTGCAATGCTGGATCCATGAATGATAGAAAATGACACTTGCTTAGAATTGGTCCTCAAGCAACATGGCTATTTTGAAGCAGTTGTCAGTCTAAAATTTCAGGTTTGCAAGTCCATTCCTTATAATTTTTGGCAGTACAAATTCGTGTTTCATTTATATGCATTGATTATTTTATATATCGCATCTTAGAATTAATATTTGTTTAAATTATATAAAAAAATATTTCAGGTCATTTTGGAGGTGGATGGGTGATAAACAATTTTAAAAAAAATAATACGTTAGAGATTAAAGTATATGTTGTTACATGTCCCCAAAAAAAGTATATGTTGTTACAAATTTAATTTATTTATATTTTAAACATTTATCTTGTCACCCCAAAATTTTAGTTCAAGCTTCGCCACTGCGAAGTAGTCCCTTTCATTATAAATCCTCAAAGCAAGGAATTAAGAATGTATGGTCCTTAAAAGTTATACTTTGTGCTAAATAGGTTTTATCTTATGTACCTATTAAAAAAAAATCTAAACCTACTTTCACTGTTATATGGTTCCAATCCTTTGAAAAATTGCAGTACGTTAAATCCTTTATCTCTGAGTTAATCTTCCTTATCTCTCTAATTACAAGTAGTGATTGCAAAACTACTAAATGGTCCTCAACTCCATGAAAATGGAGGAAAGAGACCTATAGTGTGAATTCTAGCTACTTCTATTCAACGAAAATCTATCTGGAAATTATCATTGGAAAGTGAACTACTGTGCAAAACACTTTATTAGGGAATGAATTTTCCTATATTCAAACAATATCATAAATATTTTGAATAAGAAAGTGAGATGAGAACAGTAGTTTTTTTTTTTTCATAAATGGTAGTGAGGATAAGTTATTTTAAAATTACTGATTGGAGCACCAGTGGCATGCTAAGATCCCAAAAGGACAAGTAGAAGCCCAGCAAGAAGATTATCTCTAAGAATTTTTTTCATCTATAAAAGGAGACTACTCAACTAGCCCTTGACACCACGAGATCTCCATCCCTGCATAGTTTAAATTATAATAATGACTCTTAATATATTACTTTGATCTAATATTTTTAAGGCTAAATTCCACAAAATCTCCTCCAACTATGTGTCATTTGTAGAAAAACCATGTACTTTGAAACTCACCAACTTGACTTCTAAAATTCACCAAATCATACATACTGATTCCCTATAGAGGGATTTTTTACACATGCACATAGAATTAAATTTGCAATAATATTCATGTTTTGGTAAGTTTAGAGAATACTCATGTCAGTGAGTTTTAAAACACAACAGAGCTTTTCTGTAAATGATTCATAATTAGAGGGTGTTTTTTGGAATTTAACCTATTTTTAATTAGTATTCCAAAATTTTACATTTACAATAAAAGAAGAATATGCCCACAAATTGTGGAGTGATGCCATACACAGGGCTTTTTTTTTTTTTTTCATGAAACTTTATGCATAATGTTAACAACACATAAGTTGAATGTAGAGAAAGTAGATGACAAAATTGAGGAGAACATTAAAATACTAAAAGAAGTGAGGAAGATGATCGTCCCTGTGACAGAGAGAGACTTAACAAAAGTGAACTTGATTGATTCAGTCTAATGTTAAGGTGTGTATACTACCATTTTGAACATGAGATTGATCAAGTATTGCAGCATATTTGCAATAATTATGTTGAAAATGGTATAATTACTCTCAATGAGGACCTCCATTCTCTTGCCTTTGTCTTTAGGTTACCACGGCAACAAGGATATCACATTTTGCCGTGTTCATGGAGAGCCTCACATCTCAGGGTTCATGGAGATGACAATTAGATGCAGCGCTTGCTTTCACTTCTACACACCTTGAGTTCATGACCATCCAATTGAGTCCTTCTCTTGCTTCAACAGTGAAGCATAGCTTAAACCAGCCACTCTGCAAGAACCTGCCCAGAAACAACAAAGGAAAGGCCAAGAGACGAAAAATAGAGCAGATGATGATTTTTAAGTGTGGTTAATAGGGTATGGAATAGATATCGGGCAAAAGATTTTACTATTTCCCTTTTATTTAATTTTTATTTAATTATTTATTAGTATTAATAGTAATAACTTCTTATTAATTTTTTTAGTTTCTTGAAATTTTTTTAATTTGATTATTCTTCATTTTCACTTTGAATTCTTCTTTTGTAAATTTTACAGGTTGCAAAAATACTGCAACTTGAAAATAAATAAAGGAGTTCTACTAAACAAAATTAATTCAAAAATATTTACATGGGGCATATCTTTGTAAACGAGGATAGGTTTAACTTTCATCAAACAAGAAATTATTCATGGTGCGTATGTAACGAACAAAATTTGTAATTTAGTTATAATTTATGGATACGTGCAGGTCCCTATCATTAACACTTTCTTCCATTTCGTCCATTCATTTTGTGGTGAGCGTCATCCACTGCAATTTGAAAACTCATATAAATATCAACACACATTTTAAGTTCTTCCCCACTCAAAGCCATCAAGTTGAAAAGATTATTAGTTTCTGTACCCAACATAATTGGAAACTAAGGTGTCACTTTCTGAAACCCAACCATTTCATAAGCACAAGCACTATAAAAGAAAACCATGTCAGTTTTACCCAGCTTCATCCCTTGTTGCTCCAACCCCTAATGACTCCTCCCACATATCTCGACGTTCTGCAAATTATCATCCCAGCATTTGGGGAGATCGTTTTGGTCAATATGTTTCATAAGCTATGGTATTTAAACTTTACATATGCAAAATGTATGCATATATTTCTTTCATACACGCTATATACATATCATGACTATATATGTATAGTGTACATACTCACAATCATGTAATTTTTTATGAATCACACATATTTTGCAAATGTGCACACCATGAATACTGCATGTCGGGCAATGTTATTCCTATATCATTTTTTTTTTTACATCTTTTCTTTGCACTTTTCTTTTATGAGAAAAAGGAAAAAAAGAGAAAAGTGAAAAGTAAATTCTCTCTCCCCTTTTTTCAGTAAAAGAGAAGTGTGGAAGGAAGATGTAAAAAAAAAAAAAAATAGTGTAAGAGTAATATTTTTACCTGCATGTCACATAAGAACTTTGACTTTTATACCTATTTGTTCATTATCTTTTCTTCATGAAACTTTACACATGATGTTAACATCACATAAGTTGAATGAACAGGAAGTGGATGATAACATAGAGGAGAATATTAAAATACTAAAAGAAGAAGTGAGGAAGATGCTCCTCCCTGCCACAGAGAAGGCGTTAATGAAAGATAACTTAATTGATTCAATCCAACGTTTGGGTGTGTACTACCATTTTGAACATGAGACTGATGAGGTGTTGCAACATATTCACAATAATTATGTTGAAAATGGTATAATAACTCTCAGTGAAGACCTCCATTTTCTTGCCCTTGTCTTTAGGTTACTACGACAACAAGGATATCACATTTCACCAGGTGCGGCCCACCCAATATACTTCTATTACCTTTTTAAGTCTTTGAACCACATAATACGTAGGCACACATGTGAACTCAATAAAAATAAGAGAAAATGAGTTCAAATCACCAAAACATAGACATAATTTATCTTGCAAATATTGTGATTGGTCGTTGGTGATATGTTTCAGATGTCTTTAACAAATTCAAGGATGAACAAGGAAACTTCAATGAAAGACTTACTGCCAATGTTGAGGCAATGTTAAGCTTTATACGAAGCTTCACATCATAGGGTTCATGGAGAGGACATATTAGATGAAGCGTTCGCTTTCACTTCTATGCATCTTGACTTCATGACCTCCCAATTGAGTCCTTCTCTTGCTGCAAAAGTCAATCATAGCTTAAAACAACCTCTCCGCAAGAACTTGCCCAAGCTAGAGGCGAGGTACTACATTTCTACATACCAGGACGACCCTTCCCACAATGAAACTCTACTAGCCTTTGCCAAATTAGATTTGAATATGCTGCAAAAGTTACATCAGAAGGAAGTTGGCAGTATTTCTATGTTAGTTTTTCAACCACATTACATTAATAAATAATTAGAGAACTTTAATTTCTTCTACATGCTAGTCACTCATGTCCTAAGTATTGAACTTAATTGGTCGTCTTTAATTAAATTATAGGTGGTGAAAAGATTTGGATTTTGCAACAAAAATGCCTTTTGAACGGGATAGAATTGTGGAAGCTTATTTTTGGATACTGGGAGTGTATTTTGAACCCCAGTACTATCTAGGTAGAAGGCTAATGACCAATTTGATATCCATCACATCAATTGTTGATGATATATATATGATGGTTATGGTACATTTGAAGAGCTACAACTTTTCACTGAAGCAATTGAAAGGTTTGAGGTTTAAATCAACCACAAAATCAAAAGTCACAGAATTGTTGGGACTTAAGAGAGAGGCTCACTCTGCATGTGACTTTATAGTAGCATTGAAAATCCTCCCTAGTATTGTCCTGAATACAAATCTTTTTTTTTCTTCCAAGATTGCAGCACAGGAGGAACATGAAGTCAGAAGAAAACAGCCAACAAGTTTGTTGCCGAGATTATATTTTTTGCCTAAGCAATTCACATATCTTAGCAAAACACAACACCAAATATAATAACTGGTATATATATTTCTAAGGGAATACATTTACAAATAAACAGAACTATAGCAACATAAACTTCAAAATGGAATACTTTAGATTATAGAACCCATTTTACACATGGCCTAATGCACCTCAACATCATTTTTGACAATAGACATATTTTGTTGGAAAATAAAAGAGTTTGTGTCCATTGAAAAATTGCTGTGTATGTTAAATCTTGTATCTCTGAGTTAATCTTCCTTGTCTCTCTAATTACAAGTTAATTAGTGATGCAAAACTACTAAATAGTCCTCAGCTCCATGTCAATGGAGGAAAGACACCGATACTATGAATTCTAGCTACTTCTATTCAACGAAAATATAATCTACTCGGAAATTTATCATTGGAAAGTGAATTACTATGCAAAACACTTGATTAGGGAATTTATTCTCCTTGATTAAAACAATATCATAAATATTTTGAGTAAGAAAGTGAGAATTTTGGTAATGGTAGTTTATTTATTTATCAAATGATAGTGAGGATAAGTTATTCTAAAACTACTAATCAAGGTATCAGTAATATGTCTGAAATTCCAACAGTGCAAGTAAAAGCCACAAGAAGATTACCTCTAAGGATTTTTTTCCTCCAAGAAAGGGGACTAGTCAACTAGCCCGTTGGCACCACGAGATCTCAATCCCTAGGTAGATTTAAATTATGATAACAACTCTGAATGTATTAATTTGCCCTAATTTTTTTTTTTGGATAAACAAAATGTTTAGGATAAGAAGAGACTCTCCCCAAATCACCAATCCCAGCAAAAATTTTAATGGGATTATAGATTGCCTATCAACAGGAGACCCAGGATTCTATCCAAATCATGCAGTTATCATGAATAAGAAGTTGACCAGGTAGGCTAACCCCTGTTAGCATTTGTTCTAATATTTTTAATTCAGTAGTAAAGATTCCAATATTGTACTGATTTAGTTTAATATAGTTTTCAATAGAATTATGCCATGCACGGTTTTGTTAATTACATTTACAATAAAAGAAGATCAATAAGTCCCACAGGAAAAAAAAAAGAAGATTTATAAACCCAACGTACAAATTGTGGAATGATTCCATGCACGGTTTTGTTTATTTTCATGAAACTTTCTGCATTACGTTAACAACACATAAGTTGAACGAACAGGAAGATGATAAAATAGAGGAGGAAGATTAAAAACTAAGAGAAGTGAGGTCCCTAGGACAGAGAGGGCCTTAACAAAAGTTAACTTGACTGATTGAGTCCAAAGTTTGGGTGTTTGTATTACCATTTTGAACGTGAGATTGACCAAGTGTTTGCAACATAGTCCCAATAATTAAGTAGAAAATGGTATAATAACTCTCAACGAGGACCTCCTTTCTCTTGCCTTTGTCTTTAGGTTACTATGACAACAAGGATATCACATTTTGCCTAGTTCGTGGAGAGCCTCACATGACATCTCATGGTTTATGGAGAGGACATATTAGATGTAGTGCTTGCTTTCACTTATACACACCATGAATTTATGACCGCTCAATTAAGTATTTTGTGTTTTTTTTTTTCAGTTAGATTATTATGTTTATGAAAGAAAAAATACCTTTTTTAAAATACACAAAGCTCTTGAAACACGAAAAAGTAATAATCAAGTATTTCACTCAACCATAAATTTTTTTTATTTTTTTATAAAAATTAATAAAAAAAACTCATATAAAAAAGATTTTTTGTGTAACTATTTTGAGCCGTTTGCATGTATGTGGGTTTGGGACCTGCCCACTTTGCCTGCAACGACAACAGAAGGATATAGACCCAACTGCATCTGAGGAGTGGTCCAAACTTCCAATAATAGTGTAAGTCAGGATTCTTTATCAACACGTGAAAAGTATGTGTGATTGATCCGAACCATCCAATCTCTATTTAGCATGAGTCTTGGTGTCCTTATCATGAATCTGGACCGCCCCTAAAGAATCATATGGAGGTATGGAAATGGAATAGATAATGGGCGAAAGATTTTACTATTTTTCTTTTATTTAACTTTTATTTATTATTATCATTAACATATTGAGATATACTACTGTATTTTTTAATTCGTATTTTTTTACTTTTTTATATAATTATTTTATAAATTAATTAATAATAATTTTATCATAATTATAAATTAATTAATTAAATTAATATAATTTTTTATTTTTTAAAAAATTAAAATATATTTAAAGCTAGTTATAATAATATATATTAAAAGAAGATAATTATTTATATTTAACAGTAATTAATTATAGAATATAGTTATCATAAAAATATTTGAGTTTATAATTTTATTATTTTTTAATTTAGGTTTAATTAGTTATTAATGATTGTTTAGAATATTAAAAGTTTGAGACCAAAGAGAGAAATTACATTTATATAATAATATAGATTATTATTATTATTATTATTACTAGCGTTAATTTGCATTTTTATTTTTTTATATTTATATATACTTACCAAAAGATGTTGCATAATGTAAATGAGTTATGTGCCTAAATATAAAGATTGCGATTCAATTTATAAAAATTTTATATACTAAAAAATATCATGAAATGACGAACAAAATAAATAGATTTCTTTATATAAAAAAATTTCTTTATATCAGAGGGATGCTTGCCAATATTTTGAAAGTGTAGTCTATCTTCATGTATGGCACATGTGTTAATACTTACGCATGTTATTTACTTTTTTTATAAAAATGGCAATAAGGAGGGTAGGGATGAATTTTTGCACAATCCAATCTGGTACTCTTTAAAATATAATAAAACTTATCTCTATCTATTTTGTAAGTTTTGATAATCATAATTTGAACCCATCTCCATGAAGATATTTAAAGTTAGCACCTTACCCGTCTCATCCTTCGTTTATAAATAGTTTACACAAGTTTATATAATATTTAATCATAGTTTTAAAAATTAATCATTATTTTATATAAATTATAAAACATATTTAAAAAAAATACTTCTACTACTTCTATTATTAATTTAAATAAATAAATTAATATAATAATATTTAAATTATAATATATTTTAAATAAAATTTAAATATATATATATAAAAGATACAGACAAAATAAGTGTAGGTTAGATTGTTGTTAACTTGCATCTGTTCCACCTCATAAGAATATATAATCCAAATTTGTCCCTAAACTTTGAAGAGCCAATAAAAAACCCGTTTTATACATAGCAGGATAAGTACCCGTGAAATGAGTCTAAACTGCCATCCCTACTTTTTGATCATTTCGCGTCACATTCATATCCTTCATGTCGTGGCTTCAACGGGTTTCTTGGATCTTCTCTTCTTCAATGATATTTACAACTTGTAAGGTTAATTTGTTTCTCTACGTGCTTGTATAACTTTTAACGTAAGGGAAGTTGCTACGTAAGCTTCAATTTATAAAGCCAAATCGACGTGGAAAAGCAATCTAGCTATAGGTTAAAGGAAATTCGAAGCTTTCATCCAAACATTTGCTTTTTTTTAATTTTATTTGTCCTTTAAAATAATTATATAAAAATTAAAAAATTATTAAATAATATTAATTATAAAAAAATATAATTTAATATAATTAAATTATTTTTTATTAATATTATCTTCTTTCTTAAATTTTATTTATTATATTATTTTTTATTAAAAAATAAAAATAAAGTTAAAAAATAAATTAATGTTTTTTTAATAATTTCAAATAATAAATATTTTAAAATAAAATTTTTTTACACAATAATTAAAAATGAACAGAAGAAATATTAAATTTTATATATATGCATGATCAATTTGAAATTGCAAATGATTCAATCTTGTATTCATTTCTTTTTCTTTTACAGGTTGCATTACATATTCATAAATCTTTCTTTGGTTTAATTTGTCACAAATTTATCATGGACTGGTTGTTTAGAGTTTTAATTAGTCAATCTTTCGGGACAGTGGGTGGATAGATTTCACCTCACAAATGGACAACATCAAAGTTATTTGGTGCATGATTTTAGTGGAAAAAAAGCGAGCTATTTAGTGCATGATTTTTTGTTTTTTTTGGATCTTCCCGATTTTGTGGTCTCAATAAAGTGAAACATTGCATTTAGTACGTTGAAAAGTTGATGTACCGATCAACTAAATCTCAGCAGTCAGTATAAAGCACATTTAATGCATATTTAAGAATATTTTTTTTTATAATTTTTTAATAAAATTTTAATTATAAAATAAAATAATTTAAACACATATTTAATTAGCAAAAAATTTTAGTGAGAATGAATATTTGTCAATGAAGCATTTTTTTCTATTGCGAAACATGGCTCTGTTCGCTGTCTCTCACCATAGTTGCAATATTTGATCTAGAGTTTAAGTAGCTTGGTATTAAAACAATTTCTTTTTAAAGTGAACTTGAAGGATAAATTCATGAGTAATGTTATATAATTAAAAAAATTGTCAATTTTTTTTATAAACTTTAATAAAAATTAAAAAAAATTATTAAATAAAATTAAATAATATAAATCATTTATTTATCTAAAAATCAATAAATATGTTAAATTATTTTATAAAAAATTTAACAAAAAAAATTTGACTATAAAATATTTTTTAAAATTTACATATAACAATCATAAAGTTTTGTGGTTCAAAGTAAGAAAGACTACATTTGCCTTTTAAAGAAATTTTTATGTGGCTTAAAGCAGTATCTGACCAATGATATAAAAGATTGGCAATTTCATATTTGTCCATAAATGTAGGCTATAACTTAGACCAAATAAATTTTTTGTATCAAATACCATATATATGGACTAATTATCTGGTTGATATATAGAATAAAAGCAAATTACCTTTTAAATAGGAACTAGCATTTAATTATCCAAAACCTATAAATTTACAGAAATTATGTTCAGAAATCAAAAGTAAACATTATTAAATAAAAATCATAAACATTTAATATTTTAAAATTTTAAAAACACATTTAATATTTTTTTTAATAACTGAGATCATTTAATATAAAATAATAAATATTATTGTTTAATCCTTAACATTACAAGCTATATGTTAATAAAATTCTTTATTAAATTATTGTAATATTTTCTCTGTTCTTCTTTATGAGTGGGCGTGAGTATAGATTTGCAATAAGCACTGCCGCACCGTCTCGGTTTTCTAAATTATTTTCATTAAATTATTGAGTGGATTATGTAAATGGAGAAGGAAGGAAATAAGAGGCATATGCAATAAATAGCTGAATTATTTTCAACTTCTCATAAACTATATGCGATTATTCTTTTCATATTTAAATTTTCTTATAATTTGAAATATTCAAATTCTTTATTTTTATTTATTTTTATGTATCGTTTAAATTAATTATATAAAATAAAAAAATTATTAAATAATTTTAATTATAAAAAATATATTTTAATATACTTAAATTATTTTTTTCTCTGTATTAATATTTTTAAATTTTACTTACTTTTTAAATTTTTATTAAAAATAATAATAAAATTTAAAAAAATTAATTAATATTTTTTAATATTTTTAAATAATAATTTTTTTAAAAAATAATTTTTTAATACAATAAAATAAAATAAACGTAAGAGGTATTATACATTTGAAGCACTTAAAATTAAATGAAGATATTCAAGAATACCGAAGAAACAAATGAACGTCAATTTCTACATTCACTGGCCACTCATGAATTTTAGACAGTGACTTTAAAGATTAATTTTTTATTCTGGTATAATTACTTTAACAATCAGTTTAATATAAAATAAAAATATGAATAAATTTTTTATAAAATATATAAAAAATTTATCTCATAAAAATTTATTTTATATAAAAAATTTATTCTATAAAAATTTATTTTATTTTTATTCTTATATTAAATTACATTAAACGAAAAATAAAAATAAAAAATTTTGTATAAAAAATTTATCTCATAAAAATTTATTTTTATTTTTATTTTTACATTAGATATACATTAAATGACAAATAAAAATAAATAAAAAAAGAATCATTCTTCGTTCATATTGAGAGTTTACATAATTTTTTGTTAGATCAGTAACATGATTTGATGATTTAGAAGAAAGGCACATGTGCTTAAAAAATCCTTAACATATTATTATTATTATTTTTTATATTGATAAAGTTAGATTCTTCAATTTACGCATGGCAAACGAAAACAAATAGGAGCAAGAAATGTATAAAAAAAAAGAGTATCCAATTTTAGTCAAAAACCTTAATTAAGTGTATATATGGTGTAAATTAATAGATCGCATATTTAAAATTTAAGACCGTCGCTATGCTTTCATTTTATCTTTATCTTTTTCTTTTTATATTAGATCTTTTTAAAAAAATCAAATGTTATATAAAATGTTTTTTAGGATTCATAAAAAAATTATGATAAAACTAAAAAAAATCAATAATTACAATGTCATCCCTTAAATTTTAAATTAAGCATTTACTGTTCACCAAAGTTATTTTAAATTATTGCTGTAATGGTATATGATAACAACACACAATAAATAGAAATGATTAATTTAAAAAAAATTTCTTTAATTTCTATATAATTTTTATCCATATTTACTTCTTTAAAAATAATCTTGTCTTCAAAGTTCAAACCTTTCCATTCTATCAAAGGGCCGCTGTCATGTCTTCACAGGCTAGAAGTCAAAGGCCTTATCACATCATCTAAGTCTTTTAACTTTGAAAATGCTTTACCAATAAGGGTGGCCCCACCATTCAAAACTTATTGGAGGAGACTTTAACATTGCAAAAATTGAAATTACTCTGGCCTTTGAAAGTCACATATCTGATTCTCAAATTGAACAGTAAAGATTGAGGCATCACCAATCTTTTTCCACAGGTAACACAGGAACCCAAAAGCTTACCATAAAACACACAGGAACCTAAACTTTCGGAAAACAGCGACAGAGAGATATGGAGATGGATGGAGCTTTGCAAGAAAGTTCAAACCTGTACGTGTACGTGTGATTGATGCGAACCATCCACTCTCTATTTAGCAGGAGTCTCAGTGTCCTTATCATGAATCTCGACCGCCCCTAAAGAATCAGGCTCTAAGCTCGTCTGGCCCCAGAGATGACTTTTAAGTGTGGTTAATGGAGGTATGGAAATGGAATAGATAATGGGCGAAAGATTTTACCATTTTTCTTTTATTTAACTTTTATTTATTTTTATTATTAACATATTAAGATATATTACTGTATTTTTTAATTCGTATTTTTTTATTTTTTTATATACTTATTTTATGAATTAATTAATAATAATTTTATCATAATTATAAATTAATTAATTAAATTAATATATAATTTTTTATTTTTTTTAAAAAAATTAAAAATATATTTAAAGTTAGTTAGATAGTATATATTAAAGAAATATAATTATTTATATTTAACAGTAATTAATTATAGAATATAGTTATCATAAAAATATTTGAGTTTATAATTTTATTATTTTTTAATTTAGGTTTAATTAGTTATTAATGATTTTTTAAAATATTAAAAATTTGAGACCAAAGAAAGAAATTCTCTTTATATATAATAGTATATATTATTATTATTATCATTACTAGCGTTAATTTGTATTTGTATTTTTTTATATTTATATATACTTATCAAAAGATGTTGTATAAATAAATAAATTATGTGTCTAAATATAAAAATTATAATTTGATTTATAAAAATTTTATATACTAAAAAATATCATGAAATGATGAATAAAAAAAAATTTATACAAAAAAAATTTAAAAAATGTAAAATTTTTACTACAATTAAATACGAAAAATGATGCCAAAAAAGAAAAATAGAAATATCCAACTGTAAATGGTGGTTACCAAAAAAGATGACGACAAAAAAAATAGAGATAGAAGGAGAAGGAAGAAAATGTACCAATGATAACTGTATATGGTAGATATACAAAAGAATTATGAATTTACACATTTATTTTTTTATTTATTTATGTTTAATTATTAATGATATTTTAGAAAAAGTAAAAGTTGGAGACAAATGAGAAAACCTCCATTATATATAGTATAGATTATTTGTAATATCTTTTTATTATTAGTTTTTTAGTTTCTTGATTTCTTAATATGATGTTTCTTGAATTTTCATTTGATTTTCTTTTAAATCTGAAACAAAATAGGATATTTACAGGTTACAAAAATCCTGCAACTTGAAAATAAATAATGAGTTCTTCTAAAATAAATTAATCTAAAAATATATACAGGGGACATCTCTTTTTATACATGGGGGATATTATGCTTATTTTTCATCAAACAAGAAAATAATTCACGGTGCGTATGTAGAGAACAATTTATTGTAAAAAAAAAAAAAAAAAAGAAAACAATTTATATATGCCAAGAGGCTCGTATAAAATTCAAAATACTAAATTTGGAATCGAATCAGCATTTATCTAGCTCCTGTTACACGGGGAAAAAAAATAGAGAGGAAAAGTGAAGTAGTGAGGTAAAATAATTTCGGGGTTATTTTTTGTATGTAATTTTATTTATACAAGATTGACATGTGAATTATGCACTCTAATTTTAATGGATTACTGACCTTAAATTAAATAGAAAAATTCTTCTGCAAACTTTATTACATTATTTCTTTACACAAAATTTATTTATTACATGAAAATCTACAACTTCATTTGCTTAAAATTTTTACATAAAAAAATAAAGTAATTTTATATAAAAAATTAATTTCTTTTGCGAAATGGAAATGTATATAAACATAAGCAATGTAGCTCAGAATAATTGTCGAAAATGGTGAAAACTTGATGATTTTATAGGCATCGACATAAGGTCCATCATAACAGCAATCGTTCACTTTCTTTCATTTCGTTCATAAAAATATTATCCAGTACGGAACTCTTATTTTCCGATCCATTTGGTCCATTCGATTAAGGTGGGAGCGTTGTAGACGCAACTGCATGTGAATTATGGACTCTAATTTTAATAGAGGCAACTGCATGTGAAGAGCGGTCCAAACTCCCAATAATAGTAAGTCGACGCAACTGCATGAGAAGAGTGGTCCAAACTTCCAATAATAGTAAGTCACGATTCCGTAGAAGAAACATTGACCGCATAATAGTTATTAGTTTCACCCACAAAGCCAGTAAAGCCAGAGATCCAGGCTCCATCTTCCCTGCGAAAGAGACCTCCAAAGCAATCTCTAACCTCGTTCCAAAGGAACTGCCATCAGCATTCAGCTTTAACAAAGCCTTCCTTGTAATGTAACCAAAAAAAAAAAAAAACCAAAACAAAACAAACAAAACAAAGCCTTCCCGAGTCATTCTCCAACATACCAGGCGCTGGACATTAGAAGAAGAGGGTTAATTGGTTTCCAAAATCAGCAGTGCAAACACTACCAAAGTGGAGGATCTTCATCTTCCTAATGACGTACAGTTCGAATACTCTAGATATCTTCCCCAGGATATCTTTACTGTACAGATTTGGTACAATAGAAAGGAATGAAATAAAATGAAAATAAAAATAAAAATATTTTTATTTTCATATTTGGTTGAAGAATAGAAAATGGAATATTTTACTCTTTTCATTTTAAAAAATGAGCATTCCTTTCCATGTTATTTTTATTTTCACTTATAATTCTATTCTTATTTTATTCCTTTTCTTTTCATGATAACAAACATGCAGTAAAAACAAAGGGAGGAGAAATTATAAGCTAAATTAATTCTTGGACTGACTATAATATAAATGTTGTTGTGGTTGGGCTTTGAACTGAGGTAAATACGCAAATAAAGTGTTTTTATGCTGTTGAGTTCTTAGACATTAAATTGTTATCGAACATAATTTCCAAAAAGAAACAAATGGAAAATCATTTTGAGCATATCATTAGCATTTTTGAGCTTTCATTTTTAAACAGCTGAGTGACAACATCAGCTGAAAAATTCAACTCTAAAATATTTGGCGGCGGATATGATGCTGATTTAAGATTGGAATCACTTGTGTGCCAGACAACAAAAAACCGCAGGTAAGTTGTCATTGCAGATGACACTCCATTTTAAAGTCTCATTTTGTCGTCATTTTCATGTTTTTTCCATTTGAGTTCAACTCATTATTTGTATCCATTTTTCTAAATCCTTGAGTTGCCGTAGTTAGACATACAACAATCCACATTGATTGGTGTGGGTCTGTGAAGCATAGCCACAGACATGTGACATCAGACACAGGTATAAGTACTCATATACGCAAGTATATACGTATGTGTTGAAATATATAAAGAAACGAAACACGTAACCACCATAGATGTTTTTATTTTATCTTATTTGATTATGAGTTTAATTTTTATTCATTTTCAGAGTAAAAAGATTTATCACTATTGTCTAATAATATATTGTAAAATTATTAAAAGAGTTTGATTAAAATAATAATTATTTAAAAAATTAAATGCTTTTAATTATATAATAATATGCCATTGGATAATAGTATAAAAAAAATTGACAGCAAACCAAAATTTAATCCTTTGATAATTTAATTTATGTTAAACTTACAAACATTTACACATAATTTTCGATATCTGAACACATAGTCAAAATATATTAAAAAAAGGACACCACTTTCGGCTCCCTCATTTTCTGACCCTTATTTCTTGGTGTAACTGTGCCTATTTATAACTTAAAATCCCATTACAATCAACTCTTCTAATTAAGGATTTATGAATGAATCAACAATAATTCCTCTCAGCCAAATTTCAAACCAATTAATATTTCCTAATCAAGTTTTTTTGGTACATTCCCCATCAAGTTTAAATCATCATTAATTTCTTTCAATCAACATTAATTTCTTATAAATCATATTTTAACTTGAATTTCAAGTCAATTAAATTCATTCAAAATTAGTTCAAATTATTTAAAAAAAATTTATCCTAAGAGATTATGCTAAGTTTATTGAATTGGACTTATTAAACTACCTTGTTAAAATAAGATTGAGTCACTAGCTACCAAGGTTCTGAAAACCGAACCGGTCATTGAATCGGTCGAGGTACTGATTCAAGGTTCAATGGTCGAACTGTGGTCGAACCGTGGTCGAACTGGAGTATAATTAAATATATATTTATATTTATATATAAATATAAATATATTTATATATATAATTATTTATATAGTACTAAAATAAATAAAAATTATAAAAATACAATATAAATCAATAATAAAATTATTTTTGAAACATAAAAAAAATAATGTCATAGATCAAAAAAATGTTACATTCATATAAGTAACACAATAAAAAAATGTCATAAAGTAAAAAAATATTACATTCATATAAACAACATAAGTTCAACAATGTTCCATCAGAAGTAATCATAAAAAAATTCACAAATTATACAGGATCATCATAATCAACATTAAGTTGTTGAATATTTTCATTAAAAAGATCTTCTTGTTCATCTCCACCATCATGATCATCATCAAATGAAGGCTGCATTGTTGCTTGACTTGCTTCAGCCATACCAAACTCAGTATCAATATCTTTGCCTTCTAAGAAAATAAAAGACTTAGTTTCGTTAATAGTAATATTATAATACATAATATCAATACTTTTATATAGAACTATAAGAATAAAACTTACCAACATGATAAGAAGGAATAACATTGTCTTGATAAATTAAATTTTCAATCTCTTCATTACCAAATTCTGGTTCAGGATCTTCTTCCATCACCCAAAAGTCAACACTGTCAATACTTTCATAATCAATTGGATCATAAGTCCTTTTCTTTCGATGCAACCTAGAACAAATAAACAAAGTATTATAATTATTTTTTCAGTTAACTAACCTAAAGTTTTAAACATAATAAATGACACCATTAATATAGAAGTGTTAAATACTTAAATTATTAATATACCTGGATTTAAGACGCAAGTTGTAAGTCACATACACAATATCATTAAGTCTTTGATACTCTAGCCTATTCCTCCTTTTAGTATGAATTTGTTCAAAAAGACTCCAATTTCGTTCGCATCCTGAGGAAGAAGCTGATTGACTAAGGATACGATATGCTATCTTTTTCAAATATGGAGTACTGGTGCCAAAAAATGTCCACCATTCATCTACATAGAAATAAATATAATTCTCAACATCAACCATCGATTATATATTATAAGTTTCAAAATATTAAAACAAATCAACATATAAAAATAAAATTGCTTACTCGGTTGAAGCTCCTTAGCTGCTGTCAAAGCAGTAGGCGTATCAAAACTTTCCTTGCGCTGCCGATATACCTGTATCTCCTTCATTGCTTTAAGTGGATCATTGCAAAGGCTTTTTATATCAAACAAGTTAAGTAAACCTTGCATAACCCTATGCTTCTCAATGAATTTCTCATCATAAAAGAAAGCAGGATTTAAAAAGTAAGATGCTGCATGGAGATTCTGATGCAAGTGCTTATCCCATCGAGCCTTAATGATTTCTGTATAAGGCTTGTACAAGTTTTTCCTATTCTTAAACATATGCTTGATAGCATTTTTTGCCCTTTGCATGCCTTCATATACATATCCCAATGAAGGTTTTTCATCAACATCCACTATTCTCAACAATCTAATTAAAGGGCCTACAATCTTCACCGTAGTAAAACAATCATGCCAAAACTTATTATCCAAGATAATATCACTAACAGCTTTTTCCACTAACACTTCTTCCCAACTTGTGTCCAGTAAAGTGCTTGTCTACAACTAAAAGCTTGCAAGTCTTCCTTGTGTTCATAAATACTTTTTAAAGTAATAAAAACAGTAGCAAAACGAGTAGCTCCTGGACGAACAACTTCCTTCCAACCTGGACCTTTTTCTAAGCCAAGACAAAAACACCATATGATTGTAAACAAATATAGTTATCTTTGAAGCACGGGATGCAAGGTTAGCTACATGGGGCATGTTGCTAATATCTTTCAAAATGAGATTAAAGCAATGGGCAGCACAAGGAGACCAAAAAATACGTTCATACTTATCATAAATAAGTCTCCCAGCTGCCACATAATTGGCTGCATTGTCAGTCACCACATGCACAACATTATTGGGCCCAACCCATTCAATAACATCAACAAACAAGTTAAATAATGTTGTGGCATTTTTCACCATGTCTGAAGCATCAACAGATTTCAGAAATGATACACCAGCAGGACAATACACCAAAAAATTAATTAGAGTTCGTTGTCTTTGATCAGTCCAACCATCAGCCATAAGTGTACAACCAGTTTCTTTCCATGAACTCCGATAACTATCAACAAGTAGCTGACACTCATTCTTAAGATCTCCCAATAAGTGAACCCTCATTTCATCATAAGATGGACCTTTTAAAACTAGGTCCAATAGCAGCAAGTACCATCCAATGCAGCTTAAAAATAAGGTGATTGAATTGCATTAAATGGAATGCCTGCATCAACCATCCATCTGGCTATTCCCAATTTAGCTTTATGTATGACCTCTTTGCTAGCAAAAACACTTTTTAAACTTGGTTGGGCTCCTGGAGTTGTCCTTGGTGCAAAAGTAGTTACCAATTGGTTGGGAAGCATTTGCTTTTTGCTTGCCTTTGTCTCTAATATACTGCATTTTAGTTGGTGGAGGTGAAGGAGTAATCATCTCTTGTACTTCTTGTTCCTCTGCTTCATCATAATCATCACCAAAGCTCACTTTATCATCTTTATTTTTTTTTACTTGTTCCAAATGTGCTAACATTTGGCACTTAACATCATGAGGAACTTTTTTTGCACAAAGCTATTTGTCCTTGTTTTCCTGCAAGATGCTGCTTCATCCTATTAATCCCTCCTCCTTCTATAATGTGTCAAACAAAACATACAAGTATACACTGGCTTCCCATTTTCATGAGCTAAACTAACATATTTCCATGCTGGATCACTTTTTCCATGACTAGAACCTGTAGAGGATTGCTGGTCAACAGTATTACTTTCTCTTGTCTGATTATTAGAATTATCCATATCTGAATAAAGAGGGGATAGGGAAAGAATTACTTACAGATCCATGATAAACTGAAAATATATGCTTAACACCCCTTTTATAGGGAAAGAATTCATTGAGAAAAAGGATGAAATCACAACGTATATGCAGGGTAGGGACATAGCCACCTAGTACTTTAGAGCTTAAGAATTAGAATCTATTATCAATTAAGCAGCCAGAATTTCTTAACTGACATTGAGTATCACAGTGAATCACCCTTCCAATAAATCAGGTTGAAATGGAAGAATAGATGGGGAACTACTTTTCCTTGCTTAAGAGTTAAGACTACAGATTATTTACATCACCACCAGCATACAGTTATATTACTTAAATGACAAACAAGCTTCCACACAACTGGTGGCAACTGGTGCCTGGTGGAATTTCAAGCTACTTCGACTTGAGAAACAGGTTACGAAAAATTCTTATGCGAGAGATGAAAACTCCTCCCACAGCCCAAATCAAACAGACAAGGCAAGAAAAATAGTTTGAGATATGATGCAAACATCTGAAAAATAAGATAGTATGTAGTTTAAAATATTTTAGCCTTTGAATAAGACAAGATTATATACAACATTGAAAAGAAATAGGCATGTGTAATGAAGCATACCCCAACATTTCAGTTTAATTGCATTGTTGACAGTTATATCTAAAATCGAAATTCTAGTCTTTAATATCTCTACTGTTTAAAGAACTCATTGCCCTCTTCAGTCTATAGCAAATGAATGAATATATTTCAGTATTTCACAGCATAAAACATTGTAAAACTCCTCAAAAGTTGATGGAAATTGAAAAATGTACAGTTCAAGGGTTTCAAACTGTCAATCCATCACTTGCATCCCCATTAAGCAAAGACACAAAGACTAGGCTGGGAATAAAAATTAAAATTCATGTAATTGTCTATATACAGCTAGCCTTCTTGCTGCCAAAGTTTTTTTTTCCCCTTTCTTCTTCCTGGAATATATCATTTTGAGACTCTGGTATATAAAAGTGTACTCAAGTATCTCTATTTGAGTTCTGAGGGATAAATTTATTTTGTGTACTGCATAGTATACATGACTGCTGAGTACATGATGAGCATTGGGATCTCACTACTAGCAAGAACTAGCATTTCAACCTTGCAAATCCTCGAGAGAGAAGATCTAGAACAGCTACTTACTAAAATTTCACATTATAAGAACTTCAACGCAATGCAGTCCCTTAAGTTTCTTCAAACTCATTTAAGAATAGCAAAAACCATTGAGACAGCTAACGCTGAAATTAAAAAAAAAATGATTCACTGCCAGCCTATTACATATAAGACTACAACACGCAGAGCAGTGTCACACACAAACAACACGCAGAGGCAGCAGAGCAGTCACAGTGTCACACACAAACAAATGAAATTACAGCAGTAACAGCACGCAGAGCATATGCAGACGGCACAAACAAGAATCAAAACCATCTACAAGATCAAATCAAGCACACAATCTTTCCCCATTCTCGGCATCCAGATACAAAAATGGAAAAACCTCAAGAAAATAAAAATAAAAACTATATGCAGAGGTGTATACCTTGAGGATCTCCGATCTCCAATCTCCGATGGCAATAAGTCACCAAACTCACTCTTTCTCTGCTGTGGGTCACCGGGTGTCGGGATCTGCCTTTCTCTCCTTCGAGTTTCTGCTTCCGCAGCTAAGCTTCATTTTCGAATGGGTAACAGACGCGGGCGAGACGCAAGACGCAGGCCCAGACGCAGCGAGGGTTTCGGTTTTCATTCAAACCGAAACGAAGTCGTCTGCTTTTATTTTTTGGAAAATATATATTAAAACGACGTCATTTTAACATAAAATGTGAAAAAAAAAGGATCAAAACCAGGAAACCGTGCGGACCGGCGCCGGTTTGACCAATTTGACCGGTTTGAAACCGGTTCACCGATTTTTGACCACCCCAGTTCTGGAAGATAACCCGAACCGGTGAGGGAACCGGTTCCCGGTCGAACCGGCCGGTCCGGTCCGGTTTTCAGAACATTGCTAGCTACTAGACTTTACAAAGGGATTGAGCCATGGGACTAAATCATTATTAATATATATTTTTTTATCATTTTTTGTTATTTTTTAATAAGATTATGGTTCGGACAAAATATGATATTCATATTATAGTGTAATTTATCAAACAAATGAAGGGTATCATATGTAATAATAATAAAGTAAAGAATGCGAGTGTACTTTTTTAAATAAGAGAAATGTCAGATATAATAAATACTATAACCTTAAGAGGGACTAGTATAATTAATTCTTGATTATTTAATTTATATGAAACTTAAGAAAATTCAAACATAATGGTCCGATATTTGAACACAGACAAATATATTAACATTTGGTGATTAATACGTGCTAGTCACTTGAGTGAGGGCATCAATAAGTGAGTTAATAGCAAGTATATAAAATGACTAGTTACATGGATTCATAGAGTTCAAGGGCTTAATTAACATATGTTCAAGATAGTATTTGCAATCGCGTTGAGGTGTCTATATGCATTTTTTTTTTTTAAAAAAAAAAAAAGAGTAAGCACACTCATGTTGAACTTCGCTCAATTTAGGACAATGCTCTAGATGCCAATTTGTTCTGCGAAGAGTGACTTTTTATTTTCCAATAATATAACAATTAATTATTCTCACTCTCTCATTATATATATATATCACTGACACAAATGATTAAACAATCAAAGGAGTACTATATATATCAATAATTAATAGAGTGTTTGCCCTTATCATCCACTTGTTCACCGTAGATGCTAGCATTTAACAAGAAGTTACTATAGATAAATCTCAATGAGAAACCTCAAGCCCAAAACTGGAGTAATTTTATAATTATTGAAACTTGCAGAAAAAAATAACTTGAATCATTCTTTCTCATTCTTCTCTTTTCCAGTGAACAACACCATCATCTGTATATCAAAGAAGAGTCGTATTTCAACTGATTCATCATCTTCTTCATTCTCATTCTCTATCACCATGTCTATGATTATCACTTTTTTTCTTTTTGCCTTTGCTTGAGATTGCCTCCTTACATTTTTTCAAGATTTTTACACATTCCTCATCGTTCCAGTCATGCAATATCTACTACTTGTCATTCAAAATAACAATAATCAGAACCACTGAAAAGAAATTAAATATTAATTTATACTATTTATCATAATCATGTTAATATAATCTTAGTAAATCACCACAATATATTATGTTTTTAACTTAGCATAAATCTCAGGGAAGATCTATTTGACTTGAATTCGTAGAGATCTCCATATCAAATTATGAAGCAACGTAGCCTATAATTATGTGAACTAGATAGTACCAGCAAGCATGATCTATCTATGCTAAAGGTGTGGTAAGAGTATAAATAATAGTTCTATAATATTTTACCCTCAACAAAATGACATCGGCCGGAGGAATTACCTCAAACATGTCCCCTCCAACATATTTGAGCTGTGGGAATGATTTGGCAATGGTTTGTGCAACAGTCCCAGTGCCTCCCCCAACATCAACCAATGACTCCAATCCCTCAAACACCGCCTTGCACTTCTCAATCACCACATTGCTAACCAATCGAGCGTCACTTGCCATGGCATCATTAAAAAGTTGATTAAACTTTGGCTCATGGCCAGCATAATCCCAAAGTGTCATCCCATGTATTGTTTCAAATGGTGAAGGATCATCATTTTGGAACCAAGTAGACAATTGATGCCATGGCTTAGTCAAAATTGGATCAAACACGGTTAGTAAAAAAGGTGTCACACTGAAGGGATGGTCCTTAAGCAGTAGTATAGATGCATCAGTTAGCATATACTCCACTTCTAACTCATTTTCTGTGACATTGTGTTGAGTGAAGAAGCCAGAATGGGTCAAAATTCGCATCAAGCGGTATATGCAAGGAGTTTTGGAATGGGTGAATTGGTAGCGAAGCAACGAGTGGTGAGAGTGCCATGGGTTGGCCATAGTTGTGTATGACATCTGGTAGCCAAAGTCAATTGCGCATTTGAGGGACATTGAGTTTATGAAGCTGAAAATGTGATTCCATATGTGGGTTTGAGCTGGAAGCAATTCTGGCAGCATGCTTTTCATTGTGGGATTCCATACTTCTGCATTCTGAACTAGTAGCTAGATTTGTGGTATCAAACCTCACATTACTTGGGTCTATTTATAAGGCAAGCAAGTGTGCTATCGTTATATCTTGGTGGCTAGGCAATACAAGAATACAATATTATCTCTTAGTGCATGTTTAGTGTGAGAATAAAATTAGAGATAAAAATTTTATAGATGATATTTCCATAATTTTGTATATAAATCTTATTCCATGAAAATTTTACTTTTATTTTTATTTTCATACCAAATATAACTCTAAGAATATTGCGTATAAAGGATTGACTGTAGAGTATCCTGAAAAGCAAATATTATTGTGTGAAAGCTATCGAAAAGTATATAATATATTTAACGTATTTCAATCGTAATGAGATAGTTAAGATATTGCTGAATACTCATCATATTATCAATTAATTCAGACATAGTGTTGGTAAAATAATGAAATTGTAAGGGTAACTTTCAAATGGATGAAATAAAATTTCAAGTATTTTCCAATAAAATTTGTTTATTAAATTTTATGTTTTCCTAAAATATTTTTTTATGAATACAAGGTCAGACTAGCAGATCAGTTTATTTTCAGAGGGATGCTTGCCAATATTTTGAAAGTGTAGTCTATCTTCATGTATGGCACATGTGTTAGTACTAATGCATGTTTATTTACTTTTTTTTATAGGAATGACAATGAGGAGGGTAGTTGACGAGGACATCAGTAGTGACGGTTTTTTACATAATCTAACCCTATCTCGTACTCTTTAAAATATAATAAAACTCGTCTCTATCTGTTCATGTGAGTTTTGAGAATCAAAATTTGAATCCGTCTCTATGAAGATATTTAAAATTCGCACCTTACCTGCCTCATCTTTCATTTATAAATAGTTTACACAAATTTATATAATATTTAATTATAATTTTAAAAATCAATTATTATTTTATATAAATTATAAAATATATTTTAAAAAAGTATACCTTTTACTACTTTCTATTATTAATTTAAATAAATAAATTAATATAATAATATTTAAATTATATATATATACAAATAAATTAAAGTATATATAAATATTATATTATATATATATATATATATATATATATATATATATATATATATATATAATGCAGACAGAAGCAAGTGTAAAGTTAGATTGTTGTTAACTTACATCCGTTTCTATTTTATAAGAATAATATAATTTCCTAACTAGTTTTTAAACTTTAAAGCTGCGAATAAAAACTCGTTTTACATAGAGCAGGATGAGTTAAGCACCCATGAAACAGTTTATACTGTCATTCCTACTTTTTGATCATTTAGCGTCACATTCATATCCTTCATGTCTTGGCTTCAACGGGATTGCTTGGATCTTCTCTTCTTCAATGATATTTGCAACTTGCAAGGTTAATTTGTTTCTACGTGCTTATATAACTTTTAACGTAAGGGAAGTTGCTACGTAAGCTTCAATTTATAAAGCCAAATCTACGTGGAAGAGCAATCTAGCTATTAGGTTAAAGGCAATTCGAAGCTTTCATCCAAACATTTACCTTTTTTTGTAATTTTATTTATCGTTTAAAATAATTATATAAAAATTAAAAAACTATTAATAATATTAATTATAAAAAATATAATTAAATATAATTAAATATAATTAAATTATTTTTTATTAATATTATCTTCTTTCTAAAATTTTATTTATTATATTCTTTTTTATAAACAAATAAAAATAAAGTTAAAAAAATAATTAATATTTTTTTAATTATTTCAAAAAATAAAATTTTTAAAATAAAACTTTTTACACAATAATTAAAAATGAACAGAAAAAATATTAAATTTTATATATATGCATGATCAATTTGAAATTGCCAATGATTCAATCTTGTATTCATTTCTTTTTCTTTTACAGGTTGCATTACATATTCATAAATCTTTCTTTGGTTTAATTTGTTCACAAATTTATCATGGACTCGTTGTTTAGAGTTTTAATTAGTCAATCTTTCGGGACAGTTGGTGGATAGATTTCACCTCACAAATGGACAACATCAAGTTCTTTGGTTCACGATTTTAGTGGCAAAAACGCGAGCTATTTACTGCATGATTTTTTGTTTTTTTTGGATCTTCCCGATCTTGTGGTCTCAATAAAGTGAAACATTGCATTTATTACGTTGAAAAGTTGATGTACCGATCAACTAAATCTCACCTGTCAGCATGAAGCACATTTAATGCATTTTAAAAATAATTTTTTTATAATAATTTTTTAATAAAAATTTAATTATAAATTATTTTATAATTATTTTAATTATAAAATAAAATAATTTAATCACATATTTAATTACCAAGAATTTTAGTGAGAATGAATAGATTTGAATGAAGCATGTTTTTCTATTGCGAAACATAGCTCTGTTCGCTGTCTCTCACCATAGTTGTAATATTTGATCCAGAGTTTAAGTAGCTTCATATTAAAACAATTTCTTTTTAAAGTGGGCTTGAAGGATAAATTTATGAGTAATGTTATATAATAAAAAAAATTTAACAATTTTTTTTATAAAATTTAATAAAAATTAAAGAAAATTATTAAATAGAATTAAATAATATAAATCACTTACTTATTTAAAAATTAATAAATATATTAAATTATTTTATAAAAAATTTAACAAAAAAATTTTAACTATAAAATATTTTCTAAAATTTATATATAACAATCACAAAGTTTTGTTGTTCAAAGTAAGAAAGACTACATTTGCCTTTTAAAGAAATTTTTATGTGGCTTAAAGCAGTATTTGACCAAGTGATATAAAAGATTGACAATTTCATATTGGTCCATAAATAGGGGCTATAACTTAGACCAAATAAATTTTTTTTTGTATCAAATACCATATATATGGACTAATTATCTGGTTGTTATATAGAATAAAAGCAAATTACCTTTTAAATAGGAACTAGCATTTAAATATCCAAAACCTATAAATTTACAGAAATTATGTTCAGAAATCAAAAGTAAACATTATTAAATAAAAATCATAAATATTTAATATTTTAAATATTTTAATATTTTAAAAATTTAAAATACATTTAATATTTTTTAATAATTGAAATTATTTAATATAAAATAATAAATATTATTTTTTAATCTTTAATATCACAAGCTATATGTTAATAAAATCCTTTATTAAATTATTGTAATATTTTCTCTGTTCTTCTTTATGAGTGGGTGTGAGTATAGACTTGCAATAAGCACTGCCGCACCGTCTCCGTTTTCTAAATTATTTTCATTAAATTATTGAGTGGATTATGTAAATGGAGAAGGAAGGAAATAAAGAGAGGCATATGCAATAAATAGCTGAATTATTTTCAACTTCTCAGAAACTATATACGATTATTCTTTTGATATTTTAATTTTCTTTTAAGTTTAAATATTCAAATTCTTTATTTTTATATATCGTTTAAAGTATTTATATAAAATAAAAAAAATTATTAAATAATTTTAATTATAAAAAATATATTCTAATATAATTAAATTATTTTTTTCTTTGTATTAATATTTTTAAATTTTACTTATTTTTTTATTTTTTATTAAAAATAAAAATAAATTTAAAAAAATTAATTAATATTTTTTTAATATTTTTAAATAATAAATATTTTTTAATAAAATAATTTTTTAATACGATAAATAAAAATAAACATAAGAGGTATTATACATTTGAAGCACTTAAAATTAAATGAAGATATTCAAGAATACCGAAGAAACAAATGAACGTCAATTTTTACATTCACTGGCCACTCATGAATTTTAGACAATGACTTTAAAGATTAATTTTTTATTCTTGTATAATTACTTTAAAAATTAATTAAATATAAAATAAAAATATGAATAAATTTTTATGTATATAAAAAATTTATTTCATAAAAATTTATTTTATATAAAAAATTTATTCTATAAAAATTTATTTTATTTTTATTTTTATATTAAATTACATTAAACGAAAAATAAAAATAAATAATTTTATATAGAAAATTTATCTTATAAAAATTTGTTTTTATTTTTATTTTTATATTAAATATACATTAAATGACAAATAAAAATAAATAAATAAAGATTCATTCTTCGTTTCATATGGAGAGTTTACATAATTTTCTGTTAGATCAGCAATATGATTTGAAGATTTAGAAGAAAGGCACGTGTGCTTAGAAAATCCTGAACATATTATTTTTTTTTTATATTGATAAAGTTAGATTCTTCAATTTACGCATGGCAAACGAAAACAAATAGGAGCAAGAAATATATAAAAAAAAAAGAGTATCCAATTCTAGTCAAAAACCTTAATTAAGTGTATATATGGTGTAAATTCATAGATCGCATATTTAAAATTTAAGACCTGTCGCTATGCTTTCATTTTATCTTTTTCTTTTTTTTATATTAGATCTTTTTAAAAAAATCAAATTTTATATAAAATATCTTTTAATATTCATAAATAAATTATGATGAAACTAAAAAATCAATAATTAAAATGTCATCCCTTAAATTTTAAATTAAGCATTTACTGTTTCACCAAAGTTATTTTAAATTATTACTGTAATGGTATATGATAACAATACAATAAATAGAAATGGATTAACTATAAAAAATTTCTTTAATTTTTTATAAGATTTTTAATTTTATATTTTTATACTCATTTAATTCAATTTAATGATTTAATTAAAATTTTAAAATTCTATTTACATTATTAATTAATTACTAAATAAAAATAAAAATATATAATTTTTATCAATATCTACTTCTTTAAAAATAATCTTATCTTCAAAGTTCAAACCTTTCCATTCTATCACAGGGCTGCTGTCATATCTTCACAGGCTAGAAGCCAAAGGCCTTATCACATCATCTAAGTTTTTAATTTTCAAAATGCTTGACCAATAAGGGTGGCCCCACCATTCAAAACTTCTCGAAGACACAGGTAACACAGGAACCCAAAACACACAGGAACCTAAACTTTCGGAAAACACCGACACAGAGATATGGATATGGATAGAGCTTTATGGGAGACAACAATGGAGATGACATAAACAGCCCATCGTCACTGACATTTGCAAGAAAGTTAATTAGCACTTTGGTTACCCTCCCTGTACGTGTGATTGATCCGAGCCGTTCAATCTCTATTTAGCACGAGTCTTAGTGTCCTTATAATGAATCTGGACCGCCCCTAAAGAATCAAGCTGTAAACTCATCTGGCCCCAGAGATGACTTTTAAGTCCATAACCACAGAAATCAATCACTTTCTTTCATTTCGTGCGTAGGAATATTAACCAGTACGTAACACTTCTTTTGCGATCCATTTGGTCCATTCGTTTACGGTGGGAGCGTTGTGGTTCTTTATCGACACATGAAAAAAATGGAAGAAACCATTATGATTGATCCCCTCTTCCTTCCGTTTTATTTTAAACTTGAATGTCTCTCTCTTGGGTAATCAACTGGTGGTTTTGCTAAGATTAAGGGTCTGAATGGAAAGAAAGAATTTTTTTTTAAAATTTTTAATTAAGAAAATTATAAAATATCTATAGAATTAATTAAGAGAACTCCTAAAGCATCACGCTACATGAGGCCTCTCAAACCAGTTGGGGGCAAGTCTCACTCTATGTAATCTGGCTCCGAAGTGAAACTGACATTTGCAAGAAAGTTAATTAGCACTTTGGTTACCCTCCCTGTACGTGTGATTGATCCGAACCATCCATTTATGGCAGATTTTTAGAAAATTAAAATATATTTTTGAAAATTAAAAAATGACAAAAAAATAGAGATAGAAGGAGAAGTGAGAAAATGTACCTATGATAACTGGATATGGTAGGTATAAAAAAGAATTATGAAGTTACAGCTTTGTTTTTTTATTTATTTATGTTTAATTATTAATGACATTTTAAGAAAAAATAAGGTCCATAACAACAGTAATCAATCACTTTCTTTCATTTCGCTCATAAGGTCCGTAACTCTTCTTTTCCGATCCATCAACTTGAAAACTCCAATATAAATATCGACACACATATTAAGTTCATCCCCACTCAAATCCATCAACTTGAAAAGAATAGTTTCTGCACCCAACATAGGTGGAAATTAAGGAATCAGCCTCAGAACCCAGCCATTCCATAAGCCACAAATCCCATGTCTGTTTCAGCAGTCTCATCGTTTGATGCTCCAACCTCTAATGCCTCCTCCAGCATCTCTCGTCGTTCTGCAAATTATCATCCCTCCGTTTGGGAAGATCGTTTTATTCAATATGTTTCAGTATCTACGGTATTTAAATTTATTCCTTGTTGAACGTTACAAAATACAATGCAATATATATGTATGTATATATTATTTCATACACACTATATATCTATTATAATATTTAAAAAGAGAATAATGATAACAATGGTAATGTGATATGTAATGTTGATGTGAATATTGAATATTGTAATATATTTATTGTCTTATAATAATTGATAAATTATGGTATTAATTGGTCAGACCTTTTAATTAATCTTTTAAAATTCTTTCTTCCTTTTTTTTTTCTTATTCTTTTATATCTTCTTCCTATTTAACAATATTTTTCACTCATTTTTAATCTTCAAATTTTTATTTTTAATTTTTTATACTTATTATACCTATTTATTAATTGTCCTTTTCATTGAAACTTTACAAATGAAGTTAATTAACATCAGGTAAGTTTAATGTACAGGAAGTGGAATGATAAAATAGAGGAGCAGATTAAAATATTAAAAGAGAAAGTGAAGAAGATGCTCACACCTGAGACAGAGAAGGCCTTAACAAAAGTGAACTTGATTGATTCAGTTCAACGTTTGGGTGTGTACTACCATTTTGAACATGAGATTGATCAAGTGTTGCAACATATTCACAATAATTATGTTGAAAATGGTATAATAACTCTCAATGAAGACCTCCATTTTCTTGCCCTTGTCTTTAGGCTACTGAGGCAACAAGGATATCACATTTCTCCTGGTATATAACCCACCTTATATACTCCTATTACCTTCTTTTTTTAGTTTCTTAAGTCTTTGGACCACAAAATACATTAGCACACACGTGTACTCAATACAAATTGAGAAAATGTGTTCAAACCATCATAACATAAACATAATTTATCTTGTATATATTCTAACTTATCGTCGATGAGTAAATCTTAGATGTCTTTAACAAGTTCAAGGATGAGCAAGGAAACTTCAATGAAAGACTTACTGGTGATATTGAGGGTATGTTAAGTTTGTACGAAGCTTCACATCTCAGGATTCATGGAGAGAGCATATTAGATGATGCGCTCGCTTTTACATCTAAACACCTTAAGTTCATGACCACCCAATTGAGTCCTTCTCTTGCGACAAAAGTCAATCATAGCTTAATACGGCCACTCCGCAAGAACCTGCCTAGGCTGGAGGCAAGGTACTATATTTCTACTTACCAAGATGACCCTTCCCACGATGAAACTTTGCTAGCCTTTGCCAAATTAGATTTTAATATGCTGCAAAAGTTACATCAGAAAGAAGTTGGCAATATTTCCAAGTAAGTTTTTCAACCACATTACCTTAATTAAAAAACTTTAATTTCTTCTACATGCTAGTCACTCATGTCCTAAGTATTGAACTTAATTGGTTGTCTTTAATTAAATTTACAGGTGGTGGAATGATTTGGATATTGCAACAAATCTTCCTTTTGCACGCGATAGGATTGTGGAAGCTTATTTTTGGATATTGGGAGTATATTTTGAACCCCAGTACGCTCTAGGTCGAAGGCTAATGACCAAAGTAATATCAATGGCATCAATTATTGATGATATATATGATGTTTACGGTACATTTGATGAGCTACAACTTTTCACTGAAGCAATTGAAAGGTTTGAGGTTTAAATTAGCCACAAAATGTTTTCACGTTTTTCTTTCCCAATCAAATTAGTAATCTAGAGAAGAAAAACGTGTCAAACTTATTATGACTTTTTAGTTAATTAATGGACATTGTAGGTGGAATATCAACTGCATTGATTTCCTACCAGATTACATGAAATTTTGTTACCAAGCACTCTTGAATGTCTATGAAGAAATTGAGCAAGAGATGACCAAGGAAGGGAGAACATTCTGCCTAATCTCTGCCAAAAATGAAGTAAGACTCTTGATATATATGATCTAGGAAGTGTAAGACTTGGTGTTTGTCTCCAAATGTATTCTAACTTTCATTTATTTATCTGGATTGTTTTGATGCACACCCCAGATGAAAAGATTGGTCCAAGCCTACTTTGCAGAGGCCGAGTGGTACAATAGCAATTATACACCAACAATGGAGGAGTATATGGGTGTTGCACTGGTATCTTCTGGTTACCAAATGATCACAGCCATATCCTTCGTCGGGATGGGATGTATTGCTACAGAAAAGGCTTTCCAATGGTTAACCACTGACCCTAAAATTGTTAGAGCTTCAACAGTTATTGGCAGGCTCATGGATGACATTGTTTCCAACGAGGTACTTGAGAACAAGAATCAATTTTCTACTTTACGGTTTTATATTTGAAATTAGATGTTTAATATTTTAATCCCTTTATATATTTTTATTAGCTTGAGCAGAAGAGAGGGCATGTTGCCTCTGCTCTTGAGTGCTACATGAAGCAACATGGTGCCACAAAACAAGAAGCCGTTGAAGAATTGTATAGACAAGTGATAAGTGCCTGGAGGGATATTAATGAGGAACTCCTTGACCCTACCGAAGTGGCAAAGCCTCTTCTCATGCGAGTTCTCAATATGTCACGCGTAATTGATGTGCTTTACAAAGATGGAGATTTCTATACTCACTCCTGAAGGATCAACAAAGGACAACATTGCAGCTCTGCTCTTGAATCCTTGGCCAGTTTCTATAAGTACATTAGAGTAAGTGTTTTGTTTCTTCAACTGTCTCGTACTCAATTATTGCAATATATGTTGAATTGAATAAATTGGAGTCAATCCAACTTGCTTTTCTTACCACAAGTAAACTCAAAGCGTGCTATGCATGTAAAATGTTAGTCAAGCATATTTTGGTTATTCTCTTTAAAGTATATATTTTGATGTATTCAGGAATGAAGACTAATATATTGCTCAACAATGTCAGCATAATTACATGTTTACAACAAAACTATTGTATTCCACTAAAAAAAAAAGTAGAATAGTAACAAGATATTCCACTCCGTATATATTTTAAATTCCCTGAAAAAAAAATTTTTGTGGCAAAATTTGGGATAAAAAATTCCGTCGTCGCAATCCAATCAGAGCTTTTTAGGAAATTCTGGTGCTGCAGGTTTCAGTGGGCTGTTTAGGAATGAGGATGCTGAGTGGCATCCTCACACATGATATTTACCGGCCCATTATCTAAAATGAATTCAGAAATTGATGGAAACAAAGAATTCCCTTCTCGTGGATGCACTGGTTAGATGGCACGTTACTTCCTTGAAAATATCCACATCAAGTTCGATCTGTCCCCCTCTCTCAAAAATCCTTCTTAAAGGTGTTGCTACAGATTTCACCCCTTTAACCTAAAAAACAGACGCTTACATGAACAGGCATAATAACGCTAAGGTTAAAGAAAGTATTAGAAAGACAGAAAGTGAATTGTAATTTGCTCAAAAGTTGTAAGTGTTGATGAATACTTTGGAAGTGAAATAAATAAATAAATAAAAGAATGAAGAAGGAATTTGCATAAACAACTCATCCAAAATTATAGAACTCAAAAAATAACACAAAGCGAAGTATGTAAATCCAGCCAGTTAAAATAAAAATAAGCAACATCAGCGCCAGATTATGTATACCCATGACAAACTCCTTCGGTATCTTCTTGCGTGCATATCAACTATGCCAAGGCATACAAATTGATGTTTCTCAACCTGTGCACATCTGTGCAATGGTGAAAAGTGGCAAAAGGCAACCCAAAAAGTCATATAGTATTGATGCTTACTATTTAAGAGAGATGCTCACCCTGCATAGGACCAAACATATATAATTGGCAAGCAAATATGCCACCCTATTGCATATATTAAAACACATATTATAATGGATAACGTAGAAATTAAATCATATTAAAATCAAAGGCATCATTTCAATTTTGCAGCAATATTATTTTTTTTTCTTATGAGGTATATCTATACTCTTTTGAGTATGACATTATTTTTGTTTGGAATAATGAGATTGTCCCTCCTCACAAACTATTCTTTAGTATAATTAAAACATCTAATATTGTAAGTAAAGCTTGTCCAACTAGAATTCTAACTTACTTATCATTGAGCAACACTTTTTTGGATGCAACAATATTCTTTATATATGTTTGTACATGCAAGCACATGTATTTGTTTGTAAGTGTAACGTATCAATTGAGAGCATTGTCTTATTATAAAATATGAAATAAGTAAATCTTAACAATTACATTTTACATAGTTTATCTGAATTTGAAATTAGAATAGTCACATGACTACTGAAAAAAATTATATAACTTTATATTTTTATTCCTAACCACAACATGCATGATGTAATGAATAAGATTTTCTCATCTTATTTTCTTAATAGGACAGTGTTCTCACTAAATATGCTCAGTATTTGAATTTACATACATAATTAACATTAGAATTTAATTTACGGTGGCATGATACTTGAAATCTCTCTCTAACGCATTTGAGTTTTACTTCATGAGGATAAATAATTTCTCAACAATAAATTTTGAATAACGCCCTCTAATTTTTATGCAAGAATTGTTAACGATGGTAATTCTAAAATAACTCAAGACCATTTGATTTTTTATTTTGAGTATGAAAAGAGAGTGATATCCTCTATCTATAACATTGAGTTTCTATTTATTTAAAAAAAAAAAACTAGTTGTGGACGGTGCGACGAGCGCAAACAAGTACACGGTTACATGGGGTGGTGATGAGTGTATGAAAACAAGTACAATGTGACAACCGTGAGTTAATTCGGGATACGTGGGGGTTTTATATACATATACACCAAAGTAAATACATGGCACTGATTTCTTGTGAGTTAATCAATATAGAAGAGAAGAAGTACGTAGCTATTAAAGGAGAAATATTGGCTTGTGGTGGCTTAATCAATATAGAAAAAGAGATAAATAGTTTTGACAGGTGTTTAGCACATGTTTTGGTTTAGTTTAATTTTTTTTTTAAAAAAATATTTTTTAAAGTTTTTTAATAATATTTTTATTATAAATTATTTTAAATACAAAATAAATTAAACTAAACATGCACTTAATATAGTAAAATTGAATTATATTTATAAAAATGCGAATTGTGGTAAAAAAAAAAGAAGATAAACAAAGCATATATATATATATATATATATATATATAACAAATTGAAATTAGTTATTGCTACTGATAGGAAAATGGGCGTGGTCATTATCAGTGGCTGAGAAATCAGTTTCTGCAGTAGGTAAACCTGAAATAGTTGGAACAGTTGAAGTTTTAAGCAAACTTGGAGCAGTAAGCAAATCATAGTCTGGTAATTGATCATGAGATGGAAAGAGGAGTGGCAGCAACTGCTGCTGTACAGTTGGAGACTGTGACATATTGGCACAAGTAAAGGGAAATTGATTTTCATAAAAAATAACATTTCGTGATACAAAAATTTCTCTGGTTTTAATATCAAGTAAAATGTATCCTTTTGTTCCTAACTTGAAACCTAAGAATAAGCACTTCCTGGCCCTAAAATCATGCTTTGTTCTGTTTTGTTGAAGAGTTGATGCATAACACAAGCACCCAAAAGCTTTTAAATAGGAAAGATCAGGCAAGTTGCCATATAACAATTCATATGGGCTTTTGTCTGAAAGTAATGGGGATGGTAATCTATTTATCAAATGAACAGCGTGTAATACAGTATAAGACCAAAAACTTTTGGGTAGACCAGCTTGAAACAAGAGTGCCCCAGCTACGTTGAGAATGTGCTGGTGTTTGCGCTCCACCACAACATTTTGCTGTGGTGTCTCTACTCATGTGGTTTGATGTATGATGCCTTTTGAGGCATAAAAGTTTGCAATATTAAACTCAGGTCCATTATCACTTCTTAACACTTTTACCCTTGTGTCAAACTGAGTTTCTACTAAGCTAGTAAAATTCTGTATTAGTGTTTGTGTTTCATATTTATGTTCTAATAAGAAAACCCAAGTGTGCCTGGAAAAGTCATCCACAATTGTGAGAAAATATCAATGACCTGTGAACAGAATGAATCCCATATGGCCCCTATATATCAGCATGCAACAACTCAAAAAATTTAGAAGACTTTGTATTACTAGT